>OZ017741.1:67732346-68002346 GCA_963969285.1 Odontomyia ornata | reverse complement strand
TCATAGTTCGACCCACAACCGTACTCCTCTCCGAACTAGCTAACCGTCTAGCAATCACCATGAAGTAGACTGTTGAGTGTCCGAATCTATTGACCTTAAGGATACATTTTTTGGCAGGACTCGCAGCTTAATGTCTTTAAATCGTTGAGAGATCGATTTAGATTTCCATCGAGAAATCTCCAAACGAACAAGTGTGAATTATTACGTAAACGTACTAAGAAGCCTAAGTACAAGTTTTGGGCATTTTTTTTTTTATTTTTATAGGCAAAATTGTCAAATTATTATTAACAAAGTTGATTGAATTTTGACTGCCGAGGCATTTGTTAGCCTTGTATTTATACTGACCTACTTTCATGATTTTTTCATATTTTTAGATAAAAGGTGTCCAATCGCGAGGGGGGTGACAAATTTTCCCTTCCCCTGCAAGCTCCAAAGCAAAATGTATCAGCTTAACACCCATATTGGCTATCTTTTGTAAAAATAATTTTTTTAGGGACCATGGTTTAAGGATCCCTGCTTTATACGAATCATAAACTGGCATAGGAAGTGGCAGAAGTGCGTAGCGACTACTCATGAAGGCCAAGTTTTTGCGCTAGTGGTGGTTATGATACAAGGCATTAGTATGCTATTAGCTAGCCTGTTTACACATAAATCTATAAATGTAATTCTATAGTCGGGTTGAAAGAAGCTAGTAGTAGTAGTAGTACTTTATTGATACTTTTCTTCTGACATATGTTACTTAACCTACTTTTAATGTTACGATTCATTTGACAGTGACACTTTTGTCAAATGTCCTTAGCTTCTTTGTACAACCTGTGTCTATACTTTACAGTTTTTGAAGTGCTAATGAAATTTTTCTATACCGTTTGCTTTTACGGTTATTGACTTTTAGTTGTTTATTTACAGATTAAAACCTAAACTAAACTAACCTAACTTATTCTATTCTTAGCCTAATTATATTGTCTTTGTAGTTTTCGTTGGTCGTGTGTTCTCTTTAAGCGATATATCCCAAATCGCGTTTCAGAAGAGACACAGTTCTTACCGACCTGATCTTCAGGATATACGGAAGTTATTTTTAATTTCTTTAGTCGGTTACTTCATTATTGTATGTTTGGTTATAATTTTTTTCCCGATGGAAATTCAAGTTAGTTTAGCCCCTGTAGGTATTGGGAGGCGGTATATAATAGAAGATGGGTTCGATGTTAATCTAGAAGTATTGGAGGATTCTTATGGGAGAGAGATAATATGGGTTTTCAGAGGTGGGGGTACTTTTGAAGAGGTCCCGGATAAGATTTGATTCGTGTGTCTGCCATTTAGCTATTCGCTTTTTGCTTGTTTCGAGCATGTATTGCAGGATGGGGGTCACTTTAGTTTCTTGATAAAGAACGCTGTTTTTGTAGTATTTTTATTGGGGCGTTGGTATTTCGATATACATTTTCGGAGTATCCTCCTCTCAAGTATTTGCAATTCTTCCCAGGCTGGGAAGGAGTATGTGATGATGGGGCGGATTAGGGTTTTATACATGAGTTTCACATTTGGGAAGACGGATTTGGAGGATAGGAGGGGTGAGATTAATGCAGCAGCTCCTTTGGCTTTGTTTATTGCTTTTCTTGCATGTGGGTTCATTTTGAACCTGTTGTTGAGGTTCACTCCCAAATACCTTGTGTTATCTTTTGGGTTCACCGTGTCCCCTTCGATAACCGCTCTTATTAGTTTGCTTTGCTGCACAGCTAGTTTGTGTCCTATACCACTCGCGTTACGGAAGCAAATTATTTCCGATTTAGCAGCGTCTTCGAGGTCTTTTCTGAACTCTGCCCAATCCACAGAGGCATAGGAGCGAAATTTTTTCGGTATATCTTCAATAGTGGTTAGGTTACTTAGGTGAAGGGTTAGTTTCAAACAATAGTGATCGGATATCGATGGAAGGGTTGCACATTGGTAGGGAGTTGTGTTACCAGTTAGTAGGTCTTGTGACACCAGAAAGTTGTCCAAATAGGAGCTGCTTTTTGGGTATGAGGGGACACCTGCGTTGAAGATGGCGCATGTTAGAAATGCGCTCGGCAGGAACCATTGATATATTCTTTGGCCGTTTGGGTTCCGTGTGGAATCACCCCAATGCTCATGTCTCGCGTTGAGGTTTCCGCCGAGGAGGATAGAGTCGTGGTTAGCAGCTATTGCTAGTATTCTATTAAGGGTCGGTTCTATTGAAGGTTTCCTGGGATATAGATAGACCCAATTAATATTTTCCCATGACCACCATTGTGTCTTCGCATGTTTAAAGTTGCCAGTGTGCAAGAAATGTCAGGATGGTTAAAGTTTATTTGGTCGACTGATAGGTGGTCTCGATATAGAATGGCGGTGCCTCTGTCTGCGTCCTTTCTAAGTACTTGGTAGTTTTCTATTCGGACCTTGTGTATCGGTTTAAAGACTGTTTCATTAAGGAAAACTACGTCTGGTTGAATGGATTTTGTAAGGCTAGACACGAATATTCTTTTGTCATGGGAAACTAGAGAGTTTATATTGAGACAGATAGTAGTCAGGTTATTTACCCCCATATAGGTTGAGGTATAGCTCGATGAGCACAACTGGCTTGTCCTGTATTGGCGTGCCATCGTATTTCGGCCAGAATTGGGTAACCTTTTTTAGGAGTTCACCTGTTTACACTCCTAAAACATGGACTGTTTCGTAGTGGAGTCTTTGAAGGGGGTTCCTTTGTGATTCTGGCTTCTTGGGCATGGTTGAATTTCTCCCACTGGTGACTTCCGAGTATAGAGGTACTGATTGTGCTGGTGTAGCTGTTGCTAATGGAGTTTGGATATATTCGAACGATGGGGTTGAAATGCGGGTTGTTCTTTTGTTTTTTAAAAACGCCTATCAATCTTGCCTATCAATCTTCTCCTTTCCGGGCATCTGGAGAAGTTTGATGGGTGGCCTTTCTCTTTGCAGAGGACACAGAAAGGTGGGGTGCTTGTTCTGTCAATGTCCTTTCTTGGGCATTCTTGGGGTTTGTGGTCCTCTCCGCAAGCTACACATCTTGCCTGGAAGGCACAATTCACCGAGACATGGCCGAAGCGCTGACACCTATAGCACTGGAGTAGGTCATTCCTTCTGGGCCTTTCCCATGCCGCTTTCTGATGCAGGATGAAACGGAGCTTAAGGAGGCGGTCTTGATCTTCTTTTTGATTGAGGATTATTTTGTATAAGTCTAAGTTCACGCCGTTCGCTTCAGACCATCTAGTGGTAAACGGCAATACATTGTCGATTTTGAAGTCCGAACATTGTATTTCGATGTCTTTTCTGACCTGTGTGGCTCCGAATGCCGAGTCTACCCCACTGAGTACGACTGTGTATTTTTGCGCTTTTGATTGGAGGTTAGTTTTTCTTCTCCCGAAAGAGGCGCGTATGGATTTGGATTATGGGGTTGGTGCTTGGATAAGAGTGGGTGACTTTCGTTTAATTGTCAATTTACCTTGAGCCATTCTAAATCCTTCCGATTCCATGTTGATCCGGTCGATAATTACCCTGTTTGGAGCGTTTGTTGCAGCTTGCTCTACTTCTATTGTTGCTAACGGTAGTACTTCTTTCCTGGCCGCTTTCGTTCTTGGTGGGTGTGCCTTCTCGGCATTGTCCGTATCGGACCATCTTTGGATGTTTGGGGACTCGCTTTGCACCTCTGTTGTTGCCAATTTTCCGGGCTTTAATTCCTTTTTCCCGCTATACTTGTTTTTCGTTTTCTTTTTCTTTATAACCTTGATTTTTAACACCTTAATGTTTTCGCTTGCGATGTGTTCGGTTTGACGTCTCACCATCGAATCTCGTTGAAAGAAAATTAAGATGACACATAGTAGGAAAACGCGTCTTAAAAAATACCAGACAATATCCGAGAGAATAAAGAAAACTACAATATATAAATTTAAGAATAAAAATCACTGCAAATATTGAAGAAATTCAATCAAAGCTCTCAATGCAATCTTTATATACCAAATTTTAAAACTGCACGAACGATAATGTGGTAAAGGAACATTAAAAAATGGTGTCCCATTACAATCGGAAACTTGTGGGCTGAAAAACTTTAAAAATTCACAAAGGGAGATCTTTACGTACACATATGTTAGATGACAAATACCATACCAGATTAAAAACATAATTTGAATGTATAAATTTTTCATTTTAATAGTTTGATATTCAGGTAGAACCAGGTACTATCATTATAACGTACAAGTTTCAACAGAATCAACAACGAAGCTATAGTCTTACGTATGTACGCTTTTTTAACACATGTTCTAATAAATGAAAATGACGTATTTCTTGTTCAAGCATCAGAGGATCAATTAATAGAATGTAAAACTCAAGCAACATTGCACTTACTTCAAACGATTTTCAACAGATGCAAACATCCCTTTTATGCACACCCTTTACGATAGGACCAGACTCCTACGTGCTCACCTCCACTTGTTTTACATAAATAAAACAAAATATTACATTGGAAATAATCATACTAATTCATAAAGATCAGTATTTTATTTTCTTCAAATATGATTGTCTTTTAAAAGTATACTTTATGTTATTCAGTTTTTATTTGTTTTTAATATTAATTTCAATTATCTCTAGTTTCTAGTCAATTAAATATAGTCTGGTAATGCCATCGAATTTCATACTCTATTTTCTAGCCAAGTCATTTTTCCAATCCCATACATGAGTAATGTAAAGAGACACCCAAAGAGATCCAAGTCGTGCCACTGTAACTGTACGCTACATTTCGTATCTTTCGTTGCGTTCGACGAGCAGCTGAGATACATATTTGTAATATGTGGCGCGTATAGAAACCGGATTGGCATGCGTTCACATTGAAAATCGCCCGTTTTCCACCACCAAATATTCGGTTGTGATTAAGCGTCTGATGTAGACGCGAGGCGATGCCGTCATTGTTTGGATAGAGAAATATCTTTTCGCGCGTCGCGACAAAATCCACCTTACGGGAAACGTGATCAGCTAGTGCTAAATATTGTCTTTGCCGGAATTTCGGGACAGGTTACAAACTTATTGGAATCGGATTATAACATACGGGGAAAAAACATAGTGCGAGGTTAGCTGCGGTTTGATATTAGTAACAAAAGTGACGAGCGATTAAAAAGTGTAATTTTATCAAAGACTTAGTGAAACTTGAAATAAATGTGAGGAGTGCTATGCTATGTGATTATCGATACAGAGTTGTGCAAAGGTCTTGCCGGTTCCGAAGTTCAACTAATCACTGACGAACAACGGATGACGATTAATATTGTACTTTAATGGATTCCATAAAAGTTCCTCTGTCGGGCGAGTGACTGTTTACAATTTATTTAAAGAAGCATACAATAATTTTTGTGTTAAAAATTGCGATTAGATTCTATTTGTTCCGTTTTATTTCATTACTAAAGTATTTCCTTGCCAGCTTTTGATATTTTCTCCAGTATTCTGTTAATTCGCGTGTTTGAAATCCAAAATCTGGAAGTGGTTAATTAGCTGAACATGTTCCAAGATAAGATAGCTTCTAAATATAGTTCTCGGGTTTACTTGTGAACAGTTTTTAATGGTGCAAAGATAACTGCATTTAATACCTTTAATCGAAATGGGATTATGTGAAGAAAGTGCAAAAAATACAAGTTTCTCTATTATGGCCATCAAAATGTTTTGATGTAATGTTTAATTCCTGTACCATTCTTAGTGTTACAGTTTCTACAATAGTGAAGTGCATAGTTCAATTAAAAACTAGTAGTAAATACCTCGCAAGCTTACTAGTGGTTAATAGGTGAAACGACTACAGTTTGGCTATACTCAGATATCCGCAAACATGAAGGCATCGCGTACTGTTGGATTACTACTACTATGCATGTTGTGCAGGTAAAGATAAAGAGAAATTGATTAAACCTGTCTTATTCATGGTTATGAATTTATTTTGAATATGCTACTTGAATTTCGTGTGTACTGGAAATCTTAGTCAACAATTTAGAGCCAACTGATAACGCATTGTGAACTTTATGTGAAGTTGAATTACTGCCGCACACAAAGAATTTTCAAAGATGATTTTTCGTTATCTGCTCTATGTGTTTTCCGTTATCACATAGTACGTTTGAGGCATTGGCACCCTCGGGGCAGATTATCAATTGAGAGTCTTGTCCCGATACTTCTAGAGTAATTGAACTTTATGGTTGAAGTGTAATATGAAACAATGAAAAAATCAGTGGATATTTTTTAATTAATCTGGTTTCCACATTATTACTCTCAGATATTTCAGATTCTCTTTAATTTATTTGATAAAGTTAGACAGATTCTAAAACAGTTAAAGTAAGTAAGTAGTTTAACTCTTGAGGGGATCAAGTTGATCATATTTGAACGAGATGTATAAAGCATAATACATAGTATTGCAGATTTTCAGATTTTATTTACAAATTTTATAGGCTTATCAATATTTAATGATTGGGCATGAAAAATTAAGAAACACCGAAAACGTAATTAATAATGAATAGAGGAATGAGATTGAAAACCTGGAAACCGATCATTGAATGATTCGTAGACTATAAAGATTGAGGGGTATGTTTAATGCAGGAAATGAATGACTCATTGGTATCCAAAACAATTTTTTAGGCATAACCAGTGGAATGGAAAGCTTTCTTAAAAATATGAAAGTAACTCACTTTAAATTAAACAGCGATGCAATTGATTGAAAATTTCAATTCCTGAAATAGAGGAATTGAAATTTTACCCTACTACAAACCCTTTAACTGAGCTGGGTAATTCAATTGAGACAATGGATGAAAGTAATGGGTAACTGAATATGTATTCTATTATAAATTACAATGGAAGTTGAGATTTTCTCTTGCTACCAATGGATTGATGGATTTCGAAATATAAATTGTTCGGTGGTGGTTACCCTGCAAGATCACCAATCAATAAAGAGGCTTCTTGCGGCAGTCTCCACTATGTTCCTTGATTCACTGGGCTGTCGATTTTTCGGAGCATTTTGCGTTCAAATATGTCCGCTACCTTTTCGGATTCGCTTGTTAGGGTTCATTTTTCGCTTAAAACTATATAAGAGCTTTGAGTAGTGATTTGTAAATACGGAGCTTATTTTACCTGTGCACAACTCTGGACCTTAAAATGGGAAGCACGGAGTAATAAGCTTTATTTGCGGCGTTTATGCGGCGTCCAATCTCGTCCTTTTCGGCGACTCTTCTATCCACGTTGGCTCCAAGGTACACCAAGTTATCCACACTTCCAAGGTTGTAGTCCGTACGGTCACGTTTTGTCGAACTGGAGTTTTCTTCTTCATTTGAATCATGAATTTACTTTTTAATTAACTCGTAGGCAAATTCGGGTTGCTTCAGATTCTAGGCTCAGAAATGCTTCTTTGGAATCTAAGATTGAACGTGCCATAATATTGACGTTATCAGCATATGTTACCAATTGTGTGGACTTGAACAATAGTGTACCAGGTGTTTCAGCTGATGTGTTCCGGTGCAATATTGAAGAGCATTGGGGTTTTAAGCTTGATTCCATTATTAAGCTGCCTGTTAGTTCGCCGTTTACCTTGACCTGGGACTCTGTGTTTAGCATCGTGACTTTGACCATGTGGATGTTTTTTGGGGCGCGAAGTCAAGCATTATATTGTACAAAGCATTTCTGTCGACACTGTCATATGCTTGCTTGAAGTCTACAAAAAGTTGGTGTACATCGATGTTATATTCCCAGGTCTTTTCGAGCACCTGCTCAACTGAGAATATTGGTTCATTGTAGGCCGTCCGCTTCGAAAGCCTCTCTGATACTCTCCTATAATACTTGCTTATGTAGTACGGCTTTAATTTTGTGGTAACTGCTCCTCTGACTATATTCCGCAAATTAATCGATGAAGATGGTTACTTAGATGGGGGCTCTTCCTTTGGAGCAGTGCTGCTAATATTCCATGTATTCCAGGCGCTAAATCTTAATACTTATTATGAAAAGATCTTATTTCGACATGTAATATGAGGGCCCACTCAAATATATTTGACAGAAATTTGCTGTCCATTTCCTAAATTGGGATGACTTCTTTAATAACATACACACACGCACAATTTTTTTCCGAAAATCTTTTCAAAAAGTTTGATGACTGTGCCTTCTACATTTCCTGAGCAAAACTGTTTTAATACACACGTACGAACGGACAGACGGACACAAATCGTGATTTCAATAGAGTTTTGTTTTTCAGTACAAGCCTCTGGAAGCAAAGGCTAGCTTCGTTCTAAAAATGACATAGGCATCGCTCTAACGGGCACGTGCTATAAAGTGAGCACTAAAATTATTGTACGAAGAGACAGGTTTACGATTGATGAAACTTTATAAGTAAAACAACCAGACGAAGCTTAAACTGATTTCCTCATTATGTATTGATTGCTATACCTGGACATGAACATCGACATCCGGACTTAAGTATTGCGAGGAGGTTGTCGCGGAAAATTCGCAGCAGAAAACTCACGATTGAAAACTGAATTGAGGGAATTCGCTTACATCTTTCAGTTTGCATCCAATGAGAATATTTTCAGGGTACTATCCCATATATGACCACAGATAGGCCGGCTTTTTCGCAAAATGATTTGGCAGTATATGAAGAAATGTGGAAGAAGTCAACTATTTTGTTTATTTGACATCCGCAGGTCAATTCTCTCTTTTCTTGAAAAGCCGTCGGGCCTTGCTTTGTTGTGTGTGCAGACGCGTTTCGACTGCTTTGAGTCATCTTCAGTGTCTAAAGGATGTGTGAAAGGAGTCAGTGTCTAAAGGTTGTGTGAAAGGAAATAACTTTATCTATGTGTAGGTAGTTGTTATCCATTTGTTTTGGTTCATCTCGCCTCCGTTTTCGTCGGAGGATGTGATGAACAAAATGTGTAATTTGCACACACTGAACAAATATCATACATGCACATTGATTTGTATCAAATTTCCACATTTTGTTCTAGGAAATTTTTTGCAAAAAACTTGTTTAAATTTTTGATGAGGTAATTCAATGTAAATAATTTAGATCTAACAACTGTACCTTAAATCAACTCGGTAAGTTAAGTAGTTTCCGAGATCTACTACATTTTTTTTAACGAAAACATGCTTTTTTGTTTGAATTTAATAACTTTTGCCATAAACTTTTTGCAAAATGTAATGAGTTGATTCGATAGCCAAAGGTTCATTCTGACTTCTTGCTAAAAAATTTTTGCAAATATTCGTAACGTTTCTGAGGTGAACGGCTGTAAAGTTTACCCAAATTTGCAGTTTCACTGGGGGCTGCGCCTTAAGAGAACTACGTCATGTTAAATTTGATGGACAGACAAAATATTGTTGCCGTTTTGTTATTTCTAGCTTTTTTAATCCTAAAGGCATATATCGCTAACTACTTTTTGAGGGTGTCAAGAAGGAATATCGGGTTTATTCTATACTCTAATTTTTTCATAACTTCTAATTAAAATAACTTTTTGGAAAACGTGTTTTGAATCTGCTCCACATATGTTGAAACAAATATATGCCATAATCGTCTCCTAAGTCTTTTAGTAAGATTTATTTAATCTGAAAATCATAAATTATATCAAATGTCGTCAGTTTCATTGCTTCAAAAAATTAATAATTTCAATTAGACCTTCGATCGATGAATAAATAAAGTTTGTGAATTTTCTTATATGCTTGCGAGCTTTATTCCTATAGCAACTTAACAATTCAGGTCGAAAATATGGAGATAATAGAAAGATTTGGCGTGAAAGTATTTATCACCGCAAATATCGCGATAAGATAGTTTTAACATTAAAGCTATTATTTAATATTACAATAGATTGGCGGTATTGATGGAAAATTTGGAATTTCTAATCAGTTTTTCATGATGTCATCATTTTTCTAACTGGAATTTCAATTACTATGTATAGAAGACTTGTTTTTAAATAATTATCATTCAAGAAAAATCAAGATATAAGTACAGGGACATAAAAGATGAATTGTGTTAGTCATTACGAAAAACGTAATAAACAGTTACTAAAGACGGTGCTTTAGAAATAAAGCAGTATCTGCTGACGACAATGATGATATTGGATTCACTTTAAGTGCTTATAGAATCAAATGAAAATTAATTTACGTTTTCAGCACATTGATCGCATGTTAAGGCAATGACATTGCTGTGTATTTTAATTTTGCATAGATCTTAAATTGTTCTTAAAGATTAAATTAATTTTTCAATTAATCAAGTCACTTCCTACAATAATAAACCATTCAGCATTTTTCCAATGGAGTCTTTAGTAGGCTGATACATAACTGATATGAAGTTCAAGGTTGACAGTGCTGACTATTGGGTTGTATATATTTTAAGTGCGAAAAGAGTGTAGATAGAAAATATTGACCAACACAATATATTTGCAAACCGCTTTTAAGGTTTTGAATATATTTTGCTTACATAGAAGAAATTAAGAAGATGAATTTGTTTACTTTTATCAGAGAATCGTCATGAAAGTCCAAGATTCTTATATGAAGGTGACATCAGCAAATATGGGATTATGCCACATACCGGCAATATTTACCACTGAACATTTACATGAATCGTATGTTGTTTTGCAAATATTTGAACAATAATAAATAACATAATACATTTGAAAGTTGGACTTGAAGAAAAAGAGAATCAGTATCTATACTGTTGCACTTTCTAAACTATGGAGAGGAAATTTTTATGGAGATATAAACTTTGAAATTCGAAGAAAATGGTTATCCTTAGGTGGTCGACAGGAAGTGCATTTCCATTCGTACATGTATTCATGCTCTTGTATTACAAGAAATCTAAATAGTTGTGTCTGACTTGATTATGAGTCGACATAAATAAAATTTTTAAGACATAATGACCTTATGCTGCTATATACTCGTATATATATATATATATATATATATATATATATATATATATTATATTATATTATTATATATTAAAATTCTAATTTGATGAAGTTACAATACTCGTATTGTTCTATTTGATTATTTTTTAGATTTCGTTTTGAAATATTTATGTTAGTATAAATTTTATATTGATGAAATAAAGCACATTTAACAGTGAGTTTGCTGTTATATCTAATTATTAAGAATACCACGATGGTTTTACTTCTTTACTCCAATTCAAGTGCAGTGGACCAAGGTTTAAGCGCTCAATAGCGGCTTTAAAGGTCAACAATCAAGCAAACAATTTTACGAGGTAAAACGTAATTTTGCGTAAAACGGATCATCACAGGATACGAAAGTTAGCTTTGCGGATATGACATTGACATGAAAGTACAGTTATAACAGCGATTGGACACAGAATTTCCTCTGCCTAAAAAGTGCACACAGTGATGTTGACGGGTTTTCAGAGTTTAGTTAAAACATTTTAACTTACAAATCATTCTATTACTCGTATTAACAAAGTTGAGTGAATTTTTATTTCTGTGGTACTTCTTGCCCTTGTACTCATAAAGACCTACACCTCCGTGATTTTTTTTTTAGATTTTTAGGCTCAAAGGTGCCGCGAGGGGAGAACATACATTTTCGAGTATTTTACTTTCCCCAGGACCCCCTGATTCTAAGATATTTTTCATCTGATACACCACTCGACTACCTTTGATAAACAAATTTTTTAAGGGCTACTTCGTTATAAGTGGGTTCCACCTTAAAATTTTTTTAAATGTTTGATAATATCGAAACTTTTGAGAAACCACTCCTGACCTTCTCACAAAGTTTGAGCTTTCTAGCTGCTAGGTCTGAGGAAACTTGCCGTGACACGCGGGTAGACGGACGGGCGAGCTCGAAACTAGTAGGACTTTGTAAAAAAAATTGCACAACGCCCTAAAAACAGTTTATTGGCAGCCCCCTATTGTAACTCTTAAAGGTTTAGATAAAACATTTCCGTCAGATTAACAGGTGATTGCAAAAGATTTTTGTGTTCGAGTAAAAACACACGCAACTTAAACAATTGAAGATTTTTATACAATGACTTCATAGTCATTCTCGTTTATAATGGAATGGACAGTGAAATACTTTATACTTTCACTACATTGGACTACCATCACTTTGAGTTGTTCTTATGCACCAATAAGTGCCAGATATTAATAAAGTTGGTGTAAAACACTACTGTCTCATAGTAACGTTAAAAGAAGATTCAAAATTATAATTATATAGAAGTAAAAAAAACGTTAAGATCCCTATTAGAACCTGAAGTAAGCTCCTGTTAGAGAGGTTTCGTATCAAATGTACACTTTCATCTTACGCCATCGATAAATTAATTTAGTCAATAGATTGTGGCAATAGCATGAACTCTTAAAACAGATATGGAAAAAAGTATAAATATTTAGTCAATATTCTCCGTTAAAGTGGCCGACATTTTCCCATTACTGATATCCACTTTTTGGACAAATCCTGAAACATATACATGATTACAATCTTTCTGAAATTTTCGACCAAATCCCAACAAAACCGTTCATTCTTTTCAGATTTTTGGATCAATAGTGTCCAATCGAGAGAGATACGTGAAAAATTCGCACATTCCGCCTCTCCTGCAAAACTTCGAACATGACTTAGAAGTTTCAAGACCTGTTTTGAAGATATCTCGTTAAGACCTTTCATATGACACCCCAGTCTACTTTCGGTGAAAAATCATTTTAAGGCTCATCATATATGGGGGCACTTTCTTAAAACTCACTAAAATTCTTTTTCAGCCCAAAACTTTCAAGAGGGCATTATTTCTAACTTTTCCACAAAGTTTAATGACTGTAGCTTCCATGGTTTCAGAGAAAAACTGCTGTGGCATTCAGACGGATGGACATGATTACAATAGGTAGAGATGGGAAAACCCGTACCGGTTTAATCGAAAACCAATTTTTAGGGTTTTGTGCTAAAAAAAAACCCTATTGCAATCACGACCTGTGTCCGTCAGTCCGTCCGTCCGTCCGTCTGTATGTCACAGCACTTTTTCTCCGAAACTATAGAAGCTACAGCCATGAAACTTTGTAGAAAGGTCAGAAGTGGTGACTTCTTGAAAGTTCAAGGATGGAAAAAATTTTAGGCGTTTAAGGGGGGTCTCCCCATATAGGGTGGTGACCCCTCAAAAAATTTTTCACCATTGGTAGTCGAGTAGGGTGTCATTGGAAAGGTCTCGATGCGATCTTTTCAAAACAAGTCTTAAAATTGCCTTATAAGTACCGAGGGGGGCAGGGGAACGGGAAATGTACGAACTTTTCGCGTACCCCCCTTCGCGATTGGACACCTTCCACCCGAAAAATCTGAAAAAAATCATGAGTGTAGGCCTTCATGAGTACACCAACAACAAATACATGAGCAGTCGAAATTCACTCAACTTTGTTAGTAATAGTATGATTTATCGATTTTGTGTTTTCTTGAATAAAATCTAAACGGTACCTTTAAACTCAATAAAATTTGGCAAAGAGATGACTATTTATAAGATTGATCTTTTCTGAAAGTTTCATAAATATCGAATAGTATTTACCGAAGTTATAGCGATTTGATATGCCCTGGTATGGAGCCATATGCGCTTTTTACCGACTTAGACACTACAGCTTTGCTAGAATTTGCATGAAAATTTCAGGAGTGATAGGTATCATGAAGATGAGTACATACAATTGAAACAAGTCGAAGAGGCAGGAGAGAGCTCCTAGCAAAAGGGTTTTGTAACCATTCTAGGATTCGAAAAAATAGGCCATGAATCGATGATAACAGTACAGAGGAGTGGCCCCTGAAAAAAAATTTCATGAAAGGTAGCCGATATGAGTATCAACTGAAAGTTCTCTATGAGAGCTTTTCAAAACAGTTCTTAAACTGACAGTTTTTGCTTCAATGGGGGCACAGGGGGGAAATACATGAAAAATGTGTTTCCTCCCTCGCGAATGGACACCCGTGATCTAAAAACTGAAAAAATTATCAAAGGAGATATTTATGGGTATAACTATAATAAATACCTCAGAAGTCAAAATTCGTTCAACTTTGTTAATAATAGTATGATCCTCGAATTTCACATTTTCTCCAATAAAATCGTCTCTGACATGTTTCTTGATTTTATTCGTTGCTTGTTACTGCATTTTGTAAGTTGAGTACAAAACCCTTCTGACATGAGCATAGGTCTGTCTACCCAACTTGTTTTAGTTCATAAAACTAGGTTTTTCCCTCTCGATTTAAACTGGTTTGTTTCTTTCAAAATATTAACCAGAAAAAGGCCAAACACAAAGGAGCAGAAAAACACTGAAGACAAAATCACTACCTAGGCAGCATTACTAACCACAAACATTAGAGATCAGAACAGAAATTTCGACGTTTGATTGTTTCTTGGTATTGGTTATTTATGTTTTTTTTTCGATGCCATAACTTCACGTGGAGTGCGAAGCGAAGCCAGTACACTGTACACCGTAAATACTTAGGTATTGAAGTGAAGAATTTTTCAATTTCATAGATTAATTGAATGACTACGATAAACGTAAGCTATTGGATTGGATTTCAATACGTTGTTTTTTTTTTTTCAACATAAAGACGCAATATCCCTCAGTTAATTTTGATTTGAATTATTTGGTAAGTAAAAACGGGAAAATCGGAGATTCCTGAAGTTAATTAATGCTATAAAAACCGTTTTTATTTTTACTGTAATAAACCGTCCAGTTAAACCGAATGTGAAACAACCAGTAAATCCGAAGTCCTAAATATTTCTCAATTTAAAAACTTCAATCTAAAGTTATTTTAGATGTACTTTTTCGTAATGCAGTCACTATTAAATAATACGACCTACACGTAATCTTCCCACTGTTCAGATGGGCAAAGTCCTTATTAGGATTTTGTTAAACGGAACTTTACAATAACCAACTACTGTCTGCTCGTGCGTCAGAGTAAGTTTTCTCAGAAACTACAGAGGTCAGAATTGGTGGTCTAACATGAGTTTTGATCTTATAAATACATATTTTCATTGCATCAAATTCCTCAGAAGTCAAAATTCACTAAACTTTGTTGGTAATGCGTTTTGATCGATAAAATCATTATTATGTTCACCATTACAAATTGTTGTGCTCAAAAATTTCACATAAGTCGATCGTAATGAAGTGAGATATGAATTATCGAAAATAACAACACCTGTTAGTGGTTCTTATGTGTTTCAAATCGATTTAGATCCTGCAACTTTCGGGTCTAGCTAACTTGTATTAGAATGAGTTCGTACATAAGCAGCTTCTCACATAAAGAATATCATCATAAATATAACGACTGTTGTTATTTACATGTAAAATAGGGAAGTGTATCACTTGAACTGAATCGTTCATCATCATAAAAAAAATGAATAGTTCATCATTTAATAAACCCCTTTTAATAGCATAATATGAACCTCACGCATAATCGACTCAACAGTTTAATCATTTTTCAAATAATACAATACATTTTATAATTATATTCCTCTCAACGGCACATTGGAATATGCAAGCTTACTATGAATATCTGCAAAATATATAATAGGATACTAAACATTTCAGAAACATTGTCAATGAGACCAATATAGCAGAAATACTTATGAATCGATCAAGATCAATAAATACTTTTGTTATAAAAAAAATAATGGAAAGTAAGCATTGATTGTTCTTACATTTCAATGGAAAGCAGATGCAAAAGCTTTGGGCAGAATCAATTCACTTGCTTATTCAGGGTAAAAACGGTAGCCTACCAAATAGAAAAAATATAGCCCCATCTCCTTTGGAAATGAGTTAGTAAAAATGATGCAAGTAAAAACAAATCATATTCGTGAATTGCTTTCTTCAAAAGTCTAATTTATAATATGTTACGGGGCACATGCCGCAATTTCAGTTTAAACCTTATCATTCATTAGATATCAATGATTTATCATCATATTACTCATATTATGATTAACACAAGAATGACGTATGCGTCGAAAATACACGATAACGCTTTTCAGGTGCACAATGTGCTCTCAACAATCAATTCAATTTTCTTCTATGAATTATAACCGTACTTGGCGAATTAATTAAATTAGAAAGATATATTTTTTCGAATTTCATAAAAAACCATATTTACCTTCCATATATGTTTACAGATTCAATATTTTATCTGATCATTACAATCTTTTCTTGCTTACTTACTACCATTACATAATTATTTCAGACCCACACTGCACGAAACAATTCACAACAATGAACAGGATTATGGTGATGATTATGAAGACGAAGATTATGATTACACATTAGAGGAATTGTTAAATGAACCAGAGAATACAGCAACTACCCCAACTACTCAGACTCCTACAACAAAAACCACCGCAGCCAGTATAAACTCTATTCCAGAAGTTTTAATTGGTAAGTTTTGCATAGAACATCTACAGATTCTATTTTAAATGACTAACTTTTTTCATTTTTTAGAATTGCCAAATATTGTTTATAAATGCCCCGAATCATGTAATTGTAATTATGATTTCACAACCATCAATTGTTCAATGCAAAACCTTCAACATGTGCCATATGATTTTCCAGACGTGGTGGAAAAAATAGATTTAAGTCAAAATAAAATAGTGGAGCTAGGCCAAAGTGATTTCCGAAATTGTACTAATTTAAAGGAACTGATATTAGACGATAATAAACTAGAATATGTTAATTTTAATGTAAGTAATTTGTTAACATTTTCTGGGTTGATAATCATTCATTACTTTTCAGAATATCTCAGGTCTAGTAAAATTGGAATACCTTTCGCTTGTAAATAATCATTTAGGAAAAATCGACCCAAATGCATTTTCCAGCCTGATTGCATTAAAGTCACTTAATCTGAGCAGTAACCCAATAGAAGTATCCTCGGCAAAAAATCCCACCGACAAAGATGGAACAAACATGGAGGTATCATCGTTTCTGAATAAACCAAGCTTACAGGAACTTAATTTAAATGGATGCAAAGTACATGGAATTCATGCAAACATGTTGCACAATACAAGCGGATTGATGGCATTAGATCTCGGAAATAACACGTTTGATGAGGTAAGCATTTTGATTTGTATTAGTTCTTATAATTGTAATAATTATGCTAAGTGCGAAACGATCATTTAATGGAACGAGAAAAGAATAATGATTTTTCTAGAGGCAGTTAAAAAAGTTTATACTGACTCATAATCAAATCACATATATAAAGTCAATTTTTCAAAAAGCCCAAAGCTTCATAGTAATAAGTGGTTTAGGAAAACTGAAACACTAAAATTGTACATAATCTTAATAGCGAAATAAATATCGAATTAAAACAGGCAGATAGGATGGTCTCAACATTGTTCAATTTAGTTCGAGAATACTTCATACAAACGGATAATTATTACTCGAATATAAGCATAACGTAACGCCATGTTTACAAATATGAGATAATACCTTGGATTTGCTTGCGAAAGACGGGTTCTGAGGCGAATAGACTAAGTAAAGTTAAAAGGGAACCAATAGCGAATAACATACGACCACGAGCGGTATAAAATATTTGACGAACCAGAGGTCTCAACGGAGATAAGGCTTCGAAAACCACACGTGATTCGTGTGAATAAGTAACGCGTGAACATGTCTGCAAAACTAATGGGCGCAGACCATCACCAACGTAAGTGTAACAAGCCTTCCAGTAGAAATTTAGTCAGCCTACTTTTGGTCAGCTGGCATGAGCTGTCAACGGTGTAACATATTGCACATCAAAAGGGTACAAACCACATTCCTTGCCTGCTAAAAATTCACCTTGCACTGTACACCTACACCATTTAGAACAATCAAATGAAACACACTTTCAACTCCCACTGACAGCTAGTTTGAGGAAGTAAACAAATTCCCATTCTTTTAACTTTGAGCATCAATAAAACATGAACGGATGTATGAAATGAAACGAAATTCACTTCAGAAAGAGCGCTATGATGTTCTCCGTGGCCCATCTGGATTTCACAATTGAAATCCGTCTCGATACCGTACAAAACCTCGAATTTTCGTCGGCACTTCCAAAGATCTCCATATACCTTCATATAAACTAGCAAGGAATGTCAGCCTACATGTGGTCATGAATGCGGTAGTAGGGCTTTCTGGTACATGGCTTGTTACACTGTAGTAAGGCTTTGGCTCACACTATTGAGAAAGCTAAAAAAACTCTTGTGCGACTCTGTCGCAAAGACAGTTCATTGCTTCACCGATTTCAACATTAGAGAATACTTTTGATGGAACTAGAAAATTGAAGGGGACATGAAGGCTCAGGAAGGGGAGTAGTGTTATGAAAGAGAATATTTTAAAAAAAATGTTTTCAAATTTAGATTCACGTAACCATAAAGATAGAAAAATTACCCCTTTAGTATGAACGGTCAAGTTGATATTCTAACAGAAAAACAATGGATGTATTTTTATTAAAGCCCGAAGTCTACTCGATAAGTTACACGCATCAAACTGGTCAGAAAAACATTGAATTTTTATATACAATATTTTGTCCCTTAATTGAATAATAGGGTTTATTATTGTAAACGCATGAAGAGGAATATATTCTTAACATTTTTTCACGGTTGACGGGTATTTTTTCAATCAACGATTCAATAAGAGAAATATAATCGCTCCGTACCTAGCTTTGTGAGTAGATAAAATTTGCTTTAGCTAAATTGTTAAAAGCCCCCCTTCAAAATTGTTCACTTATTCAAAACATGCGAATTTTTCTTTAAGTTTCATAAATAAAGTGTACTAATGGCTTTTGACTCAATTTAAATAATAAACTTCAAAGGAATTTGGAAAAATTTCATTTACTAACATCATTTACTAACATATCAGAATAAGAAATCATCTAAAATTTAGTAGCTTGCGGCGCTCGACACTAAATGAAACAGAAAAGAACAAACTACAATAATTTCAATTGATTTGAACTTAAATTATCCAAGTAATTGAGAATTATCATCAAATGGTAATTTCAATCTACTTTCATTTCCATAAAATGATTTGAATTGCAGGAAAAACATTTAAAATTTACTAATAAATCAACTGGGCTCTAATTACGTAAAAACAAATGAAAGAAAATATTAGAAATGAATGTACTTGAAATCTGTATATTCAAAGCAGAGAATAACGACATTTAATAACATGGTCACGAGAAGAACTAGGTTTAGAAAATTTAAATCAAATTAAAAATTAAAACCTAAGTTGAATCAATTGAACAGGAGCCCATGAACATTATCTAAAATAATTTAAAGTGACTTTTTTAGAATTTAAATAACCTGATATGCGAAATTAATATTCAACGGAACGATTACATTCAGAATTTTTTCCTCAATTATATTTAACTCAGCGCATTTAATGTTGACAATTTTTTATTTTATATTTTCGCTTTCGTCTTATCGTTAACCAACGCGACCAAATTTATAAATCCACAACTTCAATCCAATGCACTACAACCAGGCAATCGATACAGAAGCATTTGTGCCGTTGAAAAACTTGTTCAAATTGAAATTGCCTGAAATAGAGCAAAGCATTATAACAGAATTGTGTAAGACTCTCACAGCTATTGATGCAATCAGTCTACCAACATACGATGTAAGCTGTTTCGAGTTAGAATCGGGTTCGTCATTTGATGATAGTACAATTAGGACATCGTCGAATGCCATTGATAATAACGGCAACTTCAACCTACAGACCAGAACCGAGAATAAAGGTATTTATATTCACTCTAATGTTACTCTTAACATATTCCTTTAAACTTCAAAGAATTTTGCATAACGAGCCCTTTTTGTTTTGTATAGCCCTAGACATAAAAGCTTCTAGCAATGCAAGACGTACTAAACAAATTCATATTCTTTTTGACATTTAGGTGTTGTGAAAACTTCTGCATCGCAAACCCAAGGCGCCGGTCATCGGATTCATAAGAATGGTGAAAAATCAATAGACGGAAGCGAACAAGAGGATTCAACACGACGGAGTAGACCACCCGCTATGGAACCATCGCTAAGGAATGAAACTCACACCGAGAGTGTTCTTAATAGTACAACGGCATCTATAAATCAGCAGTCTGATGATACGGATGACGGTGAGGACTATAAGGTTGCGATATCATCGCAAACAATTAATCAAATACTAATTGGTAAGTGCAATTAACGAGTATAATTAAATCAAATAAGTGTAAAATAATTTTTGTCAAATTTAAGGTATAATAATTGTTGCTGTTGCGGGCATTATCGTAGGAATTATATGCCGTCGTGATTTATGTGGCATCAAAATGAAAATGTGTCGAACACGAAGACCCGCACCGACTGATCAAGTTCGACCTGCTGAAGAGATACCATTGAACAAAGTTTAAGTCAATTCCGTTTTAACAATTGCTCGTATATCATTTAGATTTAAACTAAAGTTAAAAATTGACTAAGCAGTTTATTGTTGCATTTTGTATAAGGGAATCTAATAATTTAAGAACATTGGAAAAGTTACTATTTATGTTTAATGTATGTAATTTATACATTTGTAAATTATGAAGAAACAATTTATAGGTTAATAAAAGGAAATTATTTTTAAGATAAATCTTTGCGAATGAAAGAGAAATACAATGAAAAATAACTTACAAGTAGCAACAAAAAATATAACTAACACTCCTATTAATTTGAAGCATCGTAGCAGTTATAGAATTCTTTAAAAATTAGGTGAATTTACTTCACACAATACTTTAAAGTCAAAGTCAAAAGCGCTTTATTCAATACTAATCGATCATTGGTAGCGTTTGCTGATGATCTGATCGTCTATATGGCAGACCGAAAAGCTACAATAGTTCAGAGCAATCTCCAAAAAATGTTCAATGATGTGCAGCTGTACACTGACAATTTCCGAATGAAAATCAATGCGCAGAAGTGTGAAACAATCTTGTTTCGGACAACGCTGCAGGGGGTCAGTCAAGACCTGGAACGTAATTGGAAAGATTTCCACATCATGGCTGGCAAGGGTAGTTCTGAACGAGTTCCACATAAATCCTGTGTTCGATACCTCGGTGTTTATCTCCATCAGTATCTGTACTATACTGAACATGTGAAAATCATGCTTAGTAAGGCACCAAAAGTAGTCATGGCCCTACGAAGACACTTTCATTCCAGATACATTGATCAAAAGGTCAAAATTATCTGTTACAAGACTCTGGTTAGACCAATTCTGACATACGAGGGTCATTCAACAAGTACTTAGCCTCATCTCTATTTGTCGAAGTTAGAGAAGCTGACGTTGGAAACGATTGAGAAAGTAGTTCCAAAGATTAAGCATCGAAACAATATGGAAGGATATGAAGCACCAACCATCGTAAGGTTGAAAAGATTGAAAAGCCTTCTTCTCACACGCGTCAACAATATTTATCGACGATTTTTGGACTACAACCACCCCTCGTTGTCTTTGTTGAAATTATACCTGAAGAATGTCCGAAACTTAATCCGGTCAGACTTCAGGAGTGCGGTCAGCAATCAATGGGCAGAAAAATTGAGGGGTATTAGCCCACAGGACCCAGATGGCGTGTTCGCGAAAGTGAATAACATATTCCGCAAGGAGTCTCGAGTGAAGGTATCGAATCTTGAAGTCACTAGTGATGAGATAAATCTTCTCGATAGGGCTGGTATCGAAATTGATAGTACGACTCCGGATAGAAATGGAAACAGGATCATTTGTGAAGGATTGGATAAACTTGCCCTGATTGGAACACATTTTGAGCTGGTTCATCTGCCAAACCCTGAGAGAGGGAATGAAATATTTTCAGAGATCGTTGAAGCAAAATTTTCCGACTTCAAATCAAGCCTGAACGGCCAATCAATTCTTCATTTCAACGAAACATTAACATCTGACCTCATACCGAGCTTGAACCTTATTGATTATTTTGTCAGCTATGAAGACTTGTGTTTCATATTTCGCAGGATAAACAACAAGAAATCATGTGGTACTGATGCTATTCCAAATGTAGTTGTCCGACATTTGCCTGAGGTTGCTATTAGGAATTATTGCATATTGTTCAACAACATGTTGAGCAATTCATATTTCCCAAATGAGTGGAAAAAGGCTAAGGTACTTCCGATCTTGAAGAAAGGAAAAGAATCTTCATGCCCCAAAAGCTATCGCCCAATCAGCTTGCTGCCTAACATCAGCAAGGTGTTTGACGTGATACTCAACAGAGCATTAAATACCCACATTGAAGAATATGAGTTGATGCCGAATTGCCAATTTGGTTTCGTGCCAGGCATTCCACCACACATGCAATAACGAAAGTAACCTCAGACATCTGTTGGAAACTAAATGATAGACAATGCGTTGGAGCATGTTTCATTGATATGGAAAAAGCCTTCGATACGGTGTGGTTAGATGGACTAGTTTTTAAACTCCTTCAGGACAAGTTCCCCAGACACCTTGTTGCCATGATGTGTAATATTCTAATTGAATTTTTCCGTTGCTCCTTTTTTTGGCGTTAAATTCAAATGAATAAATAAGAACCCTAATATTTTCCGTAAAACGCCAATATTTATTAAGAGTAACGGAAAAATTCAATTAGAATGACTACCAGGTCTAGCTCTGGTTTCAAGAGGTTACTGAAACTAAAGAAAAAGCAAGGAGGTCTAAGTGAGGATATACGATTTTTAAAACGATGCTTAAAAGCATCACAGGCTCGCACTAAAGTCTCATTTAAAAGGTATAGAAATAGAAAAGGCGATTTTGGAAAGAAATATGATGAAACGGAGTTTGAACTACCTACACAACAAGATGGATGATGTTACCTTAGAAGTTTATTGGCTACATTTAAAAATTGCATCAACAACAATGGGAAGAAAAAGCAGTGCCGAAGAAATTATCAGTAGTGTGCAAAGAGCGTTTGAATGCGAAAAGGATAGGAAAAGACGAATACTCAATAGCAAATTCAACGGGTTACTGAACAAAAAACCAGGAGATAAGCAACAAGGTAGCGTACAAGTAATACCGCAATTTGTCATCAATAAATCCTCGGAAAGTTTTACGGAGGAACAACTTAATTTTCTAAACTGGGGATTAAAGTATGCATGCAACATTCAGAAACCACCAATGAAGGATATTATTTTGGATATAGAAGCAGGAATTAAATTTATCCGCGATGAAGATAGACAAGCCATTCGTACAACAGTCCGCAATCTGTTAACAAAACCGCCATCTAGCAAACACTTGAACGAAGCAAGAATCATAGCGGAACTGAAGAGCAAACCTGTTTATTACGTAAAGGCGGACAAAGGCAACACAGTAGTTATTATGGATAGGATTACGTATGATGCACTAGTGAACGAAAAATTAAACAATGGAAATTTTCACGCTCTACGTACTAACCCGTTACACGATTCAATTAAAAGAGTCGAAAAAACGTTAAATGAATGCCAGCTACTTATTGGAAATATATCGCATTTGAGAGTATCCAATCCCGTCTTGCCTAGAATCAAATGTCCCCCGAAGATACACAAAGGTGGCAACGAAATGCGGGAGATAATTGCTGCCACAAACGCACCAACTTCAAAAATTGCCAGGTGGTTAACAGAAGAATGCAAAAAACTATCATTTAGGACAAGTGAGAAATCTGTTAAAAACAGGGAGGATCTGATTGAAAAGCTACAGGAGATTGATGCTGTGAAGGAAGAGGAGATCATGGTCTCCTTTGATGTGAAATCACTTTTTCCAAGTGTTCCCGTGAAACAGACCTTAGCCTTGTTTGAAGACTGGCTTTTACAATACGACTCATCCTTGGAATGGAAAAAGAGATCGAAAATGTATTCGAAGTTGGCAACTCTGTGCATGAATGAGAGCTATTTCTCATTTCGAAAGAATTTTTTCAAGACAACTAAAGGGGTTGCCATGGGGAACCCATTGTCACCACTTTTGAGCGATCTTTTCACGGGACACATCGAAAACATCATCGAAGAAAAAGGTTTAGCACCTAGAGTATGGTATCGTTAAGTGGATGATATTTTTGCAATCATTGATGCTCACCAAGCAGACATTTTACTGGAACAATTAAACAACATCCACAAAAATATCAAGTTTACAATGGAAAGGGAAAACAAAGGAGAGCTACCGTTTCTTGATATGAAAATTATAAGAAATAGCGGTTACCTAGAGTTTGATGTATATCGAAAGACGACGCACACACAGAGGACAATACCTAGCAACTCCAATCATTCCTACAACCAAAAAATGGCGCCATACAATATGATGATTAATAGAATGTTATCAATTCCGTTGACAACTGAACGACGCGCCCGAGAAGAGCAATTCATAATTGAAACAGCACTGAAGAATGGGTATACAGCGCGGTTATTCAAAACCAGAATAAGCAAGTTAGATGCGCATCGAAGAAGAAACTCTTTTACGACATTCTTCAAAACACCGGTCCAAAATACGCGGAGAATGAAGCTGATTTATTCTACACATTCACGGAAGCTACAACAAATACTGAAGACAGCGGGTATCGAAACAGCACACTCGTCACGAATCTACAATTTGGAACAAAAACTAAAGACTACGAAGGACAGTAAACAAACGGACGAACGTAGCGGCATATACAGGATAACATGCCCAGAGTGTGGAAAAATGTACGTGGGCCAAACAAAACGACTGGTGAAAATTCGATTCCACGAGCATATAAGGGAAGCGGAAGTAGCAGCGAAAAAAGGACGAAATGAGGCAAGATCAACGTTTGCAAGACACATTATGGAGAGCACGCATCAAATAGAATGGGACAACGTGGGGATCCTCGAAGAAATCAACGATTGGAGAAGATTGGATGCAGCGGAAAGTTTGTGGATTTCAAGGATACCGGAAGATTCAAGGCTTAATACGGATCTAGGGAACGCATACAGTAATTTGATCGGATCAATATGTTAAAGGCTTGAATGACTCATCTTATTTATGATACCGTGAAGGATAATTAGAGTGGGTTAATGTTTTAATTACCTTTCCAAGTAGTAATTTTGATGGTTTTATCATTAGTTCATTAAAATAACTTTTGTAAATTAGTTTGTAATTAAGTAACGATGTATAAATACAAGAATTTTTGGATTATGTTTTAGTAACACGGCACTGAAGAAGGAAATAACTTGTTTCCGAAACACGTGTCTGCCCGGGTTTTAATAAATATTGGCGTTTTACGGAAAATATAAGGGTTCTTGTTTATTCATGTGTAATATGTTATACGGGAAATCGTTTGTTGTAACTTATGGAAATCTGACAACAATGCGCGAGTTCAAGGTCTTGAATGGTCTACAGCAGGGAACAGTTACTGCGCCTTTGCTCTTCTCAATTTTCATTCGCAAACTATTAAACGGCTTTGATTTTAACGTCTCGCCAACGCGATCATTGGTAGCGTTTGCTGATGATCTGATCATCTATACGGCAGACCGAAAAGCTACAATAGTTCAGAGAAATCTCCAAAAAATGTTCAATGATGTACAGCTGTACATTGACAATTGGCGAATGAAAATCAATGCGCAGAAGTGTGAAACAATCTTGTTTCGGACAACGCTGCAGGGGGTCAGTCAAGACCTGAAACGTAATTGGAAAGATTTCCACATCATGGCTGGCGAGGGTAGTCTAGAACGGGTTCCACATAAATCCTGTGTTCGATACCTCGGTGTTCATCTCGATCAGTATCTGTACTATACTGAACATGTGAAAATCATGCTCAGTAGGGCACTTAAAGTAGTCATGGCCCTACGAAAACTCTTTCATTCTAAATACATTGATCAAAAGGTCAAAATTATCTGTTACAAGACCCTGGTTAGACCAGTTTTGACATATGGATGTCAGATCTGGTACAACCAGAGTGCTAGTACTATGGAAAAATTAAGAGTTTTCGAAAGGAAATGTCTTCGTGCATGTACTGGTTTGTACAGAAAGCGTGAGACGGATTGGAAACATTATATATCGAATAGAAGAATTTATCA
The DNA here is from genome assembly GCA_963969285.1 of Odontomyia ornata. Taxonomy (NCBI): domain Eukaryota; kingdom Metazoa; phylum Arthropoda; class Insecta; order Diptera; family Stratiomyidae; genus Odontomyia; species Odontomyia ornata. The sequence goes on along the minus strand of OZ017741.1, from coordinate 67,976,404 downwards.
AACTGCTGAAGTGACGAGGGTCGATATCTTCATATTGAAACTTCTTCGGAATCATATCGCAAGATCTGTGACTGTGAGTGAAAACCCCTGGATTTCACAGCCGTTCCACCCTACAGACAGGTATATAGCGACTTGCCTCGCTACTGGCTTCATTCCTCCAGAAGCATTAGTGTATTTGGACATGAATCGATATGTTTTTGATTCTGACGGCGTCCGAGTCATATATCACATATATCGACGACCACCGATAAGAAGATAAAATATCCTCCGAGTTCGAGTTCACGAGACCAACAATTCCAATGGAGATACTCATTTGCTAGATGAAGCTGATCGAATTGAGACGGCGCAATCCAGGTATTGGTGGCTGAATGACAATGTCTAAATTATTCGTATTTATTTTCATTTTTGGTGTTTTTGGTTATTTAGTTTTTTGAGTTTCAGCTCATTATTGCTACATTTAGTGTTGTTGTTTATTTGTGTTAAAAATAAGGTATAGGTTAGGTATATGTTATGTTTACCATATTACGTTAGAGAAAGATTAAATGCTTAGGTTAGGAACATTGTTATAGAATTTTTTTAGTATAAGATAAAGTTTTTGATTGCATTTTATTAGAAATAAGTTACAACATATTAGGTGTAGGATCAAAGTTTCACTGTTGTGTTTAAATTATAAATAATTTTAGGATAGTGTTGGTTGGTTTTTTCTCCTTTTTCCAATTGAATTCTTAAAAATATGTAATAGTCTTAATTAATTGAATTGGCTATAGTTTTTTTTTATGAAATGTGTTAATGATAACGTATAAATTTAGAGAGCCATTTGGGCTATTAAGTTTTTTATTGTTATTGTTTGGAATTTGCTTTATATTCTTTTAAAATTTATAACGATTAGTATTAAATAAAGCGCTTTTGACATTGACTTTGACTAGCCTCACCCCCGATGGCGATGCTATTACAAAAGAGTTTTACCATCGTGCAGTACATTCTTTTAGTTGCCTACTGTCAAAGTTTCAGTCCATTCCCTTCATTAGTTTTGTTGAATGTACTGCACGATGGTAACACTCTTTTGTAGTAGCAGCGCCATCGGGCGGTGAGGGTAAGTACTTGTTGAATGACCCTCGTATGGATGTCAGATCTGGTAAAACCAGAGTGCTAGTACTATGGAAAAATTAAGAGTTTTCGAAAGGAAATGTCTTCGTGCATGTACTGGTTTGTACAGAAAGCGTGAGACGGATTGGAAGCATTATATATCGAATAGAAGAATTTATCAAACTGCTCAAGTAACAAGAGTCGATATCTTCATATTGAAACTTCTTCGGAATCATATTGCAAGATCTGTAACTGTGAGTGAAAACCCCTGGATTTCACAGCCGTTCCACCCTACAGATGGGTATATTGCGACTTGCCTCGTTACTGGCTTCGTTCCTCCAGAAGCATTCGCGTATTTGGACATGAATCGATATGTTTTTGATTCTGACGGCGTCCCTGTCATATATCACATATATCGACGGGCCACCGATAAGAAGATAAAATATCCTCCGAATTCGAGTTCACGAGACCAACAATTCCAATGGAGATACTCATTTGCTAGATTCGTTGAAGCTGATCGAGCTGAGATGGCGCAATCTAGGTATTGGTTGCGGAAAGACAATGTCTAAATTATTCGTGTTTATTTTCAGTTTTTGTGTTTTTCGTTATTTAGTTTTGGAGTTTCAGCTCATTATTGCTACATTTAGTGTTATTGTTTATTTGTGTTAAAAATGAGGTGTAGGTTAGGTATATGTTATGTTTATTTTATTAGGTTAGACATAAGATTAAACGCGTAGGTTAGGAATATGGTGATAGAATTTTTTAGTATAAGATAAAGTTTTTGATTGAATTTTATTAGAATTAAGTTATAACATAGTATTCACTGCTGTGTTAACATTATAAATGGTTGGTTTCAGTTTTTGTATTGTTATTATTTCGAATTTGTTTTTTATAATCTTTGAAAATTTATAACTATTAGTATTGAATAAAGCGCTTTTGACTTTGACTAAGAAAAATCCGAGTACAAACTTGAAGTTTCATTGGATTCCTGAGCATAAAGGGGTTGATGCAGTGGAAGAAGTTGATTACTATGCTAAAGAAAATTTCAAGAGGAGAACTATTATAAATACACTATCGCAGCAGGAAGATATTATGGACAAGATCGCTACAAAATTGAAACTTGATTGGATAAGTCGTTGCCAAGAAAAAGAGCAGTGGCTCTCCAATTGTATCTGAGAAAGAGCCCACCATTTGAGGGGTGAAAACTCTTGATTTCACTCTCTTCCTATAAGCAGTCTTGCGACCAAGTTAATAAATAGAATCCTTGTTAATTAGGGGTACAATTTAAGACTGTATAGTATAAAGCGAAATGTGTGGATTCGGATGTGCAGACTCTGCAATGAAGTTGACGACCTAGGTAACAAATTCTTCAAATGCAACGCTTATAAAGACAAGAGAGATGAGTTTGGTTTTTTCAACAAATTCAACGGTCTCGCTACTGTACAGGATTTCCTCGTTAAGAACAGCACAAATCTGATCATAGAGTTTTGTGTTTACATTAACGTCGCTGAAATCAGGATCTAAGGTCTAGGTTCCACGACGACCAGCTCCTTAATCCCAAAACCTCATCCTCACGGGGATGGAAAGCTCAAGGAGGTTCCTGTTGTTTCCCGCTTGGGAAACGAAAGCTTAGTCCCTGTTTAAGCCTTTTTTATAAAAGTGCCATCACGTACTCCCCTACATTCATTGATGTACTCCACTATGTACACCCTGTACACTTATTAGTCTTTGATGTTAAATTTATTAGGTCAAGTTACACCACTGGGTGGACATTCAGAGAATGCTTAACACACGTAAATTTTTAAGTTTACAGATAAGAGCCTGGTTTCACCTTCATAAGATCGTACTATGACTGGTCGAGATTCGTTGGCTTGTGCCTTTTTGGCGGAAATTTTTACTCCGGCTCCTGCCAAAATTGAATATTTTATAATTCATGATCATTTCACACTTCATCCTCTTCAAGGTGCTCCCTCTCCCCTCTCCTATAACCTTTAATATTAACATTTCCTAGCCGCTAATCGAATTAACTTTTTTGAGCGACTGGGTATCTTTAACGATCATCAGGCGGACTGACTAAAGATCACGGATTACGAGTATATTGAGCAATCTGCAATGAAATGGGTTCAACGACGATGTCTTGGACTAACCGCGATGTACTAATGCTATCTTTTAGTCAATCAATCAAGCAGTCGCCTAGGCAAACTGCTCGAAAAACATTTGCGGAGAAAACACCATCGCTACCATTACCAGAAAAATTGCTTCCCAACGAAACAATTGAAAAATCAAATAAAAACTACAAAAATGAAAATGATGACGGCAACCCCCTTTTGCAATGCAATTTAGCAAAGAATTGCAGTTTATCTCGTCGAGAAAACCTCCGTTGCCGCCACGAAAGAGGCTCGTCGAATGAAACGGAATTGCTTCGAAGCGGGACTCAGATATTGAACAACAAGTGGGATAGCCGTCGCGTTAGAGCGCGGTGGGTTTGATGCAATTACATTATGATTCAGCAGTGAACTTGTGAAATTAGTTAAAAGAGTCGATCCAAACAATGTCGCGAATGTAAGAATCATCATCCAAGTGGACGGTTTATTTTCGTGTAAATATCTCGCACACATTGTGACATTAAAAATTCTGCCTAAAGTCGCGCTGGCTAGTTGTGAATTGTGAACAGTAGTGAGAAAAAGTTAAAAAGAGTGAGATGAGATCGATCATCAATGTAAATTGTTGAATAAAACGAATAAATTCTGCAATATAGCAAATATAAAGTGGATTAAGTGTTCATATTCCAATGTGAAATATCCACCCGTAAAACTTCCCAGGTCTAACCGATCCAATGAGAATCGTCGCGTTAATGTGTTAAGAGAAAGAGGGGAATATACATATTTATAAATTAGTGATTGACGTTTGATACGTACGAAGTGTTTGAGTAACGAGAAAACAGTTTATTCGGGATGCAACAAACATAAGTGCGAAATGCATAATTTTAAGAAACGTTCAAGGAAGTTCGAGAAAATTGAAATTTTTATGAAAAACTTGTGAAAGTTAAAAATGAATAACTTTGAGAGGTGAGGTAGGGTGATAATAAAAAAAAGGAAAACATGAAAATGGAAACATTGATTGTTACAAAATGAAAATGTCCCAACCAAAACTTCGACTAAAAACAAACGTTAAAATTTGGTTTAGTTTTCGTAGTTTTGTTTTGTGATTTAGCAAATTATTGATTTGATTAAGATGAACAGTTGGTTTTGTGCAAAATAGATAATCAGTCTGAAGAATATGAATTGTATAGTAAAAAGAAAATAATGTAGTGTTGTTTACAAAAACTTAAAAATTGAAATTGTTAATCTAGTTGAGGCTGATTTGTGAAGGGTTTTTTTTCTTCAGTAAAAATCCCAGTCGCGATTACGTAGAAAATAAAAGGAAATAAACATTTTAGAATTGCGCCGCTTCCAACTGGATGCCCCACTCTCATTTGGGGGCCGTAAGTTGTAATGGTACGCCGCCGCATAGGATCGAAGTGATTCCGATCCTGACTGGCACCCAAAGGCCATGCTCACGGTTCTGCAATATTCTTCAAATCGCGTGTCCAGTCTTTCATTTTTTTATAGTGCAAGGAAAATATTTTCTTTCGATTCTAATCACATTAAAAGAATGTTTTCTCCGATTCGGGACAGCACCGGAAATTAATTGGGAAATGAAAAGTACCATCTGGCAACACCCTGCATACCACCACGACATCTGACTGTCATGAAAAAGTTTGCGTGACAGTCAAATGACGTCCGGTGTAGGAGCTGTCAGCGAGTGAGGAAGCAGAACCGTGGGGCGATAAGAAGCGAGAAAAACCCGAAGCATCAGGTAAATATTGTTGAGTTTGGTGTCTGAAACACCTCAAGTAACGTAATTCGATCCCACAGCAACCAGTAGGAGAAGCTCGCAAGGATTTGCTGCTGTCGAAAAAAAATTCAATACACATGCCATTTCGTTGCAAGTGACAGCACAATCTCAAGTAGCCGGTAAGAAAGGACGAGGAGACAAATCACTTCACAATCAAAATCAAACCGCATCAAACAACGCTCAAACAGTAGTAACCGAAATCGATCCAAACAATGTCGCGAATGTAAGAATCATCATCCAAGTGGACGGTTTATTTTCGTGTAAATATCTCGCACACATTGTGACATTAAAAATTCTGCCTAAAGTCGCGCTGGCTAGTTGTGAATTGTGAACAGTAGTGAGAAAAAGTTAAAAAGAGTGAGATGAGATCGATCATCAATGTAAATTGTTGAATAAAACGAATAAATTCTGCAATATAGCAAATATAAAGTGGATTAAGTGTTCATATTCCAATGTGAAATATCCACCCGTAAAACTTCCCAGGTCTAACCGATCCAATGAGAATCGTCGCGTTAATGTGTTAAGAGAAAGAGGGGAATATACATATTTATAAATTAGTGATTGACGTTTGATACGTACGAAGTGTTTGAGTAACGAGAAAACAGTTTATTCGGGATGCAACAAACATAAGTGCGAAATGCATAATTTTAAGAAACGTTCAAGGAAGTTCGAGAAAATTGAAATTTTTATGAAAAACTTGTGAAAGTTAAAAATGAATAACTTTGAGAGGTGAGGTAGGGTGATAATAAAAAAAAGGAAAACATGAAAATGGAAACATTGATTGTTACAAAATGAAAATGTCCCAACCAAAACTTCGACTAAAAACAAACGTTAAAATTTGGTTTAGTTTTCGTAGTTTTGTTTTGTGATTTAGCAAATTATTGATTTGATTAAGATGAACAGTTGGTTTTGTGCAAAATAGATAATCAGTCTGAAGAATATGAATTGTATAGTAAAAAGAAAATAATGTAGTGTTGTTTACAAAAACTTAAAAATTGAAATTGTTAATCTAGTTGAGGCTGATTTGTGAAGGGTTTTTTTTCTTCAGTAAAAATCCCAGTCGCGATTACGTAGAAAATAAAAGGAAATAAACATTTTAGAATTGCGCCGCTTCCAACTGGATGCCCCACTCTCATTTGGGGGCCGTAAGTTGTAATGGTACGCCGCCGCATAGGATCGAAGTGATTCCGATCCTGACTGGCACCCAAAGGCCATGCTCACGGTTCTGCAATATTCTTCAAATCGCGTGTCCAGTCTTTCATTTTTTTATAGTGCAAGGAAAATATTTTCTTTCGATTCTAATCACATTAAAAGAATGTTTTCTCCGATTCGGGATAGCACCGGAAATTAATTGGGAAATGAAAAGTACCATCTGGCAACACCCTGCATACCACCACGACATCTGACTGTCATGAAAAAGTTTGCGTGACAGTCAAATGACGTCCGGTGTAGGAGCTGTCAGCGAGTGAGGAAGCAGAACCGTGGGGCGATAAGAAGCGAGAAAAACCCGAAGCATCAGGTAAATATTGTTGAGTTTGGTGTCTGAAACACCTCAAGTAACGTAATTCGATCCCACAGCAACCAGTAGGAGAAGCTCGCAAGGATTTGCTGCTGTCGAAAAAAAATTCAATACACATGCCATTTCGTTGCAAGTGACAGCACAATCTCAAGTAGCCGGTAAGAAAGGACGAGGAGACAAATCACATCACAATCAAAATCAAACCGCATCAAACAACGCTCAAACAGTAGTAACCGAAATCGATCCAAACAATGTCGCGAATGTAAGAATCATCATCCAAGTGGACGGTTTATTTTCGTGTAAATATCTCGCACACATTGTGACATTAAAAATTCTGCCTAAAGTCGCGCTGGCTAGTTGTGAATTGTGAACAGTAGTGAGAAAAAGTTAAAAAGAGTGAGATGAGATCGATCATCAATGTAAATTGTTGAATAAAACGAATAAATTCTGCAATATAGCAAATATAAAGTGGATTAAGTGTTCATATTCCAATGTGAAATATCCACCCGTAAAACTTCCCAGGTCTAACCGATCCAATGAGAATCGTCGCGTTAATGTGTTAAGAGAAAGAGGGGAATATACATATTTATAAATTAGTGATTGACGTTTGATACGTACGAAGTGTTTGAGTAACGAGAAAACAGTTTATTCGGGATGCAACAAACATAAGTGCGAAATGCATAATTTTAAGAAACGTTCAAGGAAGTTCGAGAAAATTGAAATTTTTATGAAAAACTTGTGAAAGTTAAAAATGAATAACTTTGAGAGGTGAGGTAGGGTGATAATAAAAAAAAGGAAAACATGAAAATGGAAACATTGATTGTTACAAAATGAAAATGTCCCAACCAAAACTTCGACTAAAAACAAACGTTAAAATTTGGTTTAGTTTTCGTAGTTTTGTTTTGTGATTTAGCAAATTATTGATTTGATTAAGATGAACAGTTGGTTTTGTGCAAAATAGATAATCAGTCTGAAGAATATGAATTGTATAGTAAAAAGAAAATAATGTAGTGTTGTTTACAAAAACTTAAAAATTGAAATTGTTAATCTAGTTGAGGCTGATTTGTGAAGGGTTTTTTTTCTTCAGTAAAAATCCCAGTCGCGATTACGTAGAAAATAAAAGGAAATAAACATTTTAGAATTGCGCCGCTTCCAACTGGATGCCCCACTCTCATTTGGGGGCCGTAAGTTGTAATGGTACGCCGCCGCATAGGATCGAAGTGATTCCGATCCTGACTGGCACCCAAAGGCCATGCTCACGGTTCTGCAATATTCTTCAAATCGCGTGTCCAGTCTTTCATTTTTTTATAGTGCAAGGAAAATATTTTCTTTCGATTCTAATCACATTAAAAGAATGTTTTCTCCGATTCGGGATAGCACCGGAAATTAATTGGGAAATGAAAAGTACCATCTGGCAACACCCTGCATACCACCACGACATCTGACTGTCATGAAAAAGTTTGCGTGACAGTCAAATGACGTCCGGTGTAGGAGCTGTCAGCGAGTGAGGAAGCAGAACCGTGGGGCGATAAGAAGCGAGAAAAACCCGAAGCATCAGGTAAATATTGTTGAGTTTGGTGTCTGAAACACCTCAAGTAACGTAATTCGATCCCACAGCAACCAGTAGGAGAAGCTCGCAAGGATTTGCTGCTGTCGAAAAAAAATTCAATACACATGCCATTTCGTTGCAAGTGACAGCACAATCTCAAGTAGCCGGTAAGAAAGGACGAGGAGACAAATCACATCACAATCAAAATCAAACCGCATCAAACAACGCTCAAACAGTAGTAACCGAAATCGATCCAAACAATGTCGCGAATGTAAGAATCATCATCCAAGTGGACGGTTTATTTTCGTGTAAATATCTCGCACACATTGTGACATTAAAAATTCTGCCTAAAGTCGCGCTGGCTAGTTGTGAATTGTGAACAGTAGTGAGAAAAAGTTAAAAAGAGTGAGATGAGATCGATCATCAATGTAAATTGTTGAATAAAACGAATAAATTCTGCAATATAGCAAATATAAAGTGGATTAAGTGTTCATATTCCAATGTGAAATATCCACCCGTAAAACTTCCCAGGTCTAACCGATCCAATGAGAATCGTCGCGTTAATGTGTTAAGAGAAAGAGGGGAATATACATATTTATAAATTAGTGATTGACGTTTGATACGTACGAAGTGTTTGAGTAACGAGAAAACAGTTTATTCGGGATGCAACAAACATAAGTGCGAAATGCATAATTTTAAGAAACGTTCAAGGAAGTTCGAGAAAATTGAAATTTTTATGAAAAACTTGTGAAAGTTAAAAATGAATAACTTTGAGAGGTGAGGTAGGGTGATAATAAAAAAAAGGAAAACATGAAAATGGAAACATTGATTGTTACAAAATGAAAATGTCCCAACCAAAACTTCGACTAAAAACAAACGTTAAAATTTGGTTTAGTTTTCGTAGTTTTGTTTTGTGATTTAGCAAATTATTGATTTGATTAAGATGAACAGTTGGTTTTGTGCAAAATAGATAATCAGTCTGAAGAATATGAATTGTATAGTAAAAAGAAAATAATGTAGTGTTGTTTACAAAAACTTAAAAATTGAAATTGTTAATCTAGTTGAGGCTGATTTGTGAAGGGTTTTTTTTCTTCAGTAAAAATCCCAGTCGCGATTACGTAGAAAATAAAAGGAAATAAACATTTTAGAATTGCGCCGCTTCCAACTGGATGCCCCACTCTCATTTGGGGGCCGTAAGTTGTAATGGTACGCCGCCGCATAGGATCGAAGTGATTCCGATCCTGACTGGCACCCAAAGGCCATGCTCACGGTTCTGCAATATTCTTCAAATCGCGTGTCCAGTCTTTCATTTTTTTATAGTGCAAGGAAAATATTTTCTTTCGATTCTAATCACATTAAAAGAATGTTTTCTCCGATTCGGGATAGCACCGGAAATTAATTGGGAAATGAAAAGTACCATCTGGCAACACCCTGCATACCACCACGACATCTGACTGTCATGAAAAAGTTTGCGTGACAGTCAAATGACGTCCGGTGTAGGAGCTGTCAGCGAGTGAGGAAGCAGAACCGTGGGGCGATAAGAAGCGAGAAAAACCCGAAGCATCAGGTAAATATTGTTGAGTTTGGTGTCTGAAACACCTCAAGTAACGTAATTCGATCCCACAGCAACCAGTAGGAGAAGCTCGCAAGGATTTGCTGCTGTCGAAAAAAAATTCAATACACATGCCATTTCGTTGCAAGTGACAGCACAATCTCAAGTAGCCGGTAAGAAAGGACGAGGAGACAAATCACATCACAATCAAAATCAAACCGCATCAAACAACGCTCAAACAGTAGTAACCGAAATCGATCCAAACAATGTCGCGAATGTAAGAATCATCATCCAAGTGGACGGTTTATTTTCGTGTAAATATCTCGCACACATTGTGACATTAAAAATTCTGCCTAAAGTCGCGCTGGCTAGTTGTGAATTGTGAACAGTAGTGAGAAAAAGTTAAAAAGAGTGAGATGAGATCGATCATCAATGTAAATTGTTGAATAAAACGAATAAATTCTGCAATATAGCAAATATAAAGTGGATTAAGTGTTCATATTCCAATGTGAAATATCCACCCGTAAAACTTCCCAGGTCTAACCGATCCAATGAGAATCGTCGCGTTAATGTGTTAAGAGAAAGAGGGGAATATACATATTTATAAATTAGTGATTGACGTTTGATACGTACGAAGTGTTTGAGTAACGAGAAAACAGTTTATTCGGGATGCAACAAACATAAGTGCGAAATGCATAATTTTAAGAAACGTTCAAGGAAGTTCGAGAAAATTGAAATTTTTATGAAAAACTTGTGAAAGTTAAAAATGAATAACTTTGAGAGGTGAGGTAGGGTGATAATAAAAAAAAGGAAAACATGAAAATGGAAACATTGATTGTTACAAAATGAAAATGTCCCAACCAAAACTTCGACTAAAAACAAACGTTAAAATTTGGTTTAGTTTTCGTAGTTTTGTTTTGTGATTTAGCAAATTATTGATTTGATTAAGATGAACAGTTGGTTTTGTGCAAAATAGATAATCAGTCTGAAGAATATGAATTGTATAGTAAAAAGAAAATAATGTAGTGTTGTTTACAAAAACTTAAAAATTGAAATTGTTAATCTAGTTGAGGCTGATTTGTGAAGGGTTTTTTTTCTTCAGTAAAAATCCCAGTCGCGATTACGTAGAAAATAAAAGGAAATAAACATTTTAGAATTGCGCCGCTTCCAACTGGATGCCCCACTCTCATTTGGGGGCCGTAAGTTGTAATGGTACGCCGCCGCATAGGATCGAAGTGATTCCGATCCTGACTGGCACCCAAAGGCCATGCTCACGGTTCTGCAATATTCTTCAAATCGCGTGTCCAGTCTTTCATTTTTTTATAGTGCAAGGAAAATATTTTCTTTCGATTCTAATCACATTAAAAGAATGTTTTCTCCGATTCGGGATAGCACCGGAAATTAATTGGGAAATGAAAAGTACCATCTGGCAACACCCTGCATACCACCACGACATCTGACTGTCATGAAAAAGTTTGCGTGACAGTCAAATGACGTCCGGTGTAGGAGCTGTCAGCGAGTGAGGAAGCAGAACCGTGGGGCGATAAGAAGCGAGAAAAACCCGAAGCATCAGGTAAATATTGTTGAGTTTGGTGTCTGAAACACCTCAAGTAACGTAATTCGATCCCACAGCAACCAGTAGGAGAAGCTCGCAAGGATTTGCTGCTGTCGAAAAAAAATTCAATACACATGCCATTTCGTTGCAAGTGACAGCACAATCTCAAGTAGCCGGTAAGAAAGGACGAGGAGACAAATCACATCACAATCAAAATCAAACCGCATCAAACAACGCTCAAACAGTAGTAACCGAAATCGATCCAAACAATGTCGCGAATGTAAGAATCATCATCCAAGTGGACGGTTTATTTTCGTGTAAATATCTCGCACACATTGTGACATTAAAAATTCTGCCTAAAGTCGCGCTGGCTAGTTGTGAATTGTGAACAGTAGTGAGAAAAAGTTAAAAAGAGTGAGATGAGATCGATCATCAATGTAAATTGTTGAATAAAACGAATAAATTCTGCAATATAGCAAATATAAAGTGGATTAAGTGTTCATATTCCAATGTGAAATATCCACCCGTAAAACTTCCCAGGTCTAACCGATCCAATGAGAATCGTCGCGTTAATGTGTTAAGAGAAAGAGGGGAATATACATATTTATAAATTAGTGATTGACGTTTGATACGTACGAAGTGTTTGAGTAACGAGAAAACAGTTTATTCGGGATGCAACAAACATAAGTGCGAAATGCATAATTTTAAGAAACGTTCAAGGAAGTTCGAGAAAATTGAAATTTTTATGAAAAACTTGTGAAAGTTAAAAATGAATAACTTTGAGAGGTGAGGTAGGGTGATAATAAAAAAAAGGAAAACATGAAAATGGAAACATTGATTGTTACAAAATGAAAATGTCCCAACCAAAACTTCGACTAAAAACAAACGTTAAAATTTGGTTTAGTTTTCGTAGTTTTGTTTTGTGATTTAGCAAATTATTGATTTGATTAAGATGAACAGTTGGTTTTGTGCAAAATAGATAATCAGTCTGAAGAATATGAATTGTATAGTAAAAAGAAAATAATGTAGTGTTGTTTACAAAAACTTAAAAATTGAAATTGTTAATCTAGTTGAGGCTGATTTGTGAAGGGTTTTTTTTCTTCAGTAAAAATCCCAGTCGCGATTACGTAGAAAATAAAAGGAAATAAACATTTTAGAATTGCGCCGCTTCCAACTGGATGCCCCACTCTCATTTGGGGGCCGTAAGTTGTAATGGTACGCCGCCGCATAGGATCGAAGTGATTCCGATCCTGACTGGCACCCAAAGGCCATGCTCACGGTTCTGCAATATTCTTCAAATCGCGTGTCCAGTCTTTCATTTTTTTATAGTGCAAGGAAAATATTTTCTTTCGATTCTAATCACATTAAAAGAATGTTTTCTCCGATTCGGGATAGCACCGGAAATTAATTGGGAAATGAAAAGTACCATCTGGCAACACCCTGCATACCACCACGACATCTGACTGTCATGAAAAAGTTTGCGTGACAGTCAAATGACGTCCGGTGTAGGAGCTGTCAGCGAGTGAGGAAGCAGAACCGTGGGGCGATAAGAAGCGAGAAAAACCCGAAGCATCAGGTAAATATTGTTGAGTTTGGTGTCTGAAACACCTCAAGTAACGTAATTCGATCCCACAGCAACCAGTAAGAGAAGCTCGCAAGGATTTGCTGCTGTCGAAAAAAAAATTCAATACACATGCCATTTCGTTGCAAGTGACAGCACAATCTCAAGTAGCCGGTAAGAAAGGACGAGGAGACAAATCACATCACAATCAAAATCAAACCGCATCAAACAACGCTCAAACAGTAGTAACCGAAACGGAAACCTATATATGGATGTGTATTTATTATTTCCTTGGGGGAAAGTATTATTAGAAAAGGTGCCTTTTCATCTTGAGAATTCGAGAAAATCAAACGCTTACAAGAGCGATTATTTAGTATTTGTTAGGGAGTTATTGGTCAATGGAAAAATGACAGTTTTATTCGCAGTCGTTTTTAATATATAGTAGTACAACTATTTTTCCTAGAGTTAAAAATATTAAATATTTATTGAGATCAGTGTTATTACGTTATACATTTAAAACGTATCAATCAAAATTGACGAGTCTGTTAAGAGTAATTGGGATTAATCTTTCATGCCTATATTTGTTAGAGGCGGATAAATTTGATCGAAAACTCGAGAGAAAATGACTCCATAATATTTTCTTCGGAAGTAATAACTAACCTCTCATAATTTGAGACTAAAATGAAACAATTATACCTCGTCTGACAAGTTCCTCATAGAGACTATATATATTTAATTTCCAACATTGATCGTTGGAAGCAAACGATTACTTACAAATCATGAAAATCAAACTATAGTATATAAGATTACGATTGATTGTTATCTATAGATGACTTAAGTTAAAGGTATTATTTCTATGACGGTAAGTTAAGTTTTAAATAATATTGTGCCATTAGTATTTGTATATTCTTAATATTTATGCTTGGCAAAGAAGATGGGGAATTGTCAATATTTTTTAACAAAAATTTAATGAAGAATATCAACGGAAAATTAACTTCAATTACGAGGGTGCACCCATTTTTGAGTATTGAAAGCATTAAGCAATTAAATAGAAATAACTTATATGGACTACTCATTCCCAGCTAAAACAATTAAATATCGATCCATAAAATAGGAATAAAAATATTTTCAATTCTTTGAAGAAAAATAGGTTCCAACTTTTATTTATCAATATTTAAATTGTGCTCTGTTAAGTAACATTTTTTCAATACTATTTAACCTTAGTACAAAGTTTGTGATGGCGCTGTACAAATAGTTAAATTTGCATTTAAACTTAGGAGTGATGAAAAAAAACAAGTAAGAATTGACATGATTTTGAGCATGATAAAATTGAATAAAATTTCAAGTTAGGTCTACATATTAAGTAAGCAAATTTTAAAACTGAAATTAAAATAAATCAAAAAGAAATTCAAATCAATTCTTACAACATTCTTGAATGTCCTTTCAAACTAAACAAATTCAAATATTGATATTTAAATTATTTGTGAAGAGAAAATTCAAATAATATTGAAAAATATAAAGATACTAAGGGATCTCTTGACACAGTAATAAATTTATTGTTTTAACATTTAGTAATTTATAGTTAGGAGACGCTAGAAACGATTTCTAATTAAACAGAAATAAACTGCCACAGCTTGTTAGTTCTCCGTTTATTTACATATTTGTTTTCAATCATCTATTCATTTTTCAATATCATCAATAACAAATTGATCATCAATAACAAATTGATCATCAATAACAAATTGATCATCAATAACAAATTGATCATAATAACAAAACCAAGAGACTGTTTTCATTTGAAACAAAACTGAAGTAAAAAAATATATAAATAAATAGAATAGAAATCATATATAAAAATATAGGCAGTATTTAAGAAATTATTCGAAGATGCTAGCAACAAGCTGGCGACAATGAAAGGTAAATTTTGAAATGATTTCACTGAAAATAATTTATATAATTATGTTCTATTGAATCAAATAAGAGAATTTTACTGCTTAAATTTTATAAGATTTTAAAAGGAAAAGCATTCATCGTGAAATTTTAACTTTTATTAATTATTTTTAAGTATTTTACTTGGCTATCATAATTGTAAATACACTAAATTTATTGCATGGTAACAATACATAGGTTGAAATTTTTGAGTTTTATAGAGTGTAGTAAGCTTAAGAGTATATTTTGAATAACATGAATTGTTAACTCAAGAAAATCGTTCCTTTCCAGTAGGATAGATCCTCTTTTCCAGGAACCGGGTGCCAACAGAGGTAGGTATGACGAAGATTGGGATGGGGACTTTAGTAACCCTCGAAAGGAGTTACTAAGGTCCCACTGATCATCATTTTTCGGTCCGGTGCAGTACGCGGTACCATTGTTCGCGTTTGTTCAGTTTCATTAGAGTAGGTTGTTGGCACTTTAGACTCGGGTAGTTTATTTTCGATACCGCGTCGGGAATATTTCGGGAACGCGAAATGAATTCGATTTTGTTGATAGGATTGAATTGAAATGAAGAAAGTGGTACATATGGACTAGAGTAAGGATAGGTTTCTTCTCCGTATGCATCGGGTATTTGACGCGTTTTTATCATGGGCTTGTTATGGTGGCTGAAAATTATTGTAATCGGGCGTAATATATTTTAAGACCTGCGACCGAAATCCTCTCCGAACTAGCTGGCCGTCAAGCAGCCACCGCGAAATGGGTTACGAGTGCACGGAAGGGTTGACCGACTGGGTACCATTCGTTGGCACGGCCCGGACTGCACGTCCATAAACCGATGAGAGGTCGGTTCTGATTTCCTTAGGGAAATCTCATCGGACGTTTGGTGGAGTTAAATCCTTACAAAGTATACATGGTAAAGACGAGATCCTCTCAAGTCTCGCCCGCGTTCGCCAGGCCCAGTCTGTCGTTTTGCTTTGGCAATACATCCCTTCAGTAGGTTACCTCGGCCTCAACATTGTCGAACCGAGTCCTACAAGCACTTAACTCGTGAATGCGAGTAGGCCCTTGTGATGGGGAAAAGAACCCGCTCCACGACACCGCAATGCTAGCCTGCCAGCGCATTCACGCGTCCTCAGACAAGGCCAATTCCGGCGAACACCAACATCTTTGCACGCCGAGGCAGCAGACCATCGCTCCGAATCTGGACGATGAAAAGCGCAGAAGATAGCGGTAGGTATTGTGTTTGAATACAATTTATAGTGGTACAAAACTGGATACATTCAACATCAGGAAACAAAAACCAATTTCTCGTTTTGTATGTTAGAGATATCGGTCTTCCGAATTGTGCAAAGCCATCACGTCTAAATTTTTTTGCTAAAATAATCGTCACCGTAATTGCCTTTAACAATAAATAGCACATAAAATAAGTTAATTATATTTTGACCTCTCCTGTAAAACTTCCAAAAATCTATTTATACAGTATTGTACCGCAGCTTCTCAAATATATATTTTTCGAGCAAAATCAACAAATTTATGCATTTCACGTCAATCACACTACACTTGAAACTCATCACACAAGGCAATCAAATGAATGATTTTCGAAATAGTTCCCCTGGCGATACTTGAGCAATAATTTAACTCTGTGTCCCAGTCGATTTTATCAAACATGCGATTTTTTATCACTAACATGAAAATTTAAATTAATTACTGATTTTTTTCTAGTAAAACTTTTAAACCTCAATAGAATATAATATGCTTGAATATTTTTCTATAAACATCTTCTATCATATTCGGTAAACAAATTAGGCTATCAAATAACCCCAATACATAGAAATCCTTCTCCTTACTACAAAGAAACAGGACTGATTTCAATATAAATCAAACTGTATACATTCCACTGTATTTTTATAGGTTAGTCGTCGAGATTCTGTTTAATGCAGTGTGTGCATTTAAACTTAGCTCGAAATTCTTACATCATATGGCGCGTTGCCAACGAGGGGACTAAAAGCCATATCATACATCAATTCTTCCTTGAGGACTCCTATATCTTTTACATTCGATATCGTCTTTTAGCGTTTTTGCAAATGTTTTATATTACACCATAAAAATGTTAAATCTTAAGCGTCGACTTCAATCGATTTTTGTGGATCTTGATATATGATATGTGTAATGGTTTAAGTAGAAGCATGAAGTTCGAAACCTTATTTTCCTTTTAAAGTATGACCGATTCATTGATTTGAATATGGAATTTCGTTGATTAAGGACATCTAATAATGAGAACCATAAAGCAAAATAAATATTTGTGTTTAGTTTAATTTTAGATAAATTCCTAATTCCGACAACATTGCTAACAAACACTAATAAAACTTATCATATGAATTTAAGTAAACATAAACATTTCACTTACCTCCATCACTAAATAAACATTATGCTGTGATTCTTTACAGTCCAATAATGCGACGACATTCTCATGATGCAATTCCGTAAGTTCCTTTAAGATTTTTATTTCCTTTCCTAGCAGATTTTGTGACTTTGCCAAGCTTTTTTTTGTTATACTTTTTATTGCAACGGGGAAATTCGATTTCTGCAAAACATAAAAATTTGTTAGCATGATCTGTGAATATATATTCCATTTTAGAATTAACCGTATTTTATCATATAATCATTAACCAAAGCGCTATATGCTATGTAAATATTTTGATTTGGCAATGGAAAGAAAATCTATCTAAACTTAAAAGTTTAGCGAAGTTTTATTAAGCATCAACAGTGGATCGTGTTTGATAACACGTAAGCATGGCAAAATTGACATAATTTTTTTTGAAAAGATTCAAATACAATAAATCAGAAGGCTTATCGTGATATTTAACGACGCTGTTTCTAGTTGCGTCTATTTTCGCGAATATGTTTTAGATAATCATATGTCACGAAAAAATAATTAGGTCAGTAAATATACTAGTAGTTCGCAAACAATAAACAATTTATTGTTGAGTATGGCGAAATAAGTCACATCATTTATAGCAATTGATGAGCCATATAGCGGAAAGGTGATAAACACACAAAAAGAGGTCTTTGCGTTTAATCAATACTCTGAGAGTATTAATGGTAATAGTTACAAATAGACGATAAGGTAAATTGAATTGAGGAAGCGAAAAATTGGGGACAAATTTTATATCTTGATTGCTATTTAGTTTCAGCACTATTTTGTTTATCTGCTTTAATAACAAACTAATTTAAAGTCAAATTCCTTAGGCTAAAATATATTTTATTGTTCTAAATATCGACTATCGACATATCATAAGCTACATGCTTCCTTCTTCAGTGGATACTGGTGAGAAATTAAAATTTTTGCACTGTTATATTGGCAAGATTTTATTTATTTAATATTAAGTCGAATAGTTCAGACTCACTCACAATTGTCTGCATCAACGTCCTCAGGCAAGTTCTTTACATTTTTTGTCTCATATATGTCCAGCTTTGAAACTTTATTCATCCTTTTAACTAATTACACATTGATTTCGCTAATCCGATGACCTGTTTTAATTACGTGCTGGGCTACCGATGACCTGATTTCTTTTTTAATGCTTTCGACAAGTATTCGCTCTCTTAAGTGTTCCCTCATTCTAATCTGAATAAGCGGCTTCATTTGGCCGATGTACTTGTACATTTTTCGGATTCAGCAGGACATGAGATTTTGTAAATTCTGCTGGACTTTTCTTCCATCAATAGGTCTTTCAGGTTTCCCAATATTGCTTCGATTGTCGAATAGTTACTGGATACAAATACATTTATATTTAATTTTGTCAAACCTTTCTTCAACGTTATGTAGGCTCCCAACATTGGAACACTAATGGTTTTCATGCTTTATTCCTTCAAAGCTTTCTGCTGCTTGTACAGTGTCAGTTGGTTTTGTTTTCTTTTTTCCTTCGTTACTTTTTCCGTATCTTCGTTTCTATGATACTTTTTTCGTGCCCGTTCGCTCCAAATATTCTTGCTATTTTCACCTGATATTTGCTTTGATTTAACGGGCACGTTACTAAACGGTATACCCATACATTCGAATACCGTCATATTTTATTTTCAGGGTGATTGGATTTTTGGTGCCGTTACTTTGTGGTGAATTCCGAATTCTAATGTTTTTCCAGTACGCAAAATTTCCAAAAACCGGGAATCTGATTCTTGTATCGTAAATTATATGCTTTTAATGATACGATTGATTGCGGTTAGTGCATCTTCTTTTTCCTCCTTGATAGTTGCTATAATATCTTCCACATACCGAAACCATATTCAGGGTATGATTTTTTCATTTCTTCTTCGAATGCCGCCATAAATATTTCACCCAACGTTGGGGATAGTGGGCTTCCCATCGCTAAACATTTTTTTTTTTGTAGCACTACAGCCCCTTTCAGGCATTCGCTTAGAGATAGTAAGAGTATCTCATCATCATGATCGAATGTATCAGAACTTCACAAGATGATATGGTCAGTATCACGCTTTGACCATATGTCCGTCTACACAGCTGTGATACGTTCTGATTTTAAACCAGCACGTATCGTAACTGAACGGGCCTACAGTCCGTCGAAATAATCACTCGAACTACATCTCGTTGCCGCCAACGAGAGTCAAACCAGAGATCTTCGACTTACGGGATAAGTGCTCTAACCGCTACACCACATGGTGTTATTTTCTTAACTGAAAAAAACTTTCATTCATACACACTTGCTAGATTGAGATCCCGGGTAACTTTCTTTACTTGTGAAACTCCTTGCTTTAGCCATCGACTAAGTTGAAACAGTCTGCCTAGTGTAGTAGCTAGACTACTCGCTACGCAGGCCGAAGGTCCCTGGTTCGAATCCCGTTGGTGACAACGAGATTTGTTTCGAATGATTCTTCGGACGGACAGTATGCCCGTTCAGTTATGAAACGTACTGGTTTAAAATCAGAACGTATCGCAGCTGGGTGGACGAATTCACGACCAAGATAATGAGGTACTCTAACTATCTCTTAGCGAAGGCCTGAAAGGGGCTGTAGTGCTACAGCGAAAAAAATTGAAACACAGCCTGTTTTACTGGTATGCTAGGGAATAAAGATTTTAGGCAATAAAGATAAAGAATGTGCCTGAGGAAAAACGACTTAATATAGATGCAGGCAATTGTGAGTCTAAACTGATCGACTTGGTATCGGTTGTGCCCGATGCGATGTCAAGATAAGATGGCAATTTGTTTTATACGTGTTCAAATATTGTAAATAACGGAAAAACACACATTCGTTTTTAGTTAGGAAAAATTATGGCAACCTCTTAGATATTAAAGTAGCGACAGATGTCAGGTTTCCAGTTTTCAAATGGAAGATTATACCTTCATTACCCATATTGTATGACTTTATCTAGCATCAGAGCCAAGTTACAATATTTTGTAGCAGGCTAAGCAAATAACAAACATCTACAGCAATCATCAATTTATTGATCAGTAATGCATAGAGCTTATATCAGTGAAGAACAGAAGATCAAATTTTACATGGAAGCTAATAGTATTTAGATCGTTCAATATTCTACGATATATACATACGAGTATAATCTTAAACAAACATCTAAAAATCCTACTTCGTAATGTTCTTAGAGCAATATTAAGGAAAGTAGCGACAGATGTCAGGTTTCCAGGTTTTCAAGTGGAAGCGTATACCTTCATTAGCCATATTAGGTGACTTTATCTAGCATCAGAGCCAAGTTATTTTGTAGCAGACTCAGCAAATAACAAACATCTACAGCAATCATCAATTTATTGATCAGTAATGCATAAAGCATATGTCAGTGAAGAAAAGAAGACCAAAATTTACGTGGAAGCTCACAGTATTTAGAATTGTTTAGTATTCTACAATATATACATAAGACTATACGCTTCAATAAACATCTAAAAACCCTACTTCGCAATGCTATATGAGTAATTTTATGGAAATTATCGACAGATGTCAGGTTCCCATATTTTCAAATGGAAGATTATACCTTCATTACCCATATTAGATGACTTTATCTACATCAGAGCAAAGTTATTTTGTAGCAGGCTCAGCAAATAACAAACATCTACACCAATTATCAATTTATTGATCAGTAATGCATAGAGCTTATGTCAGTGAAGAAGAGAAGACCAAATTTTAGATGGAAGCTCAGTATTTAGAATCATTCAATATTCAATATTGCGTTGTTCGATAAATAATGTCGTTTTTTTTTTCATGTTCTCTCTCAAAGTAAATTTATTTATATTAACATCAAACATTAATCAATGATATATTGACCATTTTGTTGGATGACCTTTTGCCATCTTTACGTAAGTTGAAAAATTCCACGTTCTAAGAAGCCTTGGTTTTTAGAAGCGAAGAACTGGTTCAACTCATTTTTAATAGCCAGATCGGAATCGAAAGTTTTACCATTCAAATGGTTTTGAAGCGAGCGAAACAATGATAGTCTAATGGTGCTAAGTCAGGGCTATTGGATGGATGTGGCATCTGTTCCAAATTGAGCACCATTAATTTTTGACGGGTTATCAAAGAGGTGTAGGGTGTGGCGTTATCAGGATGGAACATCACGCCTTTGCGATTGGCCAGTTCAGAGAGCTTTTTCTTGATTTCTTCGTTCAATTTCGATAGTTGACGACAGTCGACATTCGAATTAATAGTTTGGTTTTTTGGAAGCAGCCCAAAGCAGACTACACCCTTGTAATCCCACCACATAGAAAGCATAATCTTCTTTTGGTGAATATTGTGGCTTTGGATGTCGATTGTGGGGGCTCATCTTGCTTAGTCTATGATCTTTTTCGGCTACGTTATCTTAACCAATCCATTTTTCATTATCCGTTATGATTCTTTTTAGAAATGGGTCGTTTTGGTTATGATTCAGCAAAGAGTCGCATATAATGCGTCAATGGTGAGGTGGATTTCCTTTAATTCGTGAGCAACCCAAACATCCAGTTTGTTTACGTAACCAAGTTGTTGTAAGTGCAAGTAAACGATTGAATTCGATATGTTGAGCTTCTCTGCTATCTCTCAAGTTGTCATACGCCGGTTAGTTACGATTAACGCCATCGTCATCAGTAGAGCTTGGAGAACCAGTATGTGATGAATCTTGCACATTAAAATTTCCAGAACGAAAGCAAGCAAAGCAACGCTGACACTAGCGTTCATTAAGCCAGTTCTCACCATAAACTTCACTCAATTTCTTTCGAGCTTGTACCGCATTCTTGCCCTTTCGGAAGTAAAACAATAAAATATACCGATAATACTCTCTCTTTGATTGCCATTTTCAAATTTATTTTTAACGAACTGGTTGTTTGCTAATGACTTTCACTTTCACAACATAAATTATCGAACAACCCAATACATACCGAGTATAAGCTGAAAAAAACATCTAAAAAACCAAATTCGCAATAGTTTTATGGAATCTTCTTTATGGTTGGTAAGTAAGTTGATACGAATCATTTCTTCAAAAGGAAAAACCGATTTAGAATCAATTAAGTTTTGAAAAGCATTGAAGTGCTTTATAATTTCTACCAAATGAAAACACTTTGTAATCTTCTTTTGCATTTGCTTTCATACAAAAGACAGAAATTCAATAATTTGTAAACCCAGTGCTTTATATTCGAGTACTGAGACAGAAAACTTTGATGATCTTACCCTCCATAATTCCTGAAAAAAACTTGCTGTGGCGCATGGACAGACAAACGGAGAATAGGGTATTGTAGCACAGATGATAGCAGGAGCAGAACGATTTTAGGTTCAATAATAACACATATATTGCCAAGACCAATTTGGGTATCGGACATCCAATGCCCCCAATAATGTCAGAAATATTCTTACAATCTGTGGAAAGCCTTTATACCCAAAATTGTCAAAAGATTCAACGTTAAATTTTACAAACGATATGTGGATGACGGTTTCATCATAATTGACTCACAAGAAAATAAACCAGACGAACTACTTACCTGCATGAATCAAATACATCCGAACATAAATTTTACTATAGAAAACGAGACTATATGGACCTAACTGTAACACGGGAAAAAACACGATTAGACTATAAAATATACAGAAAACCAACCACAACTAATCATACCATACACATAATATCTACCCACTCCCGTACAACATAAACTAGCAGCGTACAGATCAATGGTGTAGAAACTTCACTCCATCCCCATGACTACTGCCAACTACTCCAATGAACTATCTTAAACAGCATTTACGGATACAAACAACGTACATAGCATTGGTATAAACAATAAAAAACTTTTAGAAAAAAAAGAAAACCGACTTAAAAATGCCCTAAAAAGGATGAAATAAATTTTACGGATGCGGTGTCATATCAGTTTTTCCCCTTTTTAGGGTTTTGTACTAAAATACAACACCCTATTGCAATCACGACCTGTGTCCGTCCGTCTGTATGTCACAGCACTTTTTCTCCGCAACTATTAAAGCTAAAGCCATGAAAGTTTGTGAAAAGGTCAGAAGTAGTGACTTCTAGAAAGTTTTGGGGTGGAAAAATTTTTCAAAGGGGTTTAAGGGGGGCCTCCCCTTTAAATTTTTTTTTCACCATTGGTAGTCGAGTAGGGTATCATTGGAAAGGTCTCAATGAGATCTTTTCAAAACAAGTCTTAAAATTGCCTTATCGGTACAGAGGGGGGCAGAGGAAGGGGAAATGTACGAACTTTTCACGTACCCCCCCTCGTGATTGGACACCTTTCATCCGAAAAATCATGAATGTAGTCCTTTATGAGTACAACAACAACAAATACATGAGAACTCGAAATTCGCTCATGTTTGTTAGTAATAGTATGATTTATCGATTTTATGTTTTCTTGAATAAAATCTTAATGGTACCCTTAAATTCAATAAAATTCAGTACACAGATGATTATTTATAAGGTTGATTTGTCCTGAAAATTTCATAAAGATCGAATAATATTTAATGAATTTTCCTGTATTACTATGGAACAATATGCGCTGCATTACTATGGAAACATCTGGCTATGGAACAATATGCGCTTTTTACCGACCCAGACACTACAGCTTTGCTAGGATTAACGTGAAAATTTCAGGAATGATAGGTATCATGAATACCTTTGAGAGTCGGCTCAGCTAGTGGCATCAGTAATCGTGAAACAAAATGGTGGCTGTTTTAAATGCGAGGATTGAATAATTTTGAGTTATTTTTCCCCAACCAACGTTTAAGTTGCATGCTTTGAACACTTGATTCGATTGAATGAATGACTGAAGATGAGTACCTACAATTAATACTTATAGGTGAAACAAGTCGAAAAGGGAGGAGAGAGCTCCTAGCAAAAGGGCTTAGTAACCATTCTAGGATTCGAAAAAAATGGGCATGAATTGATGATAACAGTACAGGGGGAGGCCCCTTAAAAAAATGTCATCAAAGGTAGCCGATATGAGTATCAAATAAAAGGTATTTATGGGAGCTTTTCAAAACAGTTCTAAAATTGACAGTTTTTGCTTCAGGGGGGGGGGGAAATACATGAAAAATGTGTTTCCTCCCTCGTAAAAGGACACCAGAGATCTAAAAACCCTGAAAAAACCATCAAGGGAGATATTTATGAGTATAACAATAACAAATATCTCAGAAGTCGAAATTCGTTCAACTTTGTTACTGATAGTATGATCTTAGAATTTCATATTTTCTCCAATAAAACCGTCTTTTACATGTTTCTTGATTTTATTCGTTGCTGGTGACTGCATTTTGTAAGTTGAGTACAAAACCCTTCTGACATGAGCGTAGGTCTGTCTACCCAACTTGTTTTTGTGATGGTACTGGCGCTTGTTGAAAGTTTTTATGTTTAAATCGGGAAATTGATTTGGCACCGCTTCCATAGGATTTATTTCATCCTTCTTAGGATATATTGAAGTCGGTTTTCTTTTTTTTCTAAAAGTTTTTTACTTCACCCTTTTGAATGGGAAATTTTTTTCATTTCGAATCTTTTAAAACTCAGTTTCTGGAATAGATTGTACCATGTATATTAAAATATAATTTTTTGACTGCAATGCAAAACTCAATACTGCTAAAGTCAGCACCGTTCATAGGAATCGAATGTACAAGTAGTTCTGATACATTTTAGTACAAGATCTCACAACGACTACCTTGATTTTAGGTTTCATAAAAAGTTCTATATAAATTGAAGCTTTAAGACGTTTTGGAATTTCGAACTTTGTCTAGCCGCCATTTTGATATTCTGACCTCACCCTGAAGTGTTTTTTGATTGGTTAACTGTTTTCGACTTTTGAGCGGCCACCATTTTCTTTCAGATTGTTCGACCCTGGATTTTTTATTGTGAGTTTTATTACACACTTGAATGAATCTTCGTACCAATTTTGGTAAAATTCAGAACTATACTTTGGTCAAAACAAAAATCACGGGAGTTCATATAAAACAACCGCTATTTTGTTTTCGCTTAACCAATTTGAATGACAAAAATAGTCGAAATATTTGATTTCTGAAAATTTGGCGAAAAGCAAAGCAAAATTGCGACCTCCAGGTGCAAATTTCGTTTTACATATACTATACTATAAATGTATATATATACAGAGGTGGCCAAAAGTGATCGGACAATACAAGAAACAAGCAATAAAATACTTTTACGAGCATAAGCTTTGAAATGAAACAACAATTTTTCCCTTATATAAAAGTCACTTGTATTCTCAATTAATTGCACAAAAAAATAAAACAGAAATAAAAAGAATTTCACAAGAAAATTAACAACTAATTCAAATTCACATTGCATCAAGTGGACAAAAGTAATCGGACGTTCAATTGTAATACTTTTCTTTCTGATGATTCCATTAGAACATAGGCTTTTAATATCTAGTTGCGTATCCTTTTTGTTTTATAACTTCTGTTAACCTATTGGGCATAGACTGTACCAACTTACGGGTAACGTCCGGAGTAATGTTGTCCCATTCTTCTAATAACACCGTCTTCAGTTGACTTTTATTAGTAATGTGATGGTTCCTTATTTTTTTATCCAGATGATCCCAAAGATGTTCGATGGGATTTAGGTCTGGGGATCGCGGTGGTGTTTTTAATTGACAAGGAGTGTTGAACAGGAGCCACATACGAACATCATGAGCTGTATGCTTTGGGTCATTATCTTGCTGGAACAAATAATGACCATCAAGACCCAATTTTTGTGCACTTTTTTTCAAATTTTCTTTCAAAATCGACAAGTAACCTAGTTTGTCCATAGGTTCGTCAATGAAAACAAGTTCTCCTACACCGTTGGCAGCCATGCAACCCCAGACCATTACACAGCCTCCTCCGTGTTTTACTGTATGTTGAATGTTTTTGGGATGAAGCTCACTATTTTGAGTTCTCCACACCAACAACCTGCCGTCGGAGTGGTAGATATTAAACTTACTCTCATCAGAGAATATTATACGAGTGCAAAAGTCGAGCGGCTTGCTTTTAAATTCTTTTGCAAAGCATAATCTTTTCTTCTTATTAACTTTGCTAATTAGTGGTTTCTTTCGAGGTACTCTCGCTTGATAACCAGCACGGCTGAGAGCTCTACGAATAGTCCGGGCACTGACATTGGTACCATTTACATCTGCTAATTGATCCCTAATACTTCTGGACGTTGTAGTCGGATTCTTTTTAACAATTCTTAAGATTTTTCGTGCGTCTGTCTCTGTTAGTTTACATGGGCGACCACTCCTAATTTCGTTTTCCACCTGATTATTTTTTCTGAACCGTTTCACGATATCGAAAACTGTCGAACGACTTCTTCCAATTATTTTTGATATTTCAGAAAAGGATTTATTCTCTTTATACAACTTTATTATAACTTTTCTTTCATGTATACAGGTTTCTTTGCGATTCTTAGCCATGTTTAACTTTCTTCACTTAAAACTGACAAGTAAATGACTGATATCAGAAAAACACATATCAACATATAATTAGGGGAATTCCCTTTTAAACTCGGAAATGAAAAGAAAAGAATTGCTCCAAACTTCAATGACTAATTTCACACTTTTCAAAATGTCCGATTACTTTTGTCCACTTGATGCAATGTGAATTTGAATTAGTTGTTAATTTTCTTGTGAAAATCTTTTTATTTCTGTTTTATTTTTTTGTGCAATTAATTGAGAATACAAGTAACTTTTATATAAGGGAAAAATTTTTATTTCATTTCAAAGCTTATGCTCGTAAAAGTATTTTATTGCTTGTTTCTTGTATTGTCCGATCACTTTTGGACACCTCTGTATATATATATATATATATATATATATATATATATATATATATATATATATATATATATATATATATATATATACAGTCTTCCACAAAAGTCAAGGTACAGTGATAAATATCATGAAAATTGTTTGATATTTTTATTTAAAAACCTATAGTGATAAAATTTTTTTTGGTATTACTTCAACTATAATCATTACACTTTAAATTCATGTAAAACAATACAAAAATTCTGTCGTATTAATATATTATTACATATGATGTGTTGAAAAGTCAATGAATGAAGTCCACAAAAGTCATGGTACACCTAAAGGAAAATGATACAAATTGTAATTATAGTCTTGCATAGTTGTTTGAATTATACTTTTCTTGATATTTTGTCGGATATCCTTTCATCTGAATTACTGACTTCAGTCTTTTAGGCATAGAATATACCAATTTTTTAGTAAATTCGCTGCTGATTCTGGCCCACTCCTCCAATATAACATCCTTAAGCTGCGCCTTGCTTGATATCACTCTTTTTCGGATTTTTGTCTCAAGCTCATTCCAAAGATGCTCTATAGGGATCAAATCAGGGCTTCGAGGCGGTGTAGCAAGCATGCGAGTATTGTACAATAGCCACATTCGAACTTTATGCGCAGTGTGCTTAGGGTCATTGTCCTGTTGAAACAAGAAATCTTCTCGCATACCTAATTTGGCTGCACTTTGTTTCATGTTGTTTCGTAGAATCTCTACATAAGAGTTCTGATCCATAGTATTTTCGATGAATGTCAGATTTCCAACTCCTGCAGCAGCCATGCAACCCCAAACCATAACACCACCGCCTCCATGTTTTACTGTTTTAATAGTGTTCTTGGGATTAAATGCTTCTCCTACTTTTCGCCAGACCCTCTTATGCCCATTCACACCAAAAATACAAAATTTAGACTCATCCGAAAATAAAACATTATCCCAAAACGTTATTGGTTTGTCAATATATGCTTTTGCAAATGTTATTCTTTTTTGTTTGTTTATGGAACTTACAAGAGGTTTTCTTCTAGGCGTACGAGATGAAAATCCAGCTTCTACGACAGCTCTACGCACAGTTTCTGTGCTAACCTCCTTCTTATCATTAATTCCAAGAACATCGCAGATTTTTCTACAGCTTAGAAATGGATCTTGTTTTACCATTCGCGAAATTTTTCTCTTGTCCTTTGCACTTAGTTTAGATGGACGACCTGTTCGGGGCACATTTTCCACTCTATTTTCCTTCTTAAATCGATTTATCACTTTTTGAATGGTTGACCGACTTCGCAACAATAGTTCAGCTATTTCAGAATATGATTTGCTCTGATTTGAATGCAGATTAATAATTATTTCACGCTCCTTAATACTCAACTCGTTTCGACTCATTTTTTAAAAATTTTATTAAATAAAAGATACACCACGAATACGGACGCGATATTAAAGACAGCGGCCTACGGTTGTTAACTCACTCTGATAATATGAACTTGGGGGATTCCCCTTTTTACAAATAACAGGGCATTTTCTGCAACTGTACCAAGACTTTTGTGGAGTAGAAAAGAGACATTGCCAACAAAAAATTATTGTCTTCAATGATCATTATTGCCGAATCCCTTTAAATTTATGAAAACTTAAATTCAACAGAACTCGTATTATTACCATGTCATAACTTTTGGTTTTTAAATAAAAATATTGATTCAGTAATACAATTTTCAGTTACCGATTCTCTGTACCTTGATATATATATAAATATATATATATATATATATATATATATATATATATATATATATATATATATATATATATATATATATATATAGACATGTATATATATATATATATATATATACACGTAGCACGTAGCGCCGTCTTGTTGAAAGCAAACGTTGTCCAGATCTTCTTCTTCTTCGTAGCACTACAGCCCCTCCCGGGCCTTCGCTTCCTGCAAATAGCGCCTCACACTGTATCGGTCCATTGACCTCGTCCTCCAATTTCGAAATCCGAGCAGCGATGAACTGTCTTCGTCGACCGAGTCAGACCAGCGTTTCCTCGATTTCCCCATTGGTCTCCGGCCTTCAGTTCGCCCAACGAATACCTTTTTGGATATCCGTTGTTTGTCCATACGATTTAAGTGGTCAGCCCATTGCAACTTCTGCAGTCTTACAATCGTTGAGACCTCCGGCTCGTCAAAAATTTCATACGGCTCATAGTTGTATCGATTTCGCCATTGGTCTCCGTCTAGCTTCGCTCCGATTATTCATCTCAGGACCGTCGCTCAAAGGCGTTCAATACATTTGCGGATGCTTGGGTTAGGGTCCATGTTTTCCAACCCATAGCATAACACAGGTCTTATCGCAGATTTGTATATTTGGAACTTTGCTTTCCTGTGTATGCAGCTGATCTTCAAGATCGTCAAAACTGCATAAAATATTTTATTTCCAAGCTGTATTCGTCGGCATATTTCGTCTCTTTCATTACCGGTTCCCGTTATTTTGGCGCCTAAATACACGAGTTCGCGCACACTTTCGGTACTGTATTCGCCAAGTGTGATATTTTGTGTACTTAAGTATATTTTCCTCAACTGCGTCATGAGCTTTGTTTTATTCTCATTGATTTGTAGCCCTACTAGTTTTGCTTCGCTGTCGAGTTTCAGGAGAAGTTTTTTTGGCAGTTATTAATGACCGTGACAAAATGTTGATGTCGTCCGCATAGGCTACTACTTGATTCGACTTGTATAGCAATGTGTCGTATGCTTGCTTGAAGTCAACGAAAATTTGGTGCACGTCTATGTTGAACTCTTCGCATTTTTCAAGTACCTGCTTGATAGTGAACAATTGGTCTATCGTCGTTCTATCTGCTCTGATACCACCTTGGTACTTCCCAATAATACTGTTGGCGTATGATCCGATTTTATTTTCTAAGATCTTTGAAAATACTTTGTGCGTCGTCCAAAGTAGTGATATGCCTCTATAATTTTCGCACTGTAGTTTATCACTTTTTTGTGGATATGGAATATAATTGATTGGCTCTAATCGTTCGGCATATGTTCTTGTTGCCAAATGTGCTGGATCACTTTGTGAATAGCTTTATGAACACCATATTTGATGAGCTCCACTGGAATCTTATCGATCTTTTGGGCTTTCATGGTGAAACAAACTTAATCCAGAGTTGGTGGGGCCATAGGCTTCGATGTTCTGGAGCTGTGCGGAGGATTAACGAGGTTCTAGAAATATGACGCCCATCTTACCTTCATCTTGGTTTTATCAGCGATGATATTGCCGATGTAATCACGACAGAGCGTGGTTTTGGGCTGATAACCACTTTCAGGCTTTTTAGTACTTTGTATACTTATCTTGTGTTGTTGCTCGCTAGACTTACATCGATACTTCTCAATTGGTCATCATCGTATTTTCTTTTCTTAATCCTAACTATCTTATTCGCTACTCTTCTGTGATTTTCATAGTATTCTCTTTTCGTCCTGGTTTTCCTGCCTACGTATTCCTTGTACCCTGATTCTTTTTGTCTAACGCATTCTGGCACTCATCATCGAACCTTGTTATCAGCGATGCGTCTGATAAGATGGGAGCGAGCAATTTGTCGAGTGTCTCCGTGAAATGTTTAACCACAGACGCCGTTTGGAGCCTTTCAATGACAAATTTTTATAGCGGGCTGGTCTTCGATGAATACGCCTTTGACATACGGCGTCGATAGGTTAATTTGATCAAGTAATGATCTAAGTTATAATCGGCTTCTCGGTATGTACGGACGTCAAGTACACTCGAGGCCCAACGTTGTTGGATTAGAACATGGTCGATCTGGTTTTGAGCGTTGCCATCTGGTGATACCCAGGTAATTTTATTATGCGTCGAAGAGGGAAGCAAGTTGAACGTATGACTAGATCTCTGCTACATGCAAAGTCAATCAGGCGCTGGTCGTTGTCATTTGTTTCATCGTAGAGGCTATATCCTCCAGTCGTTCTCCGATGAGTTATCTTATTGCCAACCTTAGCATTGAAGTCACCCAGATTTATTTTTATGTCGACTAGTCTTTCCGGGTGATAGTAGAAAGTTTCCTTCATTTCTTCGTGTTTTCTTCTTTTTCTGGCTTTCCTATAGGTAACCAGATCATCAGCAAATGCCACCAGTGATCACGATGGCGACAAATTAAAATCAAAACCGTTCAAAATATTGCGAATCAATATTGAGAAAAGCAGAAGCGCAGTTACTGTACCTTGCTGTAGGCCATTCAAGACATTCAAATTTCACATCATGGCGACAAATTCTGAGGGAAAGTTGCTCTGAAGAAGCTTAAAAGTAGTCCACCTAACCATACCGTATCGAAGGATTTCTCCATATCAATGAGGGACGCTCCAACACATGCTCTTTTGTTTAGTTTCCACCAAATGTCTGAGATTACTTCCGTTATCGCATATGTAGTCGAATACCAGGTGCAAAATTCAAACTGGCAGTTCGGTATCAACTTATATGTCTAAATGTGTGCGTTTAACACTTAGTTAAGTATGACTTCGAAAACCTTGCTGATGTTAGGCAGTAAGCTGATTGGGCGATAACTTTTAAGGCATGAAGAGTCCTTCTCTTTCTTTATGATAAGGCAATTTAATCACAATAAAACATTGAACACACGAGTATAAAGTGAAATATGATCATAGTGATAGCATTTTCATTGCTGATAAGGAATTCTAGTTTTAACCTTGGTTGGCTTTATAATGTTTAAACCTTAAGAACATGGTTGCATTTAGTTAGTGTCAAATTTACATTAGCAAAAATGAGATAGTATTAGTGCAAAGTTTGTAGTTTGAATAAAATTAGAAGTTTGGACAGAAAATTGGTTGGTTGTCCCCTCTATAATCTTATACCTCTACGATCACTGAACTATATTTGGAATACCGTCAATATCACATGATTTACGAGGTCGGTTCGATATGTACTAAGCCTCACCGCCCGATGGCGTCACTGTCGGAAGAGAGATTCACTATCGTGTAGTAGATTCTCGTAGACGGCTACTGTCAAAATTTCAGCAAATTCAGACTGCTAGTTTTGTTTTGACCGCGTATGGAAGCGAGCGTGTCCGCAGATTTTAGAGAAATGGAGAAAGAGCAATATCAGTTGGTAATTCGATTTTTTGTTTTTGGAAGGGAAATTACGCAGCGAAATCAAAGGGCACTGCTCATGCGATGGCGATCGTAAAATATTGGTTTCAACGTGGTCGCACGTCGGTTTTTGATGAGCCACGCCCAGGTGTCCCGAAAACGGCTACCATGGAGGAAACGTTATAAAAATCCACGAGCTCGTATTGGCAGACCGCCAATTGAAGGTGTGTGAAATAGCTGTCAGTAGCCATCTCAAAAGACTGCGTGGGTCATATCCTGTATGAAATTTTGGGTATGAGAACGCTGTCGGCGCGATGGGTGCCGCGTTTGCTCACTACGGACAGCAAACGCAACCGTGAAACCATTTCAGAGCAGCGTTTGGCGCTATTTAAGCGCAATCCGATGGAGTTTCTGCGTCATTTCGTGACTGTCTACAAAACATGGCTCGACTGGTACACACCAGAGACCAAGGAGCAGTCGAAACAGTGGACTTCACCCGGCGAACGTGCTCCCAACAAGGCGAAGACTGTCCTATCGGCCGAAAAAGCGATGCTCACCGTTTTCTGGGGTTCACAAACTGTGATCTGCATCGACTACCTGGAGAAGGGGAAAACGGTCGCAGGGGTCTTCTATGCCGAATTATTGGGCTGATTTGACGTCGAATTGCAGAGAAAAAGGACCCATTTGACGAAGAAAAAAGTGCTCTTCCACCATGACATCGTACCGACTCACACCTGCGCTGTTGCCACGGCCAAATTGGTCGAATTGGGCTGCGACATGCTACCCCATCCACCGCAATTTTCCAGATTTGGTCCGTGAGACTTCTTTTTGTTTCCAAACTTGAAAAAGTCACTCGCCGGCCAGAATTTTGAATCGAATGAGGTCATCGCCACCACGGCTTGATTTGAAATCTGAAATTGTTGCTTCAACGACTTCTGAAAGTATTTGTTTCCCTCTCTAAGGGTTCGGTAGATGGAATAATTCAAAATGAATTCCAACCAGGGCAAGCTTCTGCAAGCCGTCACATACAATCTTATTTCCATCTGCATCCGGAGTCATGAATTTCGAAACCAGCCCTATCTACTCGTAAAAGATCTATCCCACTGTTAGTGACTTTAAGAATCGATGCTTTCACTCGAGACTTCTTACGAAATATATTATTCACTTTTTAAAACACGACATCTGGATCTTGTGAGCTAATGACATTGAAATTCGTAATTTGTTGTAAATTTGTGCAATATAGCGGAATAGGCAGGCACAGTTTTATCGTCGTTTTGTGTTGTAATCCGCATGGTCCCTGGACAGGGTCAATACAATCGTCCAGTATTTTAGCGAAGTCTTCAAATTATACTGTTTTGGGTCTACTTCTCACGTAGCATTGAAAGTAATATCTGTGTCTTTATCTCGGAATCGTCTAGCTATTTAAGGTTAATGTTTAGCTATTAATCTTCATATGAAGTTTTTGAACGTTTCTGAGTTATTTTGAAATGCTTGAAATTGAATTTTAGGAGCACGGCTTTGTGGTTCATTTGAATTATTCTCGTTGTCCGGATTAGGGTTTGATATCGTTTTCTACTGCTGCATTTAAATGTTCTACTTCTGTATGGTATTCAATATTTGTTTGGCATTCATCGTATCCCTTCTGTAGTTCCGTTATATTTTGCATCTCAGTTGAACTTTAGTAGTTGGGAAGATTATTCACGCAAGTAGTTTTCTTTACGTGTAAGTAAACCGCGGATACAACTTCTCAATTTTTCATACTTATTTAGTTCTTCTTATATTTTCTCTCGATATCAACAATCTTCAATTTTAGCTTGCGGTGATTTTAACCTGCGAACAGTATAATGGACAACGAGACTTCCGGTCTCTGCATCGTTAACCGATGCTTCTTCCTTGTCTTTTATTTTAATTACTCTGTTCACTCTGACAATGTACCCGACTCCAATGACCGGCAACTATTTTGTGCTTTCAAATGTTTTGCTTCATTGTCTATCAATTTCCTGCGCATTGAATCCTCTTGTCCACCTTGACAGTAATCATCCAGCATTACCCCTTCATCTCTCAGTTGTCTCTCTCTCCCAAATTTAACTTTTTCCGAGCGAATTACGAAGCTCTTGCTTCTGAACTCTTCTTGTTGATTGGCTGGTGTTTTTAAGAACTAGGAGTGTGAGGAAGCTCTGAGTAAATTTTACAGCCGCCTTTATAGTTTGATTAAATGTTTAACACCATTGCAAGCTCGTCGGAAAGTAAAGCAGAAACCGTGATTTGAAAAGCAAGCGCTTTGTGCCTTGAAACCTAAAAGTAAGGCATACTGTCATTCCAAACTCAGTGGTACCAAAGAAACCGTTTTTGTGCCTTAAGCAGTCTTGAAGCGAAAAAGAAATTAAATTTGCATAGCGAATAACGCAAAACCCTTCTGTTCTTATTTTATAGACCATTCAAGTCCTCGCCTTCCATACTAAATATATTCGTTAAGTCATTAGCGTCTTCACTATGTATCCCTCTGGCTTTCAACATCAGTTTTAGTACTGGCACTTCCCTGCGTGTTTGAAAAGATCAAGCATCATTTCTATTCTTAAAATTTGGGATCCTTCTCATGTGCCTCCTGTTTTCCAAAATAACGCGAACTTCTGATACATAATCGGCTTTCAAATTTATGGAACCCGATCATGGCGAATGAACAACACGACTTTCTCAAAGGTCGCCCCCACGGCTTCAACCTGAGTTTACAGATTGCATTGTGAAAGCGTTGAACAATCGATTGCAAGTTTATGTGATCTTCACAGTCTTTTCTAAGCTTTCGACACGATCAACCACCATCTTTGTGATAAACTGAGAACCTTGATATTGCTAGTCCACTTTCATCATGGATGGTCATACCTATCTTTTCGTACGTGTTCTGTAAGTTTCTGTGAAATAAGCTCCACTCTATTTTACACTTCCTCTAGTGTTCCTCAAGGCTCACTACTAGGACCCCTTCTCTTCCAATTGTTGATAAACGATATTCCATTGGTAATTGCTCCGCTTACTTTTGACATGCCGATGCTTTGCCGCTAATTTGTTTGCTCTAAATATCTGGGGTTTGTCATACTATCTTTGTCTAATTTTGCCAAATGCTAAAAAATGGCCTTTACTCTCAGGTACTCTCTGTTGACTTTTAATTACTACTGTGAGTGCTTATAAGGGTCTTGGTGTTACTGTTGTTCCGATACTTAATTGTGATGCCTACATTCTAAAAGTGACAGCTAAGAGATCACAAGTAGCGAGGAATATCTTCAGGTATATTCACAAATTCACCAACATATCCACTCATGTCTGCTTATTTACTTATCTCGTCCATCCTATTCTAGAATATTGTTCTACATTTTAGCCTCGGCGACACTCCTACCTTACAAACAGAGAATGTTCAGCAAAAATTTACTCTAGTTATTTTCTGCAGATTCAAACTCCCATATCGATCCGATGAAGCTCGTTGGTCTTTTCTACGTCGTCTGCCTCTATCATCCCATCGCATCTACCTGGATCAGTGATTTCTCCATATATCAACTCTGCAACCATAAGATATCTTCCACATTGTGTGCTGGCTTATGCTTCCGTCATGCAACGCACATTTCTCATTCTTTCATTTTGCAATTAGATTGCAATGTTAGTCTATTAAATGAATTTAAGTAAAACCAATTAACTAAGAACTGTATTAAGCTATGAACTGCGTTAGATCATGGCATCTCAGCTGTTTAAAGATAGCCCAGAATTTCCGAGAAGCAAATCGATTAGTCTAAACACTACTTCTTTTCCTAGAAGATTACTATTCTTCTTATTTTTCTAGAAGATCTTCGGCTACTTCTTTGTTTACAGTACAACAAGCCCTTTCATGTATCTGGCACCTTTGTCAGGGAGTTTGATTTTCGGCTACTTCTGTTTCACAGGAGAGCAAAGACTTTCCTCTATTCTGGTCTACACGTTCTCCACACAATGGTATTCCTTTTAGAATTTAGACCGTCCATCATTCTAGCAAGTAAGGGGTATTCGTCTTCATCGCATACCTGCCCAACCAGTAACATTAGGTTGCGATTATTATAGTGATGGGAAAGAGCTTGCCCAGAGATTTGAGTAGTTCCTTAACCGAATCAATGTCAAAGGTTTTTATCATCTGTGTAACAGAATCGCAGAACAATTTTTACCCTTGTATTTACAGTGTCTATTAAGGTAGCTTTCAAGTTCCAGAATATCTAATGCGGCTTTTGAGGGACTACCTGAAGAACCGAAGCCTGCATTACGACACGACACAGGGCCAACGAAGGATGAAAGTTACATCCAAAAGGCATCCAAAAGGCAGAGGCATATAGCCGCACCAAGCGACGGTTCGTCCTGTTGGTTACACTTTACGTTAGGAACGCCTTCAACTCCGCTAGATATGTGGATATTCTGGATACGCTGAAAACCCTTTTTCAAGTTCCAGAATATCGAATACGGCTTCTGAGGGACTAACTGTAGGATAGAAGCCTACTTTACGACGCAACACAGCGCCAAGGAAAGATGGAAGTCCCCAGTGATCTATCCTTGGTCCAGATCTGTCAAACGTGTCTTACGACGAGCTACTGAGACTGGAGATGCCAGATGAGTCGCGGTTGATAGGCTATGCGGATGATGTTCGGCTCTAGTGCCTGGACGCACCATTAAACAAGCGTAACTTAGGCTAGGTATGCTTATGCGCCGAGTGAGAGTCTGGATGACTGCTCGTGGGTTGTCTAACACTGGAGAAAACCAAAGTGGTCATCTTGACAAAAAAGAGAATCCCTAGAATAAAGATGATTAGTTTTGGAGGCATACTAATCGAAACGAAGATAGCGTTGAAGTATCTGGGGCTATTGATCGATTCGAAGATGAGTTCTCTGAGCAAATCAGGGCAACGGCTGAGAAGGCTGCTTCGAGCGTATATAGAGGGACCCAACCCATCAAGAAGACACCTCTTGATGAGTGCTGTAGGGTCTGTACGAAGCAGAAATATGGGGCGACGCTCTCAGTAAAGAGGTAAGCCGTAAACGCTTGGCACAGTCGCAGAGAAGAGGAGCACTGAGGATTGCATCTTCGTACCCGACAGTCTCTGATTTGGCGGTGGGAGTTATTGCAGGCGTGATTCCTGTTGCCCTCCTTGCTAGAGAGCACCGCGCTATTTACCTACGTCGAAACAGGAACGCCGGGGAGACGGTTGCCCGCAAGGAGAGAAAGCGCTCACTCACCGACTGGCAGCAGTCTTGGTGAATTGCACGAAGGGAGGATGGACTGCGCGCCTCATCCCGGATGTGAGACCGTGGCTAAATCGAAAGCATAGTGAGACTGACTTCAATCCGACCCAGCTTTTGAGCGAGCATGATTTTGCCCAGGAGATAATGGAAACACATTTTCTGTGTGCACAAAATGGGACAGGCTGCGAAGGGCTCTCTACAAGGAGAAAGCAGAGCTCACCCCGGATAGTATAGTTGCGGTGATGCTAATCGGTTGACAAATGGAACCAAGGGGCACATTATGTTCGGGCAGTCCTAAAAGACAAAAAGAGGACTCACAGCAGCCGGAGGCGCTGACGCTGCGGGATCGCTTGTCTGGCAATTCCTCTTCCCCTCTCCCCTCCCGCTAGGAAAGGGATTGCCAAGCTTGCAGGCGCTTCACTGTGTAGCAAAACGAGACTTGACCCGAAGGAATTGTCAAACGGTTTCAGACTAGCTTCTCGGGTTGACAGGGGTGATGTTTGGCCGATAGTCCAGTCGCTTGCGACCATGGGAGTCAACAAACTGCGCGTAAATGACATTCAGTTCTAAACCACAACAAAAAAAGCTTAAGGTTAAGCGTACTAGGAGCGCGAACTAGTGGTCAAGGAGTGTACAGTGAGAAATTCAACTGCGATATATTACGAATGAATCAAGGAATATCGCTAGTAAAGAATAATTTTTTGGTATGGGTAAGGAAAGTTTTGTGAATTCAAATGTAAATAACTAAATCTAATTGCATTTAATATTCTGTGTTTTATATCAAATTATATATATATATATATATATATATATATATATATATATATATATATATATATATATATATATATATATATATACATATATATATATATATATATATATATATATATATATATATATATATATATATATATATATATATATATATATATATCTAAATTATCAAGGCCAATGCTGAGGTAAGTCAGTTATAAGATTTCATAAGCTTACGGCAATGAAATCCTAATTTATTGATAATGTTCTTAGCCTACTAACCTTGGAAAAGTTATTACATCCATTGTACAGAAATTTACTGTCAAAAGATACCATTTACGCCTTTCTGGAGAGTGCAAAATTGAATAAGAGCCATCCCACACCCAATCGTTCGGTTTTGTGCTAATTCTCAGATCATTCGCAAACGACAGCTTAATTAAAACGCAATCGCTGTGTATATTTTGTGTAGGCCGGCCCCCACTACTTGCGTGTGCCTCTTGCCTCCTGTCTACCATGGATCTACTTAGCCGCAATTCATATGCTTCGCGCTTAAAATTCTCGCACATAACGACCGTCGATTCTTGCAACCCAAATACAAATAAAACTAGTTTTACAAGCTACTTAATTATGGTAATTCGTTTCGTCGTGCATTTCTCGAGTGAACGGAGGAGACCATGGGACATGGGCTACTGTTATTCAGCCAGCTGACCACCGTTTCACACGCTGGAACATTATGTGTGAAACCAAAACAAAAGCCGATGAGTTGTGTTGATAATGTGAATAGTGATGAGATTGTTTCAATGCGATGCCTGACTCGAGCACCAAATCGCTCGTGTACGATTATACAAGGTCGCAAATAAGCTAAAATATGTCCACGAGTTTGTGGCACATGTTTGAACAAGTGTTTATCGCTCGAAACAGCTGCGATTTAAGATAGCTCCTCGATTGGCCCAAGACGATGTATATTGATTTATTTATATTATGGCCCCAATGCTCTCATTGTCCGAAACCATTGTATAAACAATCATGTTAACATTAGGACCAACTACAATCATTACCTTGCGATGTCGCCCTTTGAAAACTACCGCAAAAGCCCCATGTCCGATAAGATCCTTGTTATTATACTCGTAGTCTCCTACAATTTCCATGTTGCATTCGGAATTATGGTGACCTCCCAACCAGCGGTGGTAGGTGAAATCCAAACAGGGACGTATAGGTAAAGTCAAACGCCAGACAGAAATCTAGTAATTGACGCTGATACGAAAAATGCTCCTCGCTTCCTGAGATTATTCACTGTATAATTTTTGTACTGAATCTATTTGCACATTGATTAACACCGTGCTGCGCGAATTTCATTCAAACTACGCGTCGAGCAATGCGATTTCTCTAATGCCTCCTCCCGTCGATCAGACATTTAATCATACACATCACGAAAAATACACGACAATTTTGACGTTTCTTTCCACCCGACGATGATGGCTCGTTACACGGAACAACGCTACGAACAAAACTTCAAATATACGACACTTTCGTCGAATCAAAACACACACACATCCTCCCGTTTACCCCGTACAAGTAGTAGATACAGGAAATAAACGCAACACACAAAGAACGCTAATCGATTTTGTTGTTTTTCTTTTCACAACCTCCAATTTATCGAATGCTTCTAATTGTGAGATCACCACAATAACAATTAATCTGCTACCCGTTTACGAAGAGATAATATTCCAACTTAAGAGTGCACAAAACTGTCGAGAAATACTGAAAATTTAAGGTTGAATTAGCAAAATAGAAATGTTGCTCCCGACGAAAAATGTCAGTGCTTCACCTCGCCAGGCACGGGCCATATACAAGTCGCGAATAATCCGAGTGAGATCTGCAATGTGTTTGAAGAGTGGAACGCACACATTAACAATTCTTAAATGTCAAAAGTAAAATAATTATTTCCTAAGTGTTGGCGGCATTGATATTAAAACTTTCTACTGGAACTATCCCCTGTTATGTAGCGACATCTAGCGACAAGTGCTATGAAATTGGTAAGAGAGTAGTAGACAAAATTCTCGGATGTAGCAGCACGCCCCTAGGAACTTCCCTTCCAAAAAACGAAGGATTTCTGAAGCACACTGCCAATATTGGGGGACCGTAACTAGAACAAAACGCAGCAAATCCAGCTTTCAAGCGGATAGGGTCATAATCTTGTATTCCTAATAATTTCTCATGCAGCACCATTCAGCGGTATGGCTAGAGATGTACGTCTAGGCGTATGACATTACCCGATGCACTAATGTAGAATCAAACTGCTTGAAATTTGAATACTATCAAGCAGCTATTTCAATTAATTCCTCTGCAGTGCACCTTCCATATCAAAATTTATCGCACCGCCGTTTACAGCCATGCTCCTCATACGGTTACCGTCGATTACCTTCCAAGATCATAATTTCATTCACTCTGTAAATTAAATTTTTGAAAGCTGTATTTCGGAAACGGTGGTTCACCTGCCCCTGACAAAGCCAATATTTAATTATCCTTCGGAAGAAACTATGAGTTTTACAAGCGAAAATGGTACTTTTATTCAACTTTAAAGAGTATGCCAATGCGTCCAATTTAATAAAATAGTCGAAATTGCAGACTCCCCATTAACCATTTATTCAATGAGAAAATCGCAGCCTAATATTTCGTACCATTTATATCTAACGTGATGCTGAACGGAAATGTAAATAAACCAACCGTCATGTACTTTAGATAGCATACTATTACAAAAAATTCCGGAAAACTTGCAAAACAAAAATTTCTTGACGTTATAAATTGAGCAGTTTTATGTTCTACACACACTGCCGAATACCGAGAAACGCAGTTTTAAAAATGAAAAAATTTGCCATTCAAAAGGGTGAAATAAAAACCTTTTAGAAAAAAAAAACCGACTTCGAAATGCCCTAAAAAGGCTGAAATAAATTTTACGGAAGTTGTGCCATATCATATTTTCCCCCATTCTTTTGTGATGGTGTAGACGTTGGAAGTATTTATGTTATAATGAGAAAATTGATTTGGCACCGCTTCCATAAAATTTATTTCATCCTTTTTAGGGCATTTCGAAGTCGGTTTTCTTTTTTTTTCTAAAAGTTTTTAATTTCACCCTTTTGAATGGCAAATTTTTTCATTTTTAAAACTGCGTTTCTCGGAATTTTTTGCTGCAATGCAAAAACCGCTACGGCTAAAATCTGCAGCGTTCATAGGAAACGAATTTAATTCTGGCACATTCAATACATGATCTCATCAACGCCTAGGATAGTAGTAGTCTTTGCGTATAGACGTCTTTTAAATCGCTCCTGTCAAAAGTTTTCAAAAATTAAATTAATTTTTTAAAAACGTTAGTCCGAAGTTAATTTTTATCGGAAAAAATCTTATATTGTCGAAGTAATCGACTCAGGAAATTTCTATCGAATATTTTTACTTCGATTGGTAACGAAAAACAAATTCACAAAGAAAATTTCGCCGCTGGTATGGAGGAGCCCGACGGCTTCCCACCGTTGGGGCAACCTGGGGAAACGACGAATACGAAACTGGCGACAATCACTAAAAGAAAACATAACGAAGAAAACTCCGTAGATGGAGGGTGCAAGCTGCAAATAATAGCGGATAATCAACAAATGGCCAAATTGCAGAAAGAAAATGATGAACTAAGGCAAGAGATACAGTCTCTCAAGGATCTTTTCAAGCAAGGGATGAAGCCTCGAAAGACGCAGCCACAAAATCAATGGCAACAGGTAACAAAGCCGAAGAAAAGTACAAAGCAAGTAAATCCAGAGGAAGTTCTAAGTGCTGGTGGCACCAACGAGAGATTTCTGGGGAGGTTCCACACTTCACCTATACCCCAAAAAGTGAAAAGAATCAGACCTTCTTGTTGAAGGGTTTGGACAGCGGAGAGGATACGGTCGATCTTCTTCAGGTGCTCAAGGAGGCTGCACCAGATATTGATTTTGTTTCAGTCAAAGCCTTTGCGACAAGAAGGTCGACCATAGAAAGGAAGAATTTACCACTTTACCTGGTACAAATTGCAAATAAGAGCAGTCCAAGTGCCCTTCAACAAATAAGGCACTTAAATTTCAGAGTGGTGAGGTGGGAACGCCTCCAGAAAAGAGAAGTCGACCAGTGTTACTGGTGTCAAAGATTTGGACATTCGGCTGCCAATTGTGCCATGCACTATCGTTGCGTTAAATGCAAAGACGTTCATGCTCCCGGTGAGTGCAAATTGGCTCAGACGGAGCCTAAAGAAAAATTATACTGCGTTAACTGCGGTGTTTTTGGTCACCCAGCATCATATCGAGGATGCTCCCGATATCAAGATGCAAAAGTTAAATTTGCTCCAAAGCAAACACAAGTACACCGTAATATCATACCTTCCAACTTCGTCAAGCCCGGAGTATCATTTGCACTCGCCGCTAGAGGACCAGCAGAAAATGCTGGAAATAATGTAAATAATGTAAGTGGTAATAATGAGCTGCTTCTCAAAATTTACCAGCAACTTAATTCTTTATCGGAGAGAATCGACAAACAAGATTCAAAAATTAACTTTGCTTTTCAGCGTTTAGGTCTTTCAAATGCCTAATAATAACTTGTCATCCAGTCATATTCCCATGGATAGGCTTCGCCTCATATCGATCAACGTCAACTCTATCGTTGCTATACATCGACGTGATTATCTCCTTGAATTTGTTGTTAAGCAAAAGCCTGACATCATACTTCTCACTGAAACCCACCTCAATTCATGGCATTCCATGGAATTCAAAGATTTTGCATTCGTAAGAAACGATAGGGTAATAGGTAATGGGGGAGGTGGCACCGGGATATTGGTTAGAAGACCCTATTGTTTCCAAAATATTGAAAAAGTCGAATTCAAAAACTTTGAATTTCTTGAAGTGTCCGTCATCGAAACTTCACTGCCAGGTGCGGATAACCTCTTCGTTATCTCTGCCTATGCAACTGGTCAAAATGTTCTCAAGTTCAAGGAGGAACTCAATTCCTTGTTTGAAATACTCGAATTGAACAGGCTGCATAATTATTATATTTTTGCCGGTGACCTGAATGCCAACCATACATCATGGCTAAACGCCACCAATAATCCAAGAGGTGTATTCCTGAAATCATGGATAACAGAGAACCAAATTGAATACAGGTGCAACCTATATGGGTCGGAGTTCCCAACATACCCTAGGACAAATTCATATTTGGACCTCTGCATTGCTGACGCAAGACTTGAATTCAGCTTGAATAGTCCTCAACGGAAACTGCAGGTGCTTCCTTACGATAGCGACCATAACGCAATCGTAATGGAAATCAATCATCAAAGGGATGATTTCTTCCTCATTCCAGTTCAACATGAAAACCATCGGTTGAATTTCAAAAAACAGACTGGGGAAAGTTTCAAAAGAAGTTTAATCGGGAGTACCAGAAGCAATGTCCTCCTTCTGATGATGGCAACGCTTGCTCAATGGTTCCTAATAACAGAAATCTAACTGACGATGAAATAGATCTCTATTTGTCGAAGTTAGAGAAGCTGACGTTGGAAACGATTGAGAAAGTTGTTCCCAAGATTAAACATCGAAACAATATGGAAGGATATGAAACACCAACCATCGCAAGGTTGAAAAGATTGAAAAGCCTTCTTCTCACACGCGTCAACAATATTTATCGACGATTTTTGGACTACAACCATCCCTCGTTGGCTTTGTTGAAATTACACCTG
The DNA here is from genome assembly GCA_963969285.1 of Odontomyia ornata. NCBI lineage: Eukaryota > Metazoa > Arthropoda > Insecta > Diptera > Stratiomyidae > Odontomyia > Odontomyia ornata. The sequence continues at coordinate 67,932,646 of OZ017741.1, read as the reverse complement.
AAGAATGTCCGGAACTTAATCCGTTCATACTTCAGGAGTGAGGTCAGCAATCAATGGGCGGAAAAACTGAGGGGTATTAGCCCACAGGACCCAGATGGCGTTTTCGCGAAAGTAAATAGCTTATTCCGCAGGAAGTCTCGAGTGAAGGTATCGAATCTTGAAGTCACTAGTGATGAGATAAATCTTCTCGATAGAGCTGGTATCGAAATTGATAGTACGACTCCGGATAGAAATGGAAACAGGATCATTTGTGAAGGATTGGATAAACTTGCCCTGATTGGAACACATTTTGAGCTGGTTCATCTGCCAAACCCAGAGAGAAGGAATGAATTTTTTTCTGAGGTCGTTGAAGCAAAAGTTTCCGACTTCAAATCAAGCCTGAACGGCGAATCTCTTGTTCATTTCGATGAAACATTCACATCTGACCTCATACCGAGCTTGAATCTTATTGATTATTTTGTCAGCTATGAAGACTTGTGTTTCATATTTCGCAGAATAAACAACAAAAAATCATGTGGTACTGACGGTATTCCAAATATAGTTCTCCGACATTTGCCTGAGGTTGCTATTAGGAATTATTGCATATTGTTCAACAACATGTTGAACAATTCATATTTCCCAAATGAGTGGAAAAAGGCTAAGGTATTTCCGATCTTGAAGAAAGGAAAAGAATCTTCATGCCCTAAAAGCTATCGCCCAATCAGCTTGCTGCCTAACATCAGCAAGGTGTTTGAAGTGATACTCAACAGAGCATTAAACGCCCACATTGAGAAATATGAGTTGATGCCGAATTGCCAATTTGGTTTTCGTGCCAGACATTCGACCATACATGCAATAACGAAAGTAACCTCAGACATCTGTTGGAAACTAAACAACAAAGAATGTGTTGGAGCATGTCTCATTGATATGGAGAAAGCCTTCGATACGGTGTGGTTAGATGGACTAGTTTTCAAACTTCTTCAGGACAGGTTCCCCAGACACCTTGTCGCCATGATGTGTAATATGTTATACGGGAAATCGTTTGTTGTAACTGATGGAAATCTGACAACAATGCGCGAATTCAAGGTCTTGAATGGTCTACAGCAGGGAACAGTTACTGCGCCCCTGCTTTTCTCAATATTCATTCGCAAGCTATTGAACAGCTTTGATTTTAATGTCTCGCCAACGCGATCATTGGTAGCGTTTGCTGATGATCTGATCATCTATACGGCAGACCGAAAAGCTACAATAGTTCAGAGCAATCTTCAAAAAATGTTTAATGATGTGCAGCTCTACACCGACAATTCGCGAATGAAAATCAATGCGCAGAAGTGCGAAACAATCTTGTTTCGGACAACGCTGCAGGGGGCCAGTCAAGACCTGAAACGTAATTGGAAGGATTTCCACATTATGGCTGGTGAGGGTAGTTCAGAATGGGTTCCACATAAATCCTGTGTTCGATACCTCGGTGTTCATCTCGATCAGTATCTGTACTACACTGAACATGTGAAAATCATGCTCAATAAAGCACTTAAAGTAGTCATGGCCCTTCGAAAACTCTTTCATTCCAGATACATTGATCAAAAGGTCAAAATTATCTGTTACAAGACACTGGTTAGACCAGTTTTAACCTATGGATGTCAGATCTGGTACAACCAGAGTGCTAGTACAATGGAAAGATTAAGAGTTTTCGAAAGGAAATGTCTTCGTGCATGTACTGGTTTGTACAGAAAGCCTGAGACGGATTGGAAGCACTATATATCGAATAGAAAAATTTATCAAACCGTTCAAGTGACAAGAGTCGATATCTTCATATTGAAACTTCTTCGGAATCACATCGCAAGATCTGTAACTGTGAGTGAAAACCCTTGGATTTCGCAGCCGTTCCACCCTACAGACGGGTATATTGTGACTTGCCTCACTACTGCCTTCGTTCCTCTAGAAGCATTCGTGTATTTGGACATGAATCGATATATTTTTGATTCTGACGGCGTCCCAATCATATATCACGTATACCGACGGGCCACCGATAAGAAGATAAAATATCCTCCGAATCTGAGTTCACGAGACTCATTTGCTAGATTCGTTGAGGCTGGTCGAGCTGAGATGGAGCAATCTAGGTATTGGTGGCTGAATGACAATGTCTAAATTATTCGTGTTTATTTTCTGTTTTTGTGCTTTTTCTCGTTACTTAGTTTTTTAAGATTCATCTCATTATTGCTACATCTAGTGTTGTTGTTTATTTGTATTATAATTTAGGTATAGGTTTTAATATAAGGTAAGGTTTTTTTTGTTTTTTTTTTTTTGATTGAACTTATTTAGAATTAGGGTGTAACATATTAGGTATAGGATATAAGTTCATTGTTGTGTTAGTAATATAAGTAATTTTTGAATAATGCTGTTTGGTTTTTTCTCCTTTTTCCAATTGAATCAAAAAATATGAAATAATCTTAATTAATTTAAATTTGCAAGGGTATTTTTTTCATTAAATGTGTTTAACTGATAACGTATAAATTTAGAGAGCCATTCGGGCCATTAAGTTTTTTATAGTTTTATTGTTTGGAATTTGCTTTATGTTCTTTTAAAAATTTATAACGATTAGTATTAAATAAAGCGCTTTTGACTTTGACTCATCAATGCCTACCTTAATTTTAGGTTTCATAAAAATCCGACTAGATTGTAGCTTTGAGAAATTTTCGAATTCTGAACTTTGCCTAGCCGGCATTTTTATATTCTGACCTGAATCTGAAGTGTTTTTTATCGTTCAACTTTTTTCGACCTTTGAGCGGCCGTCATTTTTTTTGAAATTGTTCGACGTTGGATTTTTTATTGTGAGCTTTATCACACAATTGAATAAATTCTTGTACCAGTTTTGGTACAATCCGGAGCTATACTATGGTCAGAACAGAAATATTTCTGAAAATTTGGCGAAAACCGAAGCAAAGTTGCGACCTCCAGTCACAAATTTTTTTATATCCTATCTATATACAACCAACCACAAACACAGGCACATCTATATATATATATATATTATATATATATGTAAACATAAAGTTTTCTCCGGAATCAATCTCAAGAAATTTACTTAAAAATATCCTTCTTAACCGTATCACTCGTTCACTTATATTCGATACCCATCGCCTTCGTTTTCAGTTACTATGGCACCTTATTCTCACGAAAGTTTCAAGATAATTATACCCTATAGTTCAATGAGAACTCGGCTATGCATTTTCATCTTCATCTATAAAGTTATGATCAGTTATAGAAGGAAAAGTATCTCTTTTTAGGTTGCGATTCTCGCCGGTCCTTAGTATGGAAATTACTAATTTTAGATTTCTGGGCATATGTTGTTGTTGTTTGTTTGTTTGTTGTTTATTTGTATTATAATTTAGGTATAGGTTTTAATATAAGGTAAGGTTTTTTTTGTTTTTTTTTTTTTTGATTGAACTTATTTAGAATTAGGGTGTAACATATTAGGTATAGGATATAAGTTCATTGTTGTGTTAGTAATATAAGTAATTTTTGAATAATGCTGTTTGGTTTTTTCTCCTTTTTCCAATTGAATCAAAAAATATGAAATAATCTTAATTAATTTAAATTTGCAAGGGTATTTTTTTCATTAAATGTGTTTAACTGATAACGTATAAATTTAGAGAGCCATTCGGGCCATTAAGTTTTTTATAGTTTTATTGTTTGGAATTTGCTTTATGTTCTTTTAAAAATTTATAACGATTAGTATTAAATAAAGCGCTTTTGACTTTGACTCATCAATGCCTACCTTAATTTTAGGTTTCATAAAAATCCGACTAGATTGTAGCTTTGAGAAATTTTCGAATTCTGAACTTTGCCTAGCCGGCATTTTTATATTCTGACCTGAATCTGAAGTGTTTTTTATCGTTCAACTTTTTTCGACCTTTGAGCGGCCGTCATTTTTTTTGAAATTGTTCGACGTTGGATTTTTTATTGTGAGCTTTATCACACAATTGAATAAATTCTTGTACCAGTTTTGGTACAATCCGGAGCTATACTATGGTCAGAACAGAAATATTTCTGAAAATTTGGCGAAAACCGAAGCAAAGTTGCGACCTCCAGTCACAAATTTTTTTATATCCTATCTATATACAACCAACCACAAACACAGGCACATCTATATATATATATATATTATATATATATGTAAACATAAAGTTTTCTCCGGAATCAATCTCAAGAAATTTACTTAAAAATATCCTTCTTAACCGTATCACTCGTTCACTTATATTCGATACCCATCGCCTTCGTTTTCAGTTACTATGGCACCTTATTCTCACGAAAGTTTCAAGATAATTATACCCTATAGTTCAATGAGAACTCGGCTATGCATTTTCATCTTCATCTATAAAGTTATGATCAGTTATAGAAGGAAAAGTATCTCTTTTTAGGTTGCGATTCTCGCCGGTCCTTAGTATGGAAATTACTAATTTTAGATTTCTGGGCATATGTTATAATGTATAATATTAACTGGAAAGTAACGAATCAACTCTATAATTTGCAATCACTCAGTCCTTATTATTTCTTCGGGGAATTTTATAAATCTTATATGTAACGTTTACATCTGAGGATGTAAGAAGGATCCTTTACTAAGCTCATCGGTAAGCAAGGATGAATTTGGAAGAGAAAAGCATCCTGAGATGTTCCTTCTATTATTGAATTGTATTGATGCCACATTTAGAAGTAATTTATTGGATTCTACGTCTAGCACTCGTTGCGTGTAGACGTGTTTTTAATTCGCTCCTGTCAAGAATTTTTAAATTAAAATAATTTTTAAAAAACGTCAATTACAAAGTAATTTTATAAAGAAACTTATTACATCGTCGAACTATTCGAACAATTTATCGAGTATCTTGACTTTACCTACGAGAAAGTTTCAAGAAAGGAAAAAAAGTTTTTTCACCGGGGGATGGAGGAGCCCGACGGCTTCCCACCGCTGGGGGACCCAGAGCCAGGCATTTTGAAAATTACAAATGACAAAATGAACAAGCGGAAAAATGAACAAGACAATTGTGAGCATGGAAAGCGAATTACGATTTCAAGCGAAGATTATGAAAAAGTAACCATGGAGAATACAAGGATTACGAAACAAAATGACGAATTAAAACTCCGGATACAGAGTTTAGAAGATATGGTCCGGACGTTGTCAAATGGGAACAAACAAAAAGCCAAGCCGCAGAATACGTCCGGCCAAGAAGAGCCGATACTCACTAAGAAGAATGAAAAACTGGAAACAACAAGCAAGACCAACGGGAAAGGAGTACCAATAAATAAAATGAAATCGCAAGATATGAGCAAGACAATCCATGATGCGGAAAATATCCTGAGCGCAGGAGGAGCGAACGACAGCGCCAATTATTATGCGGTGCTGTCTGCAATGCACGAGGAAATGGACGTCGAGATGGAGAGCAACGATAAGACAGGTAATATTGATAGCGATAATAATTTCATTAAATATTTAAAATTAAAAAATAAGCAAAAGGAGAAGAAGCCAACCGGTGTGTCTGCTGGTCCTCCTAATAAAATTAATGTGGTAAATGAAAAAGTTCCTCCAATAAACGTTTTTGGGCAGCGTGGAGGAGATATGGTTCGGTTATTGGCAGCCGAACATAAAATCAAAAACTTTGAAATTAAGAGAGTGACCGGTGATAAGCTCTCGATCAAGACAAAGACACTGGCTGACTTCAAACAGGCGAAAGATGCTCTTAATAGTGTCCAAGCTCCCCACTTTACATATACGCCAAAGGCGGAAAAAAATCAGACCTTCCTGTTGAAGGGCCTGGACTGTGGGGAGAATACAGTTGATCTCCTTGAGATGTTGCAGGAAGCAGCACCAGCTGTTAAGTTCATGTGTGTGAAAAATTTTGCTACAAGGAGATCAACTGTAGAAGGTAAAATATTACCATTTTATTTGGTACAAATTTCCAACGACAGCAGTCCGAGTGCCCTCCAACAGGTAAGGTACTTAAACTTTAGAGTTGTGAGGTGGGAACGCCTCCAAAAAAACTGAGGTCAACCAGTGTTACAGGTGTCAACGATTCGGTCATTCGGCTGCCAATTGTGCAATGCACTATCGCTGTGTTAAGTGCAAAGATATCCACGCCCCCGGTGAATGCAAATTGGCTCAGGTGGAGCCAAAAGAAAAATTGTATTGTGTTAATTGCGGTACATTTGGTCATCCAGCATCATACCGAGGATGCCCTCGGTATCAAGATGCAAGAGCTAAATTTTCCCCAAAGCAAACCAAAGTAAATCAGAATCTGTTACCTCCCAACTTCATCAAACCCGGGGTATCATTTGCACTTGCTGCCAGAGGACCAGCAGACAACAATATAAATAAAATAAATAATGTAAGTGGCAATAATGAGCTGCTTCTTAAAATCTACCAGCAACTTGAATCGCTTTCAGATAGAATTAATAAGCAAGACCAAAAAATCAATTTCGTTTTTCAAAGTTTAGGTCAACATGCTCCAAAATAGTTTGTCATCCAGTCACATTCCCATGGATAGGATTCGTCTCATCTCGATCAACGTCAACTCCATTGTTACTTTACATCGGCGTGATTATCTCCTTGAATTCATTGCCAGACAAAAGCCTGACATCATGCTTCTCACCGAAACCCACCTCAATTCATGGCACTCCATGACATTCAAGGATTTTGAATTCGTAAGAAACGATAGGGTAATAGGTGATGGGGGAGGTGGCACCGGGATATTGGTTCGAAGACCCTATCGTTTCCAAAATATTGAAAAAGTCGAATTCAAAAGCTTTGAATCTCTTGAAGTGTCCGTTATCAAAATTTCACTGCCAGGTGGGGATAACCTTTTCGTTATCTCTGCCTATGCAACTGGTGGAACTGTTCTCAGGCTCAAGGAGGAACTCAATTCCTTGTTTGAAATACTCGAATTGAACAGGCTTCATAATTATTATATTCTTGCTGGTGACCTGAACGCCAAGCATACATCATGGCTGAACGCCACCAATAATCCAAGAGGTGTATTCCTGAAATCGTGGATAACAGAGAACCAGATTGAATACAGGTGCGCTCTATATGGGTCGGAGTTCCCAACATACCCTAGGACAAATTCATATTTGGACCTCTGCATTGCTGACGCAAGACTCGAATTCAACTTTAATAGTCCTCAACGGAAACTGCAGGTGCTTCCTTATGATAGCGACCATAACGCAATCGTAATGGAAATCAATCATCAAAGGGATGATTTCTTCCTCATTCCAGTTCAACATGAAAATCATCGGTTGAACTTCAAAAAAACAGACTGGGGAAAGTTTCAAAAGAAGTTTAATCGGGAGTACCAGAAGCAATGTCCCCCTTCTGACGGTGGCAACTCTTGCTCAATGGTTCCTAATGACAGGAATTTAACTAACGATGAAATAGATGTCTATTTGTCGAAGTTAGAGAAGCTGACGTTGGAAACGATTGAGAAAGTAGTTCCCAAGATTAAACATCGAAACAATATGGAAGGATATGAAACACCAACCATCGCAAGGTTGAAAAGATTGAAAAGCCTTCTTCTCACACGCGTCAACAATATTTATCGACGATTTTTGGATTACAACCATCCCTCGTTGGCTTTGTTGAAATTACATCTGAAGAATGTCCGGAACTTAATCCGGTCATACTTCAGGAGTGAGGTCAGCAATCAATGGGCGGAAAAATTAAGGGGTATTAGCCCACAGGACCCAGACGGCGTGTTCACGAAAGTGAATAGCATATTCCGCAAGAAGTCTCGAGTGAAGGTATCGAATCTTGAAGTCACTAGTGATGAGATAAATCTTCTCGATAGGGCTGGTATCGAAATTGATAGTACGACTCCGGATAGAAATGGAAACAGGATCATTTGTGAAGGATTAGATAAACTTGCCCTGATTGGAACACATTTTGAATTGGTTCATCTACCAAACCTTGAGAGAGGGAATGAAATAGTTTCAGAGATCGTTGAAGCAAAAGTTTCCGACTTCAAGTCAAGCCTGAACGGCCAATCAATTCTTCATTTCAATGAAACATTAACATCTGACCTCATACCGAGCTTGAATCTTATTGATTATTTTGTCAGCTATGAAGACTTGTGTTTCATATTTCGCAAGATAAACAACAAGAAATCATGTGGTAATGATGGTATTCCAAATGTAGTTCTCCGACATTTGCCTGAGGTTGCTATTAGGAACTATTGCATATTGTTCAACAACATGTTGAGCAATTCATATTTCCCAAATGAGTGGAAAAAGGCTAAGGTATTTCCGATCTTGAAGAAAGGAAAAGAATCTTCATGCCCGAAAAGCTATCGCCCAATCAGCTTGCTGCCTAACATCAGCAAGGTGTTTGAAGTGATACTCAACAGAGCATTAAACGCCCACATTGAGGAAAATGAGTTGATGCCGAATTGCCAATTTGGTTTTCGTGCCAGGCATTCGACCACACATGCAATAACGAAAGTAACCTCAGACATCTGTTGGAAACTAAATGATAGACAATGTGTTGGAGCATGTCTCATTGATATGGAGAAAGCCTTTGATACGGTATGGTTAGATGGACTTATTTTTAAACTTCTTCAGGACAAGTTCCCCAGACACCTTGTCGCCATGATGTGTAATATGTTATACGGGAAATCGTTTGTTGTAACCGATGGAAATCTGACAACAATCCGCGAGTTCAAGGTCTTGAATGGTCTACAGCAGGGAACAGTTACTGCGCCTCTGCTCTTCTCAATCTTTATTCGCAAGCTATTGAACGGCTTTGATTTTAACGTCTCGCCAAAGCGATCATTGGTAGCGTTTGCTGATGATCTGATCATCTACACGGCAGACCGAAAAGCTACAATAGTTCAGAGCAATCTCCAAAAAATGTTCAATGATGTACAGCTGTACACTGACAATTGGCGAATGAAAATCAATGCGCAGAAGTGTGAAACAATCTTGTTTCGGACAACGCTGCAGGGGGTCAGTCAAGACCTGAAACGTAATTGGAAAGATTTCCACATCATGGCTGGCGAGGGTAGTTCAGAACGAATTCCACATAAATCCTGTGTTCGATACCTCGGTGTTTATCTCGATCAGTATCTGTACTATACTGAACATGTGAAAATCATGCTCAATAAAGCACTTAAAGTAGTCATGGCCCTTCGAAAACTCTTTCATTCCAGATACATTGATCAAAAGGTCAAAATTATCTGTTACAAGACACTGGTTAGACCAGTTTTAACCTATGGATGTCAGATCTGGTACAACCAGAGTGCTAGTACTATGGAAAAATTAAGAGTTTTCGAAAGGAAATGTCTTCGTGCATGCACTGGTTTGTACAGAAAGCCTGAGACGGATTGGAAACATTATATATCGAATAGAAGAATTTATCAAACTGCTGAAGTGACTAGAGTCGATATCTTCATATTGAAGCTTCTTCGGAATCATATTGCAAGATCTGTGACTGTGAGTGAAAACCCTTGGATTTCACAGCCGTTCCACCCTACAGACGGGTATATAGCGACTTGCCTCGCTACTGGCTTCATTCCTCCAGAAGCATTCGTGTATTTGGACATGAATGGATATGTTTTTGATTCTGACGGCGTCCCAGTCATATATCACATATATCGACGGCCCACCGATAAGAAGATAAAATATCCTCCGAATTTGAGTTCACGAGACCAAGGATTTCAATGGAGATACTCATTTGCTAGATTCGTTGAAGCTGATCGAGTTGAGACGGCGCAATCCAGGTATTGGTGGCTGAATGACAATGTCTAAATTTTTCGTGTTTGTTTTCAGTTTTGGTGTTTTTCGTTATTTAGTTTTTGAGTTTCAGCTCATTATTGCTACATTTAGTATTGTTATATATTTTTGTTAAAATCAGGTATAGGTTAGGTATATGTAATGTTTACTATATTCCGTTAGAGATAAGATTAAACACTTAGGTTAGGAACATTGTTATAGTATTTTTAGTATAAGATAAAGTTTTTTTGATTGTATTTTATTAGAAATAAGTTACAACATATTAGGTGTAGGATCAAAGTTTCACTGTTGTGTATTAATTATAAAAAATTTTTGGATAGTGTTGGTTGGTTTTTTCTCCTTTTTCCAATTGAATTGTAAAAATATGTAATAATCGTAATTAATTGCATTTGCTATAGTTTTTTTTTTTTTGATGTAATGAGTTTATGATAACGTACAAATTTAGAGAGCCATTTGGGCCATTAAGTTTTTTGATTGTTATTATTTGGAATTTGCTTTATATTCTTTTAAAATTTATAACGATGAGTATTAAATAAAGCGCTTTTGACTTGACTTGACTTTGACTTTGAAGTAATTTATTGGTTATTTCCGGCAGAAATGATTGACTAAAATGTACCGTTTATGCGAAAATTAAGGATACTGATAATTTTTATCACCCGTCACCAAAGGACCCGGTATCTCCATCAAATCCTCGAAGAGTGCGAAAGATTATTTAAATTGATATCTACAGAGTCCTTGGAAGGATTACAATTCTGTTCCGAAACATTTTAGATCAATATGTTGTCCTTCATTTGAAACCTCTACAATCAAAATCCCTACACCCGTCGACCAGTTATGCTGAAAAATCCGGGTGAAAGCCGGAAATTTTTTTTTAACGGTAATTTCCTTACCGTTACTTGAATTTCTTATCCTTTAAATGGGACCTAACTGGAAGAGACATATCATTTGCCAAAAACAGGAGTCTTCTATCTATCCCCGTTTAAAAGCTATGTGTGAACATACAAAAAAAGCAAAAATAATATACGTGAATAAATAACCCTCTCCTTTGGGCCGGTTAAAAAATTAAGTGTATGTTTTAAGTCTGATCACCAGTATACGTGGAATTCTTGGCAATTTATCCCAATAAATGTTACCACGAGTTATATTTGACATCCATAAACTTGCGTTACAAGTTCTAATTATAAATTCGGCTTCACTCTCAGAATAACTAGCAAAAAACATTTAAGCTAAATATTTTTATTTAGTATCTTTGGTTTCAGTAAAAATTTGTACAAAAACTGCACTTTAATATAAACGTTGAGCCGGGCCCATTGTTGATTTAATGTGCAACGAACGTACGTTTTGCCAGTGTTTTTTCAACAACGATACCAAGAAATTAATCGACAAATGAATGTTTTGCACTAATTCATCCTCAGTCATATTCACATGCCCAACGGCAACTGACAGGCACAATACTTTCTTCATTTGGAACTTGATTGTTGCCTTCACTTCATCAATCTTGGCCATCATAGATTCTGTATGAGATAGTAAACCAGGGAACTTACCGGCCTTGTTCAAACCGGGACCCAGCAATCTCGGAATTTGTTTGATCAATGATTCCGATGCCAAAAAGGCGTCGTATGATTTCGCAAGTTTCTTCACCAGCTTCTTGTTCTTATTTAATTTCTTTAATGCCTCAGCATCCATGCATGGCACCTCGTTGGCTTTGGCTTCGTCGCAGTGCTGTTGATCTCCCAGGATGCAAACCTTCATCTTTGGTCGCGGGATGTTCTTTAACCTGAAAATTCCATCAAATCGTTGATTAGTAAGTATCAAATTTTCTTCGCATGCAACAAGAACATAGTACATGGGATAGAAATTTTGGATAACTCACCCAATTTTTTCATTTCTAGCCTATTATCCTTATAACTAATCGGTGTGAGCAGCAAGGTAGCAAACAGAAGAACTTCCATCGACTACCAGCACACCCCACCTACTCACTTTGATTTTAAGACCCTGAGTGCAGGTCTAACAAAGCCAAACCAAGGTCAATATTTCCTCTTTCCCAAATTTGATTCGCTTAAAATTTGCCATCATGTCGAAAAAAGATTAACCTTAGCCAGCTCGGAATGTGTAATCGATCCACGCAACATACTTGACGGTGCCACTGAAACGTTTGTCCTTTTGAGGATCATAGTTCTTCAATCCAATCTGCAACTCGACTGTCTCGAGGAAGCGCCGCTTCTTCGCCTTCGATGCTTCCAAAACTCCTTTGACGGTCTCATATAGGGTATCACGGGACACTTTGGACCTGCAAAGAATTACTTTGTTTGTTGAAAGTGTTCATCATAGACAAGAATTCAGAGCCTGATTCCTATGAAATCATAATTCAAGTCCATTTGCACAATTAACATTCCTAATTACATATGACCATATACCCCACTGCAAATACTAATTGTCAGAGACTACGCGGTTAGCCTGTACGAAATATCACTTTCAATAAATCTAACAAGAGTTATTGCCAGTAAATGACCGTCTCGGTATAATATTAGCAATCATTTCCAAACGAGGCCGCTAAGGATTTCTCTCGCGCCAAGTTGGTTTCTGATTGCAAGAACATTCAAAGGAGTATAACTTCCAAAATTTAGAAAATCGACACATATTCCTGTATTTAAATTAAAATATGAATCGGCATAAATTATAACAAAACATTTTGAACTCTAGATGGGTCGCGAATTATCAGATATACTCAGATTTTTGGATTCTTACTTACGCCATTTTAAAACACTACGTACTGTTCCACGACTAGTTACGGAAAGAGAGGGTTTGTGTTCGTCAGTTTTGGTTTGTGTCATTCACCACCCGAGCGCTGCAACGAAAGTATCTGAAAACATAGGCGGGGAAATATTTGAATTTAAATTCGAATTGAATTAAGAAGTGCAAAAAATTGCAGGAAATCATTCTTACACCACGAAAATCTGTTATCGTATTTTAAATCGCCACATGTGAACTATAAAATTCAAGCAGAGCCATTTAATTGACAGAAAATTGCTATTTACTTTGAATACCTCAAGAAACTTTTTATGACTAATTTATTCTTATTCTATATCAAGGTGGACGTTTTAGTTCATACATCCGTTCATGTTTTTTTAAGATTCAAAGTTACTCGTAAAAGATTAGGAATTTGTTTACCTCATCAAGCCAGTTGTCAGTAGAAGGAGTTGAGCGTGTGCTTATTCAGCTGGTCTGAAAAGTGTGAAAGTGCAGCGCACACTGCAGGGCGAATTTTAAGCATGCAAGGAATGTGATTTGTAGTAAATTATTTTGTTTATTTGATATCCGCAGGCTAATTCTCTTTTTCTTGGAAAGCAATCGGGCCTTGCTTTGTTGTGTGAGCAGATGCGTTTCCTAGATGGCACTTTCACGAAAGTGAATAGCATATTCCGTAACAAGTTTCGAGTGAAGGTATCGAATCTTGGAGTCGCTAGTGATGAGATAAATCTTCTCAATAGCGCTGGTATCGAAATTGATAGTAAAGGATTATATGTGATGGTTTGCAAAAACTTGCCTGGTTGGAACACATTTTGAATTGGTTCATCCATCAAAACCTGAGAGAAGGAATCAAATATTTTCAGATGTTGTTGAAGAAAAAGTTTCCGACTTCAAATCAAGCCTGAACCGCGAATCAATTCTTCATTTCAATGAAACATCTGACCTCATATCGGGTTGAATCTTATTGATTATTTCGTCACCTATGAAGACTTGTACTTCATATTTGGCAGACAAGAAATCATGTGGGATTGACGGTATTCCAAATATACAGGGTTATCCATTTCGTGGTAGGAAAGTTTAACCCTGCCATTTGACATCTGTCAGAATTAAATGTCATTCAAAGCATGTTTTTTTTTAGTTGGTTTGCCATTTAGAAATATGGATCGTTTAACAGTCGAAGAACGCGTTAAAATTATTAAATTTTATTATAAAAATGGTGATTCTGCTGTATCAACATTTAGGGCTTTACGAGCCGATTATGGTCGACATAATCGACCTACACAGCAAACAATTTCGAACACAGTGACAAAATTTGAAGAGACTGGATCATTTATTAATATTGCAGGGCCTGTGCATCATTGCAACATTCGTTCTGCTGAAAATATCGCTGTCGTTGCTCAAAGCGTGGAGGAAGACCCGAATTTATCGATTCCTCGACGTGCTCAACATTTAGGCTTGTCTTACGGCTCATTGTGGCGGATTTTGTGTTTGGATTTGCATCTCCATCCGTACAAAATCCAACTCACTCAAGAACTTAAGCCTTAAGACCATACACAACGCAGAATGTATGCGAATTGGATGATTGAACAACAAGCCATTGATAACGATTTTTCGAACAAAATTTTCTTTAGTGATTTTTCGCTCAATGGTTACGTAAATAAACAGAATTGCCACGTATGAGGCTCTCAAAATCCTCAAGTGATCGCAGAAAGGCATTTGCATGCCTTTGCTGAGGTTAACATCTTGGTTAAAGCTTGAATTCTTTGCTGTTGTATCGTCCGCATCCATCATGCCCGAAGGCATTTCCTTGCGGGCGGCTTTGGTCTTTGGTTGCTCTGCCGTCGTGTTTGCTCGCTGACAATAACTAGTCCATTTTGCCGCCTTTATAGTACTGGCCACGGTGTATTTTATGGGCACTCGCCCAAGATGAAGTTTCTGCTTTCTTCCGGTCTTCTACTTTCAAACTTTATGGATATGATCTTGTATGATGAAGTATACTTATAAATTTTCGTTTTCTAATATGTTTTTGTATAATTTCGATATTGACCAATTCACACGCGTGTTGACAGTTTCAACTTCCAAACTTCCGCTCTCTACTCTACAGGGCATACTGATCAATTTTTATTTTCTGTAGAAATGTCCTATTATGTGTCAACTAAGCTACTCTACAGTAATTCAAATTTTTGTTGTCTCATTAAAGTTAGCGGAAACAGACACTTGAGACAAAAAGGATGGATATTTGACGGATATAGTTAACTTTAACCTAGTAAAACAACAAACTAAGCAGTTTTGATGGGGTGACCAACTTATTTCTTCAGAGACAGCCACTCCGGATCAACGTGAGGCTGCTTGACTGCTTATTTTTAGAACAGATTTATTGCATATTGTTCAACAACATGTTGAGCAATTCATATTTCCCAAATGAGTGGAAAAAGGCTAAGATATTTCCGATCTTGAAGAAAGGAAAAGAATCTTCGTGCCCCAAAAACGAACACCCAATCAGTTTGCTACCTAACATCAGCAAGGTGTTTGAAGCGATACTAAATAAATCATTAAACCCCTGAATTCAGAAATATGAGTTGAAACCGAATAGCTAATTTGGTTTTCGTGCCAGGCATTCGACCATACATGCCATAACGAAAGTGACCTCAGACATTTGTTGGAAACTAAATGATGGAGCGTGTCTCATTGATATGGAGCAGGGCCATCGAGAGATGACTTAACTTTTACAGGCCCCCTGTCCCCCTTAAGCCTGTTTTCATAAAAATTTTCGTTTAACTTCAATATAACTGTTTCGTTGTAGGTGATGGACACTCTTCAGGAGCTGCCACACGCCATCACCCACAGTGCAGCTCGACCGCGTGGTCCCAAGATGGATATTGGACCCTATATTCATGTGGGAACACACCCAACATGCAATTATAACGAGCTGAAAGCTTCCACATCGACTGCGGTTGTCAACTTCAATGTATTAAGAATAATGGTGCCAGTCTCCTAAGTGAAAAAAACACTTATTCTTTCACCCGGGCCAAAAAAATAATATTGAATTACTGTAGAGTAGCTTAATTGACACCTAATAGAACATTTCTAAAGATAATAAAAAGTGATCGGTACGTCTTGTAGAGTAGAGTACGCGTGATAAGTATTTTGTAGTGTAGCTTTGTGGCTCGACAAGAACCCACCTCATATGATCCCGCAAATGCTAGTCGTCAAGCACGCGTACGCGGTCGTTAAGCGAAGCTAGTTAGCTGAGCTCGGTGTTGTTTATAGCTCGCTGACACTTGTGCCAGACAATCGGCACCCGTTTCCTACACGGGCATTTCGAAATTCATTATACACTCATGGGGATTGTGCTAAAAATCCGCAATGCCACCACAACATTTGGAAAGAGAACTTCAACGAGCTTATTAAGCAGAAATTCAACAAGCTTATTAAGCAGAGTTCCAAGGGTGGTAGAAAGTCATCCCTTAAGCTTGACTTATGTATTGATTTTAAAAGAAGTATTTCTTCAATAGTTTGTTGCGAAGACACATCCGTATCGTAGAATTGGCAAAAATAGCTCACTTTTAATCGGATATCATCATCTGTGAGGGTAACTATTGCCATGAAAAACTAAATTTATTGTTTATTCTTCTCATTGCTTCAAAACGGGATGTAATATCACCAATCAAACTGTCAAATATGACGTAATATACACTTTGTTTGAACTACGTCTCAGGACTTAATTCTGTCACATCATCTGCAGATTCATGGAAGAACTGCTTTCGCGTTTTTCTTCTTTTCTCGGGAAATTTCGCTGGAATATCTAGATTATGAGCTACTAACGTACATTCACTGAAAATATTATCCCAACAATTGCGTAATTTTTTTAAGTTGGTTAACTAAACCATCTATGTTGTCGATTTCTTCACCTAACGTAGAATGTCTGGGTTGTAATATCAAATTGCAATAGTTAATAGCAGATATAGCTTTGATCCAGGTAGATGCTAATTTATGCATTCAAATGAATTTATAGACTTTTGAATGCCATTTACATGTACTCTTATTTCTGGTGAAAGGTTCAAAGTCTCTAATTCATTTAATACATTTTTCAAGCCAGGAATGTGAGTAGCAAATGGTTTCGCTGCTTCTACTCAAGCTGACCAGCAAGTTTCAGACAAACTATGTAAGGAGCTGCCAATACTTTTGTTCGTGTGATGACTTGCGAACAGCTTTCGACAGCTTGTTCTCCACAAAGGTTTATCCTTGAGCACGACATTCTGAAAGTGGAATATCATGCTTTTTTAAAGTGTCTGTAATCAATCTAGCAACATCTTCACCAGTTTTTTTACTATAGTCAACGAATTTCAAAAAACGTTCATGAATTTGATATTTATTTATCGCAGGGTCCAACAGTACATAACTCAATACGAAAACTGTGTGCTCAATATGGGCTGTATCTGGTATAGTATCAACTATTATTGCATAGTATTTAGTAAATCTTCTCTCTTTTTTGAAAGCACAGCTTTCAATAAACTCATTTTGTGACGTTGGCGATAAGTAGTGAACTTGCATTCGAGTTTTCGAAGTTTGCGTTTCTTTGATTTTGCATAAATGATCTTTTAA
The DNA here is from genome assembly GCA_963969285.1 of Odontomyia ornata. Classification (NCBI taxonomy): domain Eukaryota; kingdom Metazoa; phylum Arthropoda; class Insecta; order Diptera; family Stratiomyidae; genus Odontomyia; species Odontomyia ornata. The sequence goes on along the minus strand of OZ017741.1, from coordinate 67,915,537 downwards.
TAAAGGATTATAATGTGAAATCAATTCAAGAATCCCAAGAAAATTTCCATTGTCGACTTCACCAACTTTATTGCCCGATCCTCTGAAAGCTAATCCACGTTCAGAAAGGAATAATGTTGTATCCACAATTATTTTAAATATGTGCTTCCAACGCTGGACTTCGTTTTTGACGATTTCAGAAAGTAATTTGCCAATTGTTGTATCATTTTTTAATGGAGTTTCAAGTGTACTCTACTTAATATAACATATTTTATGAATGTTGCTATTTTCATGTTCTGGTATGCGTTCATACAATTTTTTCCAAATTTTATCCATCGAATATCCCAAAGGTAGAGTTAAAGCAGATCTTTTCGACTCGGGAAACTCACAGAATATGCGACAAGGATAACAAAACAGAGCTTTCTTTATCCGACTCAAATCAGCCAATCTCTTTTTATATTTCGAATATTCCAGTCGGAAATTTATTACCATTTAAATCTTTGGGGAAAACGGAAGGAAGATTTTGAGGTCCTCTGTGAATAATTTCATCTATTTGCGTGGGTGCAATATGTAAACCCTCTATAACACCAAGATCAAAGTCATAAAGTTTCTTTTGTGTAAATTTGTTTGTCACTCGGTTTCCATATGGACCTACTTCAGTAATAGTGCTAATCGTTTTCTTTTCAGCACTCGATGGGTGCAAAATGGCTAAATCAGAAGTAATCGAATTATTAACAAATAATTGTTTATCAAGTCCTATGCAAGTTTGCAGTTGTCGGTTTTTATCAGTCTATTGTTTGAATATCGGTTTCAAGATTACTTTTATCGGTATTAAGTGAGTCGTCGTCATTAACTTTATTTCTAGCAATTTGAATCTTATCTTCTTGAGGAGTATTATTTACATCATCAACATTATTTGTTAAGGTTGGCTTTTTAAAAAAACTCATCGAATCTAGTTTCATCTAATTTTTATTTTGCTAAATTTTTTCTTTTCGTTTTTGAGCACCCGATTTATGCTTATATCATAGATCTCAGAGAGAATGGATACGAAATGCATCGAGAGAATTGAAGCACTTTATCATGTAGCGTGAAGTTGGCGCGTTATTTGCTGTTGATTCGAATTTCAAATAAATTTGACGTGACGTCTCCCACTATTTTTCGCATCTTGAACTAAATCAATTTTCCGTGTGGGTATTCTAACTTGAACGATGTAAAAGATTGAGCATGACTTACCCTACGAAGGATACGTCCCTGACATGCTTCCTAGAGCTGTCTTTATAATCCCACACACGTCACTACATTTTTCATTTTTCGACACAAAAACACTCGCGATCCGTAACAAACTTTTCAGTTTGATTAATTATCACATTTGCAACGCTTTTGCACTAGATTCAACACGGTTTATCTTAAAAAAATGTTTTGTGTACAATTTCAAATTCAACTTGATTAGACGTTTCTCATTAATGTTGAATTTTCACAACTCATATGTTTTCAATCATATGGTTGATATTTTGTTGACAATTCGGGGGTTAAGGTGGAAGACGAGTGGGATTTTCGTGAGAGCAACTAGAGAGCCACTTGAGTGTGTAGATTCTCTAGCGGCGTGAAAGGTAGAGGGATTTCAATTCACATGCGAGAGGAAGGCATGTATGTAGTAAAAGTACTTCACTCATGTATGGATGAAAATAAGCTCTTTTCGCGTCCATTACTTTATATGTCTTTGGCTTATATCGTTGCCTTCTTACTCAGGCTCGAAAACGGAAACACCGCGTCACGTCGCGGACTAACCACTTCGAGCGACCTAATCAGCGCCATCTAGTGCTGTTTACATCAAAAAATTTTTTTAAAGATTTTTGACAGTACATATGACTGTAATTTGAAATTTTATCAGTACCATCCAAAACTGAGGTTAGATAGGAAGCCATATGGTAGCAATTTGCATATGCATTAGTCGGCCTACTATGGACAAGCTTCCGGTAGCTGTCACCCAACTGCGGCATTAGTAAATGCTTATATTTCGTCATATGTATATACTATTTTCCGAATAAAAAACGTGCCGAACGCATTCCGTGCATGCTATAAATTCACCTTGTATAGTCCATTGTGCTCCTAAACTTTCCAAGACGAGCAAATGAAGCACACGTTTTGCACCTTCGACTGATAGCTCAGCGTTGAGATGTAAACAAACTCCTATAAATTCACTTTGGGAGGCGATAAAAACTAAACGGGTGTAAGAACTGAAATAATTTTCACTTCACTAGGAGCCGTACAAAACCTCGAATTTTCGTTGGCACCTCCACAATTCTTCATATAACGACATGTAAGTTAGCCAGCAAAGTCTGCCTACTAATGGTCATGTGGCAGGTAGTAAGCGCTGCTGCCATATGGCTTGTATCTATCGTCAGTTTTGGTTCGCAACGTGACGTGGTGTTTCCGTTTTCGGGCCTGAGTAAGAAGGCAACGCTCAGACCCATAAGGAAATCAATTAACGTACCTGACGTCACTTCCCGTACCGGAAATAGCTGATCAGCTCTAAATTTCGATAAACAGTTACTTTTGAGATTGTCAAATGTGACATTTCTCAGATGAAATTTAGCCGAAATGATACAAATGGGTTCGAAATACATATATTTGCGCGCTAATGCCTTCGATGTCTCATATTTAAAATAAATCGTTGACATAGTACTGATAAAATTTCAAACTACAATCATATGTACTGTCAAAAATCTTTAAAATATTTGTTTGATGTAAACAGCACTAGATGGCGCTGATTAGGCTACTCGAAGAGGTTAGTTCGCGACGTGAAGCGGTGTTTCCGTTTAAATATAAATTTTATATTTTTTTTATCCTATATTAAATTTAATTTTTTTTTTACATTATAGTATATTACTTATGATTGATCTTTTTTTATTATTATATAAATTTTTCTATATTATTATCTTATATTAATTTAAGTATTTAAATTTACAATTAAAATTTGGACACGGCAGCACCTCTATAATGCAGCTCATCCACGAGTTGTATTGCCGAATGTAATTTAAAGTGGATGGATGAGACACTCGTCACAAATCTCCATTACGGCGTTTACCCAAAACTGAAGTAAGATAGGAAGACATATGGCAGCAGCGCTTACTACCACACACATGCCCATTAGTAGGCCGACTTTGCTGGCTAACTTACATGGCGGTAAATGAAGAATTATGGAGGTGCCACCGAAAATTCGAAGTTTTGTACGGTTTTGAGGCGGATTTCTACAGTGAAATCCTGATGGCCCGCGGAGAACACAATACCGCTCCTAATGAACTGAAAATTATTTCAGTTCTTATACCGGTTTAGTTTTTATCGCCTTCCAAAGTGAATTTATAGGAGTTTGTTTACATCTCAACGTTGAGCTATCAGTCGAAGGTGCAAAACGTGCGCTTCATTAGCTCGTCTTGAAAAGTTTAGGAGTACAGTGGACAGTGCAAGGTGAATTTATAGCATGCACGGAATGCGTTCCGCACGTTTTTTATTCGGAAAATAGTATATGTTACGCTATATAAGTATTTTCTAATGCCGCGGCTGGGTGACAGCTACCGGAAGTAGGCCGACTAATACATATGCAAATTGCTACCATATGGCTTCCTATCTAACGTCAGTTTTGCGTTTACCGCACAGTAGCTGTTCGGATGAAGTAAGCAGATCTGCTTGGGCGGATCGAGGAGTCTGCTTTTGATCGCCACAGCGATCACGTCGGGGAGTCTTTGTTGATCCGCCGCGAAATAATATTTATACAATATTTATGTGAGTCTGGTAGAGATCACCACAGCGAGACGTCGCAAGGAACCGCGCCGGCATCGAATCGCTAAAGATAAAAGGGAGAGTTTGGGCATAATTTTTGTAACGATGATTAAGTAAAATTTTTGCCCCCAACCATTATCTGTTGACCCTTATTAAATGAATGCCTTTATTCGGAAGAGTGTTTCATTCAAATCTTAGCAAATATTGCTAATTTTCTTTAAGCAAAGCAGAAAGTGTTATCAAGATCAGATGATGAGTGGAAAGGTAATAAGTCTTCACGGAGAGTGGCGAGTCGTGATCAGACAAGACGGCACATTGTCTAGTTTATTCGTGCGGAGAATATTGCAATTTTTGGACAATTATACCTGCGTCCGAGTACACGTCTGCATTATTTCGTAGGTGCATTAATTACGTTATCAATACGAATTTTCGAAATTATTTATGAAGATATTGTAGAGTCACGAGACGTAAAACAGTGTTCTCATGAATCATCAAACGCAAACGTAGTGAATCTAGTTCTCGTATGTCGACATACAATCGCGAAGCTCGGCCCGCTTTACATCATAGCCACGAGTATGCCTGATTGAAGCAGCCAGCTTCGGTCGCGTTGCAGAAACACCACCCAGATCACCTGCATTGTTATGTGCTATGAATGTATTTTGTTGACCTCCGTAATCGTGATAAAATGTTGCATACATTTTGATGCGAGGTTTTGCGAGCCATTTTGGGCGAATTTATTGTCCGTTAAACGAACGAATGTACCTATCCAGCGAATTCGTCAAGCAACAACTTTTCAATTTAACAAAAAAAAAGGAAACAAAAATCAAACTATAACTGTGCATAATTCTTCAATTGAGAAAAACTAAAATTTCAACAAATATACAATTGCCTAATTTTTCAATTAAAAAATTACAAACATAGCATCATTGTGATTCGCCCACACCATCATCTAGCGCTCGTAGACGATGCTGGGAAGTACCCTTTTGTTGGTTTTTTATCATAAATTTCAAGTTCTTTTGGACCAAATTTTATCTGTAAAGAAAATCTAAGCTATTCGTTGAAAAACTTTATACTTTTTTGTCTTGATTGGAATAATTCTTGGTTTCAGGATACTTATACAATAACATCCGTCCGAGCAATTTAAAAAAAAATAATTTATTTAAAAAGATTAAAAGCATTTTTGGATTAGTAGGGACATACGATTTTTTTTTTCAATCAGAATATGCCGATCTTTTTGATGTTTGACCACAGAACCATCTGCGAAAATTTGTTAGCTTGATCGTTAAGTATATACAAGTATATTCAATCAAATTGTTGGGATACCTAATCAAAAAATTTTTTTTTTTAAATAACATCGAGATGAATTAAGTTTAGCTAGGTTGCATAAGTTTAATATTAGAAGAATTACGTTTTTTTAATTATATGCATTCACAAAAAGAAGAAGCTTTACGATGTTATCAAAATAAAATGAATTAAACTACACCTTCGGTCTTTCCTTTTCATTTAAACCTGACCGGGTATGCGACCCGCCACGTTGGCTGGCCCCTTCACTGTAATGAGGTAGCCATCGGGTGAGCTCACCCTTCTTAGTTCGTTACAGGGGCTCTCGCAGGGTAGAGGGGCCTTCCGCCCGCGTGCCTATTTATGGTATAGGGCTATGTGATTCCCTCACATAATATTATAACAAAATTTATCACGTTCATATTTTTCATTTAACGGAAAAATTCATGCATTTTATGTTTGTATGAGTTTTTCACTTAAAGGGAAAACATATGGCCATGCTTACATTGGATCTTGATCCGGCTTGGGGGGTGGGAGGGGGCACCACTTCCACCTGGATGCCCCACTCTTATTTGGGGGCCATAAGTATCGCAGATAACGACGAATTCCTCTTAAGTTCGTCTGTTTTCTCCCGGCCCGGTTTGTCATCTGAGTTAGCTATTCTTGATCCTTAGCAGGTTACTTCAGGCTCGACTCCAGTCGATATTCTTTCGTACCTTGAAATTCGTGGATGCGAAATTTCTTTTGCAGTGGGTCCTTGTGCTGGGGAATAGAACCCGTTCCACGACACCGCAACGCTAGCCTGCCAGAGCATTCATGCTTCTTTAGACAAGGCCAATCTCGGTGAATCCCACCATTCTCTCTCGGCGGCAGACTATCGCTGCAGTGCTTTACGGACAATTTATCAACCTACAGGATGTCAGATTTGATACAACTAGAGTTCTAGTGCTATGGAAAAATTAAAGTTTTCGAAAGGAAATATCTTCGTGCATGTATTGGTTTTGTACAGAAAGCCTGCGACGGACTTGAAGCATTATATATCGAATAGAAGAATTTATCAAACTGCTCAAGTGACGGGAGTCGATATCTTCTTACTGAAACTTCTTCGAAATCATATGGCAAGATCTGTAACTGTGAGTGAAAACTCCTGGATTCCACAGCCGTTTCACCCTACAGACAGGTATATTGCGACTTGCCTCGCTACTGGCTTCCTTTCTCCAGAAGCATTCGTGTATTTAGACATGAACTGATATGGTTTTGATTCTGACGGTGTCCCAATAATATATCACATATGTAGATGCGCCACCGATAAGAAGATAAAATATCCTACAAATTTGAGTTCACGAGACAAACAATTCCAATGGAGATACTAATTTGCTAGATTTGTTGAAGCTGATCGCGCTGAGACCGAGCAATCTAGGTATTGGTGGCTGAATGACAATGTCTAAATTATTTGTGGTTATTTGCTTTCTATTTTTGTGTTCTTCGTTAGTAAATTTTTGAGTTTCAGCTCATTATTTCTGTTTAGTGTTGTTTATGTTAAAAATTAGGGAATGTTATGTTTATTATACTAGGCTTAGATATAAGATTTAACGTTTAGATTAGGAAAATTGTGATAGTATTTTACTAGTTTAAGATAAAGTTTTTGATTGAATTTGATTAGAATTAGGTTGTACCATATGAAATGTAGGATAAAATTTCACTGTTGTGTTAGTATTTTAATTAATTTTTGAATAGTGATGGTTGGTTTTTCCTCATTTTTCCAATTGACTCATAAAATACTACTGTATAATAATTTGAATTAAATGGAATTTGATATTGTTTTTTTTGATAAAATTTCTTTGATTGATAATGTACAAATTTAGAGAGCCATTTGGGCCATTAAGTTTTTGTATTTTTATTGTTTAGAATTTGCTTTATATTCTTTGAAAATTTAAAACGATTTTTGGCAGAAATGCATGATAAATTATTTTTGATTTTTGCCATCGAAGTTACTCATCAGATGCTAACTCTGATTTCGACGGATTAACATAATCTCAATTTAGATGTTAAATAATGTTAACAACTTTTCGATTCTTATTTAAGTCAATTACATTTAAATTTTGAATTTGCTGGTTCCATCGAATTTAAATATCACGATTACTTGTGAGAGTCATCTAGCGCTTATTAGGTGACAGGTTATGAGCTGGGCTTACTAAGCCATCATAGCTAATGCACGAACTACGTGAAAAGAATTCTATGTAAAGATGGAAAAAACTTTTATTAATTGCTATTTATTGGGAGAAATGCATGATCGTTGTTGGGCAATTAATAATATTTCAACTTCCCAAATTAAGCTCAAACTGAACAATGTTTTTGGCTTACAATCTTCAAATCCTTTTATAATATATTCAGATTATTTAACAACATTGCAAAAACTAATTACTATCCATTAACTTATCTAGATATTGTTCACAACAATAGCTCAAACTTTAAAATCATAATTTGCTAATTGCTATTGATACATTAACTTGGCAAAGAATTGTTTTTAATAAAACTGAATTTGCTTATTTTTCAATGATTAAGCTTATTTAGATAAATTCCTGGGAATTATGGGAAATTCAAGTATACCTCCTAGAATCAACTAATCGATAAATTAATATTTCATCTAATTAAATATGAGTGACCCCAGCAATTAGGATCGCGACGTTAGTAGGTACGTAATGGGAGCATATGGTCCATAGCAATACTCCACTTCTTTCGGCACAATCTCAAATTTTGTTTGAACGAATTTTTTAATATAAAACGGAAACAATATCTTGTCAATTACTACAAAGTACTGGAAGCACTGAAAATCATCAGCAGTCACCGCACTTCTCGAATGGGCAATGCTTATGAAGGTAGGGTTTATTCCAATCAATTTGTGGACACTTGAGTGCAAGAGCGCTTAAGCAACGCAAGTATGGCAGCATCTCTGAAGCACAAGCGCTTCTGTTGGCTGAACGGCCATAATTATTGCACTTTTCGTCCAATATTATTGTAAGATATGAAGCTAATTTTTAGGGCTTCGTATAACGTATCTTACAATGACCTACTAATGTATTCCGTGTGATGTTGTGATTAGAGTGTTCACCTCGTAAGCAGAAGTTCCCTGGTTAAATCCCGTTGGTGATAATGAGATTTGTTTCGAGTGACTTATAAGCAACAACATGCGTTGGTAATTGGTATACGAGTATATAGTATTTCAAATCGACCTAGGCTTCAATTTTCCTCGGATTTACATGAAAATTTCAAGAATAGTGTTTTATTTGAATATGCCTGGTTGGCCGGGAATTCAAGAAATTTATTTAGGATGGAACAACACGGTGGCTGTTTTGTGTTTATGAAAGAAACTCTCAATCTTTCCTATATAATTGGGCGATTTCTTGTATGTTCAATGGACATATAATTCATGTTAGAAGAAAGTGTTTTAAACCCTAGAATGGTTAAAAAAAGCTCTTCTGGTAAGAGCAGTCTCCTGTCTACTCACCTTGCTAAGGGGTTTATGATCGAAAATTGATTTAAGCAGAAGTTATGAATTTTTAAAGGTATCTGTCTTTTTGCAACATTGGTAATATAGGTGAAGATTACACGGTACATGCTTCCAATTTCGAGGTGGTATTTTAATAAATGCTATAAACATATTTTATTGCATATAGCTGTCTTTCCGTGAATAATATTGCATTGCCTATGTAAACCCCAGTATAGTATCTTGTGCTATTTATTGTCAATAGAGAAACATGCAGTGCAATCTTATGTAAATTTGAGGCAGTAAAGACTGATGTTGCTGCCGACCACTTGCGGTTAAACAGAAAAACAGGTTGCTCAGGGTTGATTCTGACTCACCAGCAGTACGTGTCTTATTATGGATTGTCGTGGACCAGTTAAGAAGCCAATCACATAGAAGAAAAATCCATGTTTTAGAATACACACAGGCCCTGCGTGTTTTGGGGTGGGAATCAGAACTTACCACCAAAGATGTCAGATAATAAACTTTCGAAAAACATTAAGGGACTCTAATATCACTTGGCCTTACTAGTCATGCAATGGAGGTAAATCACCAATGTATGAGCCAAAAGCCAGCTCAAGTGATATTCATGTCCGGAGACAATACAATCTCGAAAGTCATTAAGGGATGTTGGGGCATAATTTGTGCAGTGAATCTTTAGTCCCTACTGACCCGCCATTCCGGAACGGAACCTACCTACTTATCTTTGTCGAGAATACTTATGACCCACAAAAGAGTGAGGCATCCTGTCCCCTCACGTACCCTCCCACGTGGATCTCAGATCTGGGATGAATTTCTCGCACTCGAGCCAGTTCATCGGAATCGACAACGCAGGCAAGACCAATTCAGCTGAGCTCGGTTGTTTATAGCTTGCCAGCACAACATCGCTGCATTCCCTTACCGACGATAAAACTAATTTTTCTCCTTTTAACAATTGAATCATAAAATAGATAATAACTTGGATTAATTTGAATTTGAAATTGTTTTTTTATTGATAATGTATAAATTTAGAGAGCCGTTTGGCCCATTAAGTTTTAGTATTTTTATTGTTTGGAATTTGCTTTATATTCTTCGAAAAATTACAACGATTAGTATTGGATAAAACGCTTTTGATTTTGAATTTGACGATAAAACGAATAAGAAAACACTACAAGATCAATGAATTCACAAGTCACGGACTGTCCAATTGTAAGATATTCATCAACAGTTTTCACTCAGATTATAAGTTTAGATGGGTAAGCTGCATGACCTTTTATATGTTCTAAAACAGTGCTTATTGGCAAACACAGTGATCACCTGGACTTTGTTTAAGAAGTACAAACTCATATGTATAATTCCAATATTAAATAATTTCGTCTATTTTCGTAAGTAGCAATGCATTGCATTTGTTAGTCCGTGGAATGTAAAAAGTTAGTAATATTTATGAAAATAACGATATATTCTTAAAACAAATGCCTAATAACTAAACCTAAAAAGCTAAGTTAAATGAATTATTTAATTGCAACAAGTCTTTAAAAAATTCGATAAAAAATCCCTCAGTACATTGCCTTCTTCCGTATCTGGCCAAACATTTTGAGTATCATTCTCTGGTTGTAGATCTTTATAACTCGGTTTCATTTGTTCTATCCATTCATAATTGAATTTGTCGCCATTCATTTCAATTGCATTATGCAGAGCAACACAAGCACCGATAACGTTTGCCATATTGCGATATTCAATATCAGTCTTTTTACTTATTACACGCCACCGTGCAAATAAACGGCAAAAAGTATCCTCAGCAATTGATATTACTTCTTCGATACAGGCATTTAAAAACTCCTGACTTTCATCTTTCGGTTCGGGATATTTCGTTAATATCCAACCAAGCGATGGATATGGTGAGCCGCCAACTAAGTAGCCTCTTATTTGTTTCTCATCGATTGTTCTAGTTATCTGGAATTTATTACAGGATTACGTATAAATAACATTATTTCAGAACATTGATCTTACATTCGGGAGATCATCCTGCCTTTCAACATAAATAGCTGGATCACGTGCATTAAGCTCGATTTTGCGAAACCTAAACGTTATAATTGATAAACGGAAAATTAAGTCTACTTCTTCGTTTCTACTTACACAAATTTATGATCTACAACTCCTTGCAATATAATTGATGGCCAACCGCCTGAATTTATGTAGTTTTCAAACCCATCAAGCGGCGGATTTATTGGAATATGTGTAACTCCTACCGCACCCAACACCAATGGCAAATTTGAAATATTTTCAAATTCCCGAATAATCTCTAGTTGTTCATCTCGATTTGGCATGTTCACCATCGCGTCAATGTGTTTATCAGCGAGTGCTTCACAAAGCATCCGAACAAATCGACAAACTGTGCTCCGCGCGACCCCAAACATTTGGGAAACAACGCGATATTCACATCCTGTTGCCAACTTATATATAGCCATAGCGACACGTTTTTCTAAAGGTATAGGCTTGTTCATAGTCGAACATTTTGGGGTCATATCGTCCTTCACGCGTTCACATATACCTCTGAACGTCTTTTGCGACATACGAAACGTATCGAGCCAATCTTCTTCTGTGAAATATTGTATCCGTTTATCCCAAAAGTCTGAATAGCGCTCCTCACGCCAGATTCGTTTCTGAACAGGGCGAGGCATTTGGAGAAGGAATTGGTTTTGCATCGCGATCATTCGGCTAATGTATTGCATTCTTAGTAATCTCAGGCGCTTTCGTATTCTTTTGGCTGTCTGACGACGATTGAAAATCATGATTTTTTGGAAGGCTATTGTTCGTTCGGCTAAGATGGCTATAATTCTCTGCCATGCACGCTTAACATTTTGTTCGTGGGCGTTCATGTTTGTCCTGTAAGTGAGCCAGATGGTAAAAATGGTTCACATAACATAAAGTAGTAGAATGATGATTCTATTTATTCAATATAGAGGTAATGATGATGAGACCAATGGAGTAGCAACTCTGCTGTGAGAAAGGAAGAAGCCATGTGTATGAGACTTCGCTTCAGAAACGAATTTGATGGTACAGGTTTACGGTCATTGGATGAGACTGGCGACAAGACGGTGAGGCCAACGTTGAGGATAAAAAATTTAACTCTTGAATAGGATGGTGGCAGCCATAGACTGAAGACATTCTTGCTACAGAAAATGCTTTACCAAATGAGATGAAAAATGACTGGAATGAAGGCGAATTTACAGGCCACAGTGGAGAAGGCAAAGCTGACATCAAACTGGAAAATCCTACTGCCAGCAAAGAAGAAGAAGCAAAAACATATTTACGGGTTGCGGATAGTATGAACATTTTTTGATTTCTATCATGCAGTCGACTAATGAAGAATTGGACTAGGCCAGCGTATTTGGAAGTCCTGCCCGGCGACCAATGATCGGCAAACAACGTTGAATTAGAAGCTTTTCAACAATTATTGCGACGTAGAGTGTGTTGAACATGTTGCGATTACGACTGGAATAGCTAGTTGCAATGGTTAAACATAACAAATGAAAAAAGAAGAATCAGATCTTGTCGAGAGAGTGTATAAGTGGATAATCGTAATGAATCGACTTCTCCCTCTCTCTTTGTTACATCATCCTGGATTCTTTTAATTATTCCTGGAGATCTAATCTAATGTGCTAACCGCACAGTGAACGAAAAGGAGACAAACTAGGGAGGTGGTTTGGTAGGGTACTAACACTGCACCACCGCCTAAATTGTATTTCGGGTTGACAGGGGAGGTGTTTAGTGGCTAGTTCAGTCGATCGTGAGCATGTGAGTCCCACACTCAGTGTGTAAATGGCATTCACGTCCCAAGCAGAAAAAAACTGTATTTCGAAAACGGAAGCGGATAACCTCTCCCAAGAAAGCAGGTCGCAAAATACAATTGCCGCCCAGCAACATCAAGAAGAAAGGCTAATCCGAAAAGCGGGAGACGTTCTAGAAAGAATAAAATCAGCATGCGACTCGCCAAAAATCGGTAAAGGTGTAAAGAATGGGCTCCTTGAACTGGAGGAGCTCCTAGACCGCATAGGGCATCACCGGAGGAGCTGGTTTAAGGCTGAAGAGGAGCAGAAAGCCGAAGAAGAGCAGAAGTGTAAAGAAATGCTGAGGTCTCAGCTTAAAGGGCACGCGCAGGGAGCTCCACCATCAAACATCAATAAAAATATGGCATTTAGCCTAATCGAAGGAGATCGGCTTAAAAGAAGGAAGGAAGAGGCACTAGATGGGCGTAAGACGTTAGATGAAGGGTTCCAGATAGTCTGACAAAAGGAACGAAGAAAGGCGCAACGAAACTCCTACAAAAAGTGCCAGAGAATAAAGTTCGCACGGATACACAGCAAGAAAAAAGATCTGATACGAAACCACGACGAAAACCCCGGCAACAGGCACTGCTCGTAAAACCCCCAAAATAGCCGATCCTACGCAGAAGTGTTGCAAGATATCAGAGGAAATGTAAAGCCCGAAGACACCAACACTGCCATAAAAGCAGTAAGACCTACACGGTCGGGCCACATACTGGTCAAATTCGGAGCAGAGGTCGATAGAGGCGACGCAGTAAAGAAACTCCTTGGCAAAAGTCCAACTGTAGCCTCACTCAAGCCGATGGTAACGATCGAAATAAGAGGCATTGGCTGCATCACGGTCTTGGCCGAGTTAGAAGAGGCCATCAGAAGGGAGCTTCCTAGCGTGGGCAGGATCAAAGCGAGGCTGATACTAGAAAACCGTAGGGGACAATGCATGGTCATCATTGACTTGACCGAAAAGTAGTAACTGAAATTAAATGCAGGTGCATGCAATACGTCGACATTTACCACAGTGAATATTCTCTATCTTTGGATGTCCGTTCGTTCTAGTTCGTCTCGCCTCGGTTTTCAATTCGGAGAATGTGGTCTACTATAGTACTGAGAAAATTGGGTCGGACTTTGTAATAAGTTGTTCGTTGATAGTGTTACCATCTGTCTTTCTGGGATGTCAAGTCTCGGACTTTTGCTTTATTTGTGTAGCAATGACATAGAGTTTGGCATAGCGTCAGACTGTGTACGTACTTTTGTAGGTGCGTCGCGTAGTTGGAGTCTGGCTTGTTGTGCAAACAAGATCGTAAGTGCTCTTTGTATTTTTTTTTGTTAGTTTCCGCGTTGCTCTTCCTGTGTATACCATGTCGCAGTCCTTACATGTCAATTTGAATATGCCGCTGTTCTCGTATATTGATGGCAGTTAGTTTTGATTTCAATTTGTTTCCAATGTTTTTGTTAGTTTTGAATGCAGTTTGCAGTTTGTATTTCTTAAGGAAGTTTCATAGTTTTTATAACTCTTTGTCTACGTCTGTTAACGAAATCCACTGTTGATCCTTTTTGTGCGTTTCAGTCAGTTGGCGTTTCTGTTTTTGTTTGAGCTGTGTAATAAGTTTGCCAATGTCACGTTGTTTGTATCCATTATTACTAACTATTCTGTAAATCGGCGATGATATAAGTATAGCTTAGCTAAGAAAATACTGGAGCTTTTAGTCTCGAACTAGTCTGTGTCGATTATACGATAAAGCTAACTCTATCCAAATTAAATGCAGGTGGGTGCAATACGTCCAAGAACTCATATTTTCTACGGGAATGACCGAACAGTGAAATTCTCTAAGGAATACAGAGATTCTGAAATTATTATATCAACACACACCAAAAAGAAATGCAAATATAATTCATAAGTAAACTACGGAGGTCTCTAACATAAAAAAGGAGACATGATGCAGAGATTTGTACAGGAAATAATAAGCTTCTAATTTTGGAAGCCAAGTCCCAATCCGTAGCGCTAGCGGTGTTGATATATCGGGATTATTGCTATGGGTGAAATAAAACTGGTCAAAAATGAATTTGTGCAACTGTTTTTTAACATTTAAGGTTGGAAATCGCTTAATTATCGGCAATATTTTTATAATTCCTCTTAATAGATGTATGTATCTCAAAAAATCAAAGCAGTTCTTGATCAAATTAGTTCGTGACAACTTTTGGAAGAAATACCTTTTTAGCAAGATTTCGCTTTCCAAAATCCCGTACTCCAAAATCACAACAGAAACTGTTTTCATTAGACAGACCGGCGAAGGTCTTGATGAGAAACAGGTCTTATTTGGTACTTTTTGCTCCAAGGGGCGCACAGGGTGAGGAAATACACGAATTCATGATTTGAGTGAATTTTGGTAGTTTGCAACAAAATGGCGACCGTTGAAAATAGAAAAACAATGGATTTTCTTTTAAACGTGCACGCCTCTTTGACATATTTCTTGACTTTATTCGTTGCTAGTGACTGCATTTCTGAGCGTAGGTCTGTCTACCCAACTTGTTTAATCTGCGTTATCATACCGGTTGGTTTTTAAATAAAATATTGAATTTTCTATTATTAGGTGTGGGGAAACAAATTCTTTTTTACTCAGTTGTTCCGTGAACTAATTCCTTTTCTTAGTCAGTTATTACGCGCTAAGGTTGCAAATTAAAATAACAGTTAATATTAATGAAAAGTTGTGATGGAAATCTACACCGTCAAATCAAATAAAGGATAAGTTAAAATCATCAATCAAAAATATGCAAAGTGTAACGTACGTATCTTACGATGTATGCCATCTCACATACATAAAAAAATGATCTAAAATGCCTGAAATAAAATATCTCCTTGTAAGTTAAATATCCTGAAAAAGCATTCATAAAATTTTACCATTTTCTTTCATAAATTATTGAAAAAGGGAAGAGCACATGTGTAAACTTATAATTGGAAACATTTATAGAGGCATTCGTGATACACGAGTAAAGTCCCAACGTACTTATGACCATGACCAAACATACGACTTGAGACATTGGGAACTTGGGCGAAAATATTGCACATGTGAACGCAAGTGCAACTGAATGCTTACCCAGGCTGAAACACGGATACATTGAGCACTAGATACTTTCAATGAATGGGAATGGAGATTAATCATGATAGTATTTTTCGACTATTCCAATGTTAAATACGCGCTGACAAGTCATTAATTTGAAATTACAGTTCAGCGAGAATCGGAAAGCCATTATTTGGAGCCTGTACATAGCGAGCGCGGTGCTGAGTAATATTCATATATTCCTTGACTGACAACAATAATAACCAAACTGATAAAAGAGCGAGTTGTGGCATGTTTTCTAAATAAGAAACATTTGATACGGAAGGAACCATCGAAGCACAGACAGAGCAAATAATTAAGACAGAGTATTGTGGAATGTGATCCAGCTGCGAGAGTGCAGTTGCCATCAAGCAATGTACAAAATAAGAAAATTTCGAAAATACCCTAGAAGAAAACTTGGACTAAATTGACATCGCCAAATATTTAAAATTTGCCGAAGGGGAGCTGTTTGTACTCACGGATAAAAGGAACATTATATTGGGAACAAATTCTAGTTTGAATCTCTTGAGCGAAGCCAAGTGTGGACTAATGGATGGCACTTTTCATGTGGGCCCTTCCATTATGCGTTAATTATTCACTCAATCCGTTCTAAAATTCTTTGTGAGGCCTTCGGTTCCCCATCGGAAGCGTCCTCAGTTGGCGGATAAAGTGTGCCCTAACTGGCTAACCGGTTGGTATGTTAGAAATAAAATATCGCTCGAGGACTAAAAACCGGCTAAGTCGAAGCACTAACAAATCTCCACTTAGTATTTACCTGTTTAGGAACCAGGACAATAGCCTAGGCTCGGATTGGATAAACGGCAATGACTATCGCAACGTATAAAGGATTATTTTTTTGGAACTTGGAATGTTTGATCATTGAACATCTCAGGTACACTGCGACAACTTCTGGATTAAATAAATAAAAATAGAATCAACATCCTTGCAGTGCAAGGAACAGTGAAGACACATGTGACATGCGATCACTCACCGTGTTTAAAAGCGGAAAATCGCAAAGAAGTTGTGAGGTTGGAGTGGCTTTCATTGTAGACAGCACATTTAAACAAGTTATCACCGACTTTGCCGAGCCTGTTAACGAATCGATCTGTGCGATTCGTATCAAGACCAAACTCTTTAATGACTGGCTGGTCAACTGTCATGCCCCAACAGGAGGAAGCAATAAAGGACAAATTTTACAGCACTCTGGAACGCACTGTCGATGCATTGCGTGACTTCAATGCAAAAATTGGCCGAAAACGGTGCATAAATATTTAAGTAACCTTGTCCATTGACTAGTATACAGAATATGGTCAGAGGAGCAATTAACAGAGGACTGGCGAAAAAGTATAATATGTCCTGTACATAAAAAGGGGGACAATTACAGAGGCATCGCTTCGCTGTATACGTTTTATAAAAGACTCTTGTAAATCATTGAAAATAAATTAAAGCCGTATAATAAAAGTATTATAGGAGGGTATTCGGGAGGCTTTCGAAGTAGACGGTCTACAATAGACCAAATATTCTCAGTTAAGCAAGTGCTTGAAAATTGCTGGGAATATAACATCGATGTGCACCAACTTTTTGTAGACTTCAAGCAAGCATATGATAGTGTCGAGAGAAATTCTCTGTATAAAATAATGCTTATGTCCCAACAAAACTAGTCCGCATGGTCAAAGTCACGATGCTAAACACAGAGTCCCAAGTCAAGGTAAACGGTGAACTAACGAACAGCTTTATAATGAAATCAGGCTTAAAACAAGGGAATAGACTTGCCCTGATGCTCTTTAATATTGCGCTGGAGCACGTCAACAGGAAGACATCAGCTGAAACTTCTTGTACAATAATGTTCAAGTCCACATAATTGGTATTAATATAATGGCACGATTAATCTCAAATGCCAAAGGCGCATTTTTGAGCCTAGAATCTGAAGCAAACTGAATTGGTTAATGAAACTAAACATAAATTTATGTCTCAAACGGGGAAGAACATAACATTGAAAGTGTGGATAGCTTCGTTTATCTTGGAGCCAACCTGAATAGAAGAGGCACCGAAAAGGACAAATAAAGCCTTTCACTCCGTACTTCGCATTCTAATGTTAGGAGTTATGCACAGCCAAAACAAGCTTCATATTTAGAAATCATGATGAGTGAATCCGAAAAGGCTATGGACATTATTTGAACGCAAAGTGCTCCGGAAAATCCACGCCCAGTGAAACAAGGAACAGAGTGGAGACTACGTTACAACAATGATTTGTATGAACTTTTTGATGAACTACATGCTTTATCTACTTGCGTGAAGTGACGCAAATTGCAATGGGCGGGTCATGTTGAAGTTATGGAACCGGCAACTTATAAGAACAGTGAAGGGTAGAGCATAAGGTAGACGTCCAGCGGGAAGACATAGGACTCTATGGGAAGACACGAATGAAGCTCACAGAAAATCCTCGCTGGGAGTGATCAACTGGCGAACGTGGTCGCAGAACCGTGATGATTGTAGGATATTAATTCTAGAGGCCAAGGCTCGGCTTGGGCTGTCGCGCCGTAGATGATGGTACAATGGATTCAGTACCATTCAGCCCATTTTTTGCCTGATGAGCTATAAGACACAAATAGCCTACTACATTTATGAGCTATATTGGCTTGCGTGTCAACACCAAGTACACTTAAATCCGAAAAGGGTAATTTGCGACTTTGAGAATGCACCGTCGATGCATTGCCGTCAAACGACAATTCCGTCGTCGGCCAACCAATTTTTTCCGGAAGCAGCTTATAAAGGCCAAATTATATGGCGATGAGTCCAGACTGTCAGCGAAATTTGGAAACGGTGAAGATTTCAATTTGCAGGTAAAAATGATGAAAGGTCTAAATTTTATTCCACCTAATGAAAATTCGGATTACCAGAGGGAATTTAGTAGTAATTTTAGAGACGAGGACATTAACAAATTAAAACGGTAGTTTGAACCTAATTATGTACGCGGTATAAAGCTAAAGTTGAATAAACTTGCCATTGTGTCCAATATTAACCAGAGTTCTGGAGTATTGGTGAGACTATACCAACAAACCTACCAAAGACGCAAAATAGTGCGATTTAAAGCAGTTGTTGGAAAACGACACGTCGGCATTTATCGAATAGTATAGAACTTTTGGAAGGAATACGTTATCTCAGAATCCAGAATTTTACATGTTCGTGCGGCCATGTTCGCAGCAAACTTTTAGATTAAAAAATAAAAGAACCCAAGAAATTTTTGCGAAAATGGTTTCTTTCTGAAAAACAAAGCACACAATACAGATTTGGCATAAAGTATTAAGATTTAAATTTGTTTAAGTTCATAATATCTTAATGTTTACATAAAAACTATGTTTTTGCTTAATAAAGCTTAAAGAATGAATGTTTGAGTATCAACAGGCACATTTTTTATAAGAATAATTTTTTTTTTCGGCCAAAAAGGTATTTCCCAAAATCCCGGTTTTTCTTTTTCTCGGGATATGCTTTAGTGAGATTTTTGAAATACAGGATGTTGGGAAACTGGATTCACAAAAAATACGCGATTTTGATAAATTGGTATTCGAGCAAAAGGGAGGGACATATTGGGAATAGCCATTGCGTCTCAACCTAAACTATTTGAACACAGTATCTCAAATTGAGGCAGTTATTTGATTAAAAAGTGATTATTTTTAATACACCTGATCGTAACCTGGAGGAAGTTGGGATAGATAACATTATTTTATATTGTGTTTCTCCTTTATACTCAAGTTTCCTGGAGAGGCAAGCGACAGACAACAAGAACGTGCTGCGACGAATAGTTATCGTAGAAAGAAGAGTAAGGCGCAAACCAACCTCAGAAGTCATAACATTTTTGGTGGTGCCCGGTATTATCAATTGCCCATGAAGATGTTCCAAAGATGTTTGAAGGATTGTGGAAAATGTTAGTAAGAATAAAGAGAAACAAACATTCATTCGTTTTAGAATTTAGGGACGTTTATAGATATAAAGAAATGATTAAGAACTCAACAAATTTATATTTAAAATAAAAACGCTTGTATGTCATTAATTTCATTAACTGATTGGCTCAATACTCTTTATTTTAGGAATAAGATCCAAAAATCAATTGAATTATATATGCACGCAAATCGCAATTTCACCCGCCTATGTAAGCCGAATGATGATTTACAGTCTACATTTTTACTATGATTTTATGAATAAAAGAACGAAAATCAGAAACATCATCGAATACTGAGATGTGATCAAGCAATTATCCAACCAAGTAAAATACATTAGTTATACCAACAACGCTAGTCCTACCACATGAATGGATAGATAACATACTAGCGACGAAAAGAATTACTTACAATACTGTTATCATTACGATATATATATATAAATATACTTTTATAGCAAAATAATAAATGAAGCAACTCTAGAAACCAAATAATAAATTGGTAAACAAAACCTCTTGGCTACATCAGCCGTCAAATGACGGCGTCAGTCGTCAATTGACAATTACAGAATCTGGAATAGATGAAAACTGAAACACAAATTCATTGACGAAAAAAGATTCACTTTTGTACTGTCTTACGATTATTTAAGTAATTGTTCAGTTATCAAAATTATTGTCATGATTTATGTTTGATTCTGTAAATTCACGTTCAATTTTGATATGAACTGCAACAATTACATCGTACGTTCAATCCTTTTGGCACAGCTGATTGTCAATTGTCCCTTGGAAACGCAAATTTTATAAACAAAACGAAAATAGATCCACCCGCCCCAGATGGTTTACCTGAAAAAATGCCGCGGCCGACCAGTTTCATAAAATATGTACGATTTTTGTTACTTGATAGAAACTTTTCAATTCTCGTTCGAAATTGTGGAAAACTTTAAAATTTCATGAGAAATTTATACTATTATAACTATTATTAACTCGATAGAAAGTCAAAACAAACTGAATTTTCTTTCCATTGGAGTGACGTCCATTTGTCCGGCCGACACGAGATTATGACAGAAAATTACATAATTCGGAAGTAAGAATTTTTCTTGCTGTATCGCATGTGAAACTGTGCTGAAATTTAGAAAGAACGAACAGCAAAAGCAAATCTTGAGAATTCTAGTCTAAGATATTCCAGTGTTGAGTGAAGTCATCGTGGTGAAAATGTTGGACAAAACACATGTAAGTAAAATATTGAAAATATTTTCAATTCAATCTTTTTCGATGGCACAGTAGGAAGGGAAATGATAGTCTTACGTGACTCTGAAGCGTATTTATGAATTTCTAACGATTGTCATGGACACGATAAGTGCTTATTAAAAACAAGTACTTGTGTGTATTTGTTAGTATATTTTCATGCATCAAAGCAGCTGATAACATTTCTGATATTTGATTGGGAGAACATTTTCGTACGGCAGATGTTAAGAGTAGTCTGAATTTCAACGTTGGGGCAGCGGTGCCGTCGTCGGAGTTGATCCGCGAAGAATTGATTTATTCAGGTTCATACCATTCAGTCGGTTGATGTATACATTGTGAGATAAATAGTTGATGACTGTACTTTAGTGAAAACGATTTGATCGGGCTGTTAATGAGTTATATTGATTCGTAAGAGAGACTGTGCTTAGGTATCTTATAGTGAGATAATCGAGATCGTGTGACCATGTCGGATGATTTTGATGTAAGCGTTTGAGATAAATCATTCTAGTCGAAAGTTCATCTCGCAATTGAGGGTTCAGAGTTCATTAGCCTAATCTAGCGATCTATTGAAGACAAGATTATTTGCTATGAGTACATTAGAAACCGGTCTTGCAACCAATTAAGTCTCCATCACCTTGACATTGTTTCACGATTAGGAATAGCATAAATTAATCAAAGGCTTATGGTACTTGATTGGAGTATGCATGTTTCTAATTGTAAAGCAGTAAAATGCATGCTAGTGTGTCGTAAAGTAATCTACTAATACGCCAACCAAATTATCTTATCATGTATTCAATCTTTCCAAACGCATGGAATCACGAAATGAGAATTACTTGTGCTGGTCACGTAAAGAAACAGATTGAGTTAAGAACTTTACATAGTTTTTTTTATTCACATTCAGTATCTTTTGATAACGAATTTATGAATGTCATAGTTAATCCCATTTCTGTAGATAGAAAAAATATTGCATTATCAGCTAAAAATCATATTACACTACCACGCGAAAAGGTGCAAAGAGAATATTATTTGAAGCAATCGCTTTTAGATGTAAAATAATTTTTTCTATATTTCCAAAGATATCCCCAAGCTCGCCCCTTTTCTAATCAATGTTTTATTGGATAAATTAAAATGTCCGATCACCTGCGGCGTTTGGGCCTAAGTTTATAGTAGTGAATTTGGTATTCAGTTTATAAGATCTTCTACCAAAAATATAAATCCCGAGTATATCTGTCAGAAAAACAGTGAAAACTGTGAAGAAACTCCAAATTTTAGTTTCACTAATGGCAAAGACAAAAACTTGCTCCTAAGTTGCGAGATGGAGATCAATCATAAACGAATCCATCTACATTTTTAAACATTAATCGGGAAGATGAGGGTATATACTTTTGAACCAAAGTAGAAGTCCCGTGCTCTTATTTCTGGCGTGATGGGTTCAATAGGCTCTTATAGAACGAGTAAAACAAGCGCAGACAAAAAGGAATTATTATGGGGTAAAGACGTGAGGAAAATCTCAAAGTGTGAAATGAAATGATCTATCTGAACGTGGTGCAAGGTGTTTTTAGGTGAACTTCCGAGTGGTGAGGTGGAAACGCCTCCAGAAAAATGAAGTCAACCAGTGTTATCGGTGTCAAAGATTTGGACATTCGACTACCAACTGCGCCATGCATTATTGATGCGTCAAATGCAACGGCGTTCATTCTCCCGGTGAGTGCAAATTGGCTCAGACGGAGCCAAAAGAGAAATTATACTGTGTTAACTGCGGTGTTTTTGGTCATCACGCATCATATCAAGGATGCGCCCGATATCAAGATGTGAGAGTAAAATTTGTCCCAAAGCCAACAAAACTACACCGCAGTGTCTTAGCTCCGAACTTCGTCAAGCCCGGAGTATCATTTGCACAAGCCGCTAGAGGACCAGCAGAAAATGCGGAAAATAGTGTAAATAATGTAAGTGGCAATAATGAGCTGCTTCTTAAAATTTATCAGCAACTAAATTCCTTATCAGAACGAATCGATAGACAAGACTCGAAAATTAACATTGTTTTTCAGCGTTTAGGGCTTTCAAATGCCTCAAAATAAATTGTCATCCAGCCACATTCCCACGGATAGGATTCGTCTCATCTCGATCAACGTCAACTCCATTGTTACTTTACATCGGCGTGATTATCTCCTTGAATTCATTGCCAGACAAAAGCCTGACATCCTGCTTCTAACCGAAACCCACCTCAATTCATGGCACTCCATGACATTCAAGGATTTTGAATTCGTAAGAAACGATAGGGTAATAGGTGATGGGGGAGGTGGCACCGGGATATTGGTACGAAGACCCTATCGTTTCCAAAATATTGAAAAAGTCGAATTCAAAAGCTTTGAATCTCTTGAAGTGTCCGTTATCAAAATCTCACTGCCAGGTGGGGATAACCTCATCGTTATCTCTGCCTATGCAACTGGTGGAACTGTTCTCAAGCTCAAGGAGGAGCTCAATTCCTTATTTGAAATACTCGAATTGAACAGGCTGCATAACTATTATATTCTTGCTGGTGACCTGAACGCCAAGCATACATTATGGCTGAACGCCACCAATAATCCAAGAGGTGTATTCCTGAAATCATGGATAACAGAGAACCAAATTGAATACAGGTGCAATCTTTATGGGTCGGAGTTCCCAACATACCCTAGGACAAATTCATATTTGGACCTTTGCATTGCTGACGCAAGACTCGAATTCAACTTTAATAGTCCTCAACGGAAACTGCAGGTGCTTCCTTATGATAGCGACCATAACGCAATCGTAATGGAAATCAATCATCACAGGGATGATTTCTTCCTCATTCCAGTTCAACACGAAAATCATCGGTTGAACTTCAAAAAAACAGATTGGGGAAAGTTTCAAAAGAAGTTTAATCGCGAGTACCAGAAGCAATGTCCCCCTTCTGATGGTGGCAACTCTTGCTCAATGGTTCCGAATGACAGGAATCTAACTAACGATGAAATAGATGTCTATTTGTCGAAGTTAGAGAAGCTGACGTTGGAAACGATTGAGAAAGTAGTTCCAAAGATTAAACTTCGAAACAATATGGAAGGATATGAAACACCAACCATCGCAAGGTTGAAAAGATTGAAAAGCCTTCTTCTCACACGCGTCAACAATATTTATCGACGATTTTTGGATTACAACCATCCCTCGTTGGCTTTGTTGAAATTACATCTGAAGAATGTCCGGAACTTAATCCGGTCATACTTCAGAAGTGAGGTCAGCAATCAATGGGCGGAAAAATTGAGGGGTATTAGCCCACAGGACCCAGATGGCGTGTTTGCGAAAGTGAATAGCATATTCCGCAAGAAGTCTCGAGTGAAGGTTTCGAATCTTGAAGTCACTAGTGATGAGATAAATCTTCTCGATAGGGCTGGTATCGAAATTGATAGTACGACTCCGGATAGAAATGGAAACAGGATTATTTGTGAAGGATTGGATAAACTTGCCCTGATTGGAACACATTTTGAATTGGTTCATCTACCAAACCCTGAGAGAGGGAACGAAATTTTTTCAGAGGTCGTTGAAGCAAAAGTTTCCGACTTCAAATCAAGCCTGAACGGCCAATCAATTCTTCATTTCAATGAAACATTAACATCTGATCTCATACCGAGCTTGAATCTTATTGATTATTTTGTCAGCTATGAAGACTTATGTTTCATATTTCGCAAGATAAACAACAAGAAATCATGTGGTACTGATGGTATTCCAAATGTAGTTCTCCGACATTTGCCTGAGGTTGCTATTAGGAACTATTGCATATTGTTCAACAACATGTTGAGCAATTCATATTTCCCAAATGAGTGGAAAAAAGCTAAGGTATTTCCGATCTTGAAGAAAGGAAAAGAATCTTCATGCCCCAAAAGCTATCGCCCAATCAGCTTGCTGCCTAACATCAGCAAGGTGTTTGAAGTGATACTCAACAGAGCATTAAACGCCCACATTGAGGAAAATGAGTTGATGCCGAATTGCCAATTTGGTTTTCGTGCCAGGCATTCGACCACACATGCAATAACGAAAGTAACCTCAGACATCTGTTGGAAACTAAATGATAGACAATGTGTTGGAGCATGTCTCATTGATATGGAGAAAGCCTTTGATACGGTATGGTTAGATGGACTTATTTTTAAACTCCTTCAGGACAAGTTCCCCAGACACCTTGTCGCCATGATGTGTAATATGTTATACGGGAAATCGTTTGTTGTAACTGATGGAAATCTGACAACAATGCGCGAGTTCAAGGTCTTGAATGGTCTACAGCAGGGAACAGTTACTGCGCCTCTGCTCTTTTCAATCTTTATTCGCAAGCTATTGAACGGCTTTGATTTTAACGTCTCGCCAACGCGATCATTGGTAGCATTTGCTGATGATCTGATCATCTATACGGCAGACCGAAAAGCTACAATAGTTCAGAGCAATCTCCAAAAAATGTTCAATGATGTACAGCTGTACACTGACAATTGGCGAATGAAAATCAATGCGCAGAAGTGTGAAACAATCTTGTTTCGGACAACGCTGCAGGGGGTCAGTCAAGACCTGAAACGTAATTGGAAAGATTTCCACATCATGGCTGGTGAGAGTAGACTAGAACGGGTTCCACATAAATCCTGTGTTCGATACCTCGGTGTTTATCTCGATCAGTATCTGTACTATACTGAACATGTGAAAATCATGCTCAATAAAGCACTTAAAGTAGTCATGGCCCTTCGAAAACTCTTTCATTCCAGATACATTGATCAAAAGGTCAAAATCATCTGTTACAAGACACTGGTTAGACCAGTTTTGACATATGGATGTCAGATCTGGTACAACCAGAGCGCTAGTACTATAGAAAAATTAAGAGTTTTCGAAAGGAAATGTCTTCGTGCATGTACTGGTTTGTACAGAAAGCCTGAGACGGATTGGAAACATTATGTATCGAATAGAAGAATTTATCAAACTGCTGAAGTGACGATATTGAGACTTCTTCGGAATCATATCGCAAGATCTGTGACTGTGAGTGAAAACCCTTGGATTTCACAGCCGTTCCACCCTACGTGAGGAAAATCTCAAAGTGTGAAATGAAATGATCTATCTGAACGTGGTGCAAGGTGTTTTTAGGTGTGAAAAAAATTGAGAAACATGAAAATCGGAATAAGAAAGTTTTTTTTTGGCAATTACGTTATTTGCATTCTAGGCGAGAAGAATAAACGAATAGCTCATGGATTTTTAATGCCTACAATCAAACAAAATAGTTCTTTAGATAAATACAACCATTTGAACATCGTTCTGTCAACAAAGAAGAAGAAGAAGCAAAAAATATTTACGGGTTACGGACAATTTGAAAATTTTTTAAAATTCTTACCATCAGTCAAATAAAGCTAAAGAATTGAAACACGGCAGCGTATTTTGAAGTCCTCCTCGACCATCTATGATCGAGAAACAGCAATTAATTAGAAGGTTTTCGACTATTATTGCAATGAAGATTGTGTTGAACATGTTGCGAACACGACTGAAATACCTATTTTTTATGATTAAACAGAAAAGATGAAACCGATCGTTTGGGGAGAGTGCATCATCTTATATGGTAAGGAGACCGATTCTACAAGACATGATAGGTAACAAAAGTATCACGACGTACGTCCATTTTTCCGCGCTGGTATTTTTTTGCCATCCGGCTCGTGGCATCTTCAAAGTATTCTCCATTTCATTTAGCAACACGATCCTATCGGTGCCTCCATATCCTATAGAAGTCATGGAACTCCAAATTCGGAATGGCCTTTAAGGCACTCGTATTAATTAGAATCGTCTCGATGTAGTCTTGCCGGTGTCGTTTGGATAGCATTTTCAGTTATTCAAAATCCAAAAAAGACCATTCTGGTGGTTTGTAGTCAGGGTTTTTCTGCACTGTCGTGAGCAAATGAAACGCATGCAAAAAATTACTAAGCTACATTCTGATCCAACAACGAAGGGTCTCGAGCATATTTGACGTTCGTATAGTAGGAGGATTACTTGATCAAATAAATCTATCGATGTCGTATGTCAAAGGCGTATTCGGTGAAGATCAGCCTACATCGAGAGGCTCCAAATGGCGTCACGGATATCCTTAACAACCAGCTGGCTCCAATCCTATCAGACACAGATATATATACTTGAAGCTTTGTTTTCCTGTATGCAGCTGGTCTTCAAGATCGTCAAAACTGAATAAACTATTTTATTTGCGAGCTGTATTCTTCGGCGTGTTTAATCTCTTCCATTACCGGTTCACGTTATTTCGGCGCCTAAATACACAAATTCCCCCACGCTTTTGATATTGTATTCGCCAAGTGTGATATTTTGAGCATTTGAGGTATTTTTCATCGACTGCGTCGTCAGCGTTGCCTTATTCTCATTGATTTGTAGCCCTACTAGTTTTGCTTCGCTGCATAGTTTCAGGAAAAGTTCTTTGGCGGTTGTTAACGACCGTGCCATAATGTTAATGTCGTCTGCATAGGCTACCACTTGGCTTGACTTATATAATAACGTACCTCTTGTATCGACAGGTAGCTTTCTTATGAAACATTCCAGAGCCAAATCGAATAGCAATGGGCCAGCTCATCTCCTTGCTTTCGCCCAATGTTTGTGTCGAAAGGCGACTATGAGTTGGTTATTGATGCGGACTTGGAGGTTGTCGTGTCATTGTCATAATTTGGCTGGGATTATATGGTACAACACTTTACGATCAATACTGTCGTACGCTTGCTTAAAGTCAACGAGTCTATGTTGAACTCCCAGCATTTGTCAAGTACCTGATTGAAACAATTGCTCTATCGTCGATCTTCCAGCTCTAAAGCCAACTTGATACTCCCCAATAATACTCGCGTATGATCCGATTTTATTTTCAAGATCTTTGAAAATATTTTGTACGCCGTACAAAAAAAAGATATGCCTTTATCGTTTTCGCACTGTAGCATATGTTTTTGTTGTCAAATGGACTGGATGAATTTAATGAATGGCTTTCTGAACAATGAGCTCCACTGAAATCTTATCGATGCCCGGCGCTTTATTCTTCTTTTGGGTTTTGATGGTAAAAGAAACTTCATCCAGAGTTGTTGGGGTCAATGGAAGCTCTTCGAGAATAGCTATAGGCTCCGATGTTCTGAAGCTGTGTGGAGGATTATGAAGGTTCATGAAATATGATGCCAGTCTTTCTTTAATCCTGTTTTAATCAGCGATGATATTGCCGATTTCATCACCTCGTTTTATGCTTTTCACTAGTTTGTGTGGTTTGTCTTGTGTTGTTGCTCGCTAGGCTTACGTCGATGCTTCTCAATTGGTCGTCATAGTATTTTCTTTTCTTAATTCTAATGATGTTATTCGCTACTCTTCTGAGATTTTCATAATGTTTTCTCTTCGTCCTGGTTTTCCTACCTAAATATTGTATGCATGCCTATTTTTTTTTGTCTAATGCATTCTGGCACTCATTATCAAACCAATCATTTCTTTTGCACCGGGCTTAATGTCCAACCGTCTGTTCTGCCACGGTCTTAATTGCCGCTTTCAATACTCATAGCTCGTTGCTTGTTTTCGGTGATGTGTCTGATAGGATGGGAACCAGCTGGTTGTCGAAGGACTCCGTGAAATTTTTCGCCACGGAGACCGTTTGGAGCCATTCGATGTCGAATTCTTGTAGCGGACTGGTCTTCGCCGAGTACTGCTTTGACTACGAAATCGATAGGTTAATTTGATAAACTATTGATCTGAGTTACAATTGGCTCCTCGGTATGTACGAATGTCAAGTATGCTCGAGGCCCAACGTTGCTGTATCAAAACATGGTCGATTTGATTTTGTGCGTTGCCATCTGATGATACCCAGGTCATTTTACGTATGCGTCGCTGTGGGAAGCAAGTCAAACTATGACTAGAATTCTGCTACATGCAAAGTCAATCAGGCACTGGCCGTTGTCATTTGTTTCATCGTGGAGGCTATGTCCTCCAGTCGCTCCCCGATGTGATAGCTCATTGCCAACCTTAGCGTTGAAATAATCAAGAATTATTTTTGTGTCGTTTGTAAGCAATGAGGCGACTAGTCTTTCCAGATGATTGTAGAACGTTTCCTTTGTTTCTTCGCTCTTTTCTTCGGTCGGGGCATATACGTTTATCAGCCAATTTTAGAATTTCGCTTTTATACGGTTCGTACATATTCGGCCATTAATTGCCTTCAAATCAGTAACGCGTGATTTGAACTCCCTATCCACAATAAATGCAACTCTGCTCCAGTAGGCTTCCCACTTTTGAATATTGTGTGCGATCTCATATCTTGAATATCACTTCATTTCCTAGATTGCCAGTATGTTTGATTTATATTGACTGGCCTGTTGTAAAAGGTCTTTAACGCCGCCAGGGTTGTTCAGTGATTTGACATTTCAGGATCCCATGCCATAGTCTTTTTTCGATTGCGAGATCGTCACCGTAGATCTAATCCATTCCGAGGCTCTGTTGCAGGTTCCGAAAAAATGTAGGGTTTTCCAGAGACGGGGAGTTAGCCCATCGCCCAACCTCCATTCCGGCGGCATAGTTATTACTTTCAATTCCTTTATCAGCCACGGAAAACTCGCCTCCACTCTTTTACGCCACCACGAAGAACGTGTAAGTAGGATTTAATAGCAGAGCTGCAGGTGTTTTTGAAGTTATTGGCATTTTAATGTCCCATCATTCTTGTGATTGTAAAAACAAGCTGGGTAGACAGAACTACGCTCATGTCAGAAGGATATTATTCTCAACCTACGATGTATCCAGCCACCAATAATCAATAAGCTGAAAAAAATCTTTAAAGAAATCTACAACAGATACTCGCTTTAGAACAAAATCCATTGTTACCCCATTTTTATCTGCCGCATTTTGTTGCAACAACAACCCGTAACTGAATGAAATCTTAAAGAATGTCGACTTCTAAGGTATTTATCGTTGTTGTACTCATAGAGAGCTACCTCCTTGTCGAAGTTCCCTATTTTTGCAGTGATAGACTAAGATCGTTTGCTATCAGCTTATTACTATAAAGACAGAAAATTAATAGCACGTTAGAAATAGATTGCGTTTTTCGCGGTCATGATTACGTTAGGCATAACCAAAATAAAGTGAATTGTTATCAGTATGAGATGATATTTCAGAAATAAGTATTAGATTACAATAGCAGTGATTATTATCATGATTTTGTACAATTTCATACAATTATCAAAATCAGATTTTGGAAATTGTCTCAGCAAAGTGATATTTTAAAAAAGAGAACTGTATATGCCTACTATTTACTCGATTGTCCTTTTATAAAACATAAATAAAACTAAATAGAAGCATGTATTCGTGAATGGCATAGAAGAATTGCATTATATATCCATGTATCGAAAATAATAAACTCCTACTATGCAGTTCATGTATCAATTACTAATTGATCAAGATCTTTTGAAAGAGTCGATGTCTGCGAAGAAAAATGCTTTTCCCTGTAAGCATTGTAACAGGGGTGAACATGATAACTAAAAAAGAATTCTAGGACAAATATAGAAATCTAATATACTTTTCAGTTATTTGGAAACGATAAATTTAACAGAATGAGCATACTCGTTTAAATTCCTAAAGTGTATGTTTCAACGTACAATTAGACACATTCCTATTGATGCCATCATATGTAATATATTCTTATTATAGTACATGGGGTTTGTTTCAAAAATAGATAAACATATTGCTATTGCTCAACAATGACGAAATCTATGCGCGTCGATATTCAAGTAGATATGTCAATCCTAGGCTTTTGTTCATGTAGCTATTATGTACGCAAATATAATTTCAGCATAATTTTTGTATGCATAAAGTGTTGAGTCATGAATGGCGAAAAAATTCACAGAACAAAAAGACGCTGCTAATTATATTTTATTAGTGTTATGAAATTTTTGGAATAAATATTAATTTCATAATGTTTTTACAGGTAATTCCAATAATCGTTGGACTTAGCGCCACCATAGTGGGGATGCTAATTTACAATTATATGAAAAAGAAATCCAGTAAATCCGTTCCCCCACAATCAAAAAGCACAAAACTGAAAACTCTAATCGATCCCAACGATAAATATATGTTACCGCTGATCGAGAGAGAAGAAATAAGTCACGACACCCGACGTTTCCGTTTTGGTTTACCATCAAATAAACATGTCCTGGGATTACCTGTTGGGCAGCATATACATTTAATTGCAACAATCAGTGAAGAACTAGTCATTCGTCCATACACGCCTGTATCTAGTGATGACAATCATGGCTATGTGGATTTAGTTGTTAAAGTTTATATGAAAAATACGCATCCCAAATTCCCAGATGGTGGAAAAATGTCACAGTATTTGGAATCAATGAAAATTGGTGATACAATTGCATTCCGTGGACCATCGGGTCGTCTACAGTATTTTGGCAATGGCGAATTTTCGATTAAAAAGTTACGCAAGGATCCTCCAAGAATGGTAAAAGTTAATAGAGTTAATATGATTGCCGGCGGCACGGGTATTACACCAATGTTACAATTAATTCGTGAGGTGCTGAAGCACAGCGATAAAGACAAAACTGAGCTAGCGTTGATTTTCGCTAATCAGGTAAGAAGCATTAATATAATTAATTTTGTTTTAGCATTAATAATTGTGTAATTGTGGTTTTGAATATTTTATCTTGTCTTTGCACGTACTGTTGGAATCGTGTAGTGATGAGTCGCTTGGTCTGACCGATATAGCATTTTTCACAATCAGTACACTGAATTCGGTAGATGCCGCTCATTTCGTTACTTTTCAGGGGGTCTTTTTCGTTGCCCAGTAGATTTTTGAGAGTCGCGTTTCTGGTGGAAGCTGTAATGTTGATGTCAAATCGTTTGAAAAGAGACTTAATGCTGTAGAACGAATCCGCCATCGGAATGCTTATCCATTTGGTGTTTTCAGCGTTTTCTTGTTTACAGAGAGTCGTATGCTTATTTCTGAAGGCATCCTGTTGTTTTTTGGCTATTAGTTTTTCGATGGTACCAGGACTATATCCGTTTTTGATGGCAATGTCCACAATATATGTTTTTTCCTTATCGTACCCATTTTCTGTTAAGGGATAGGTAACAAGCTGATGTATCCAACAGTTGTAGGCTGCCATTTTTGCATTATTCGATGTTTTGATGTTGCTGGTAATGTCCTTTGAGTAGAAGTACTCTTCCTGTAAAGTTCAAATTCGATCAATACAAAACAAAGAATCAACGATACCGATCTTACCAAATTTCGTAGTGAATAAATCCTCGATTGAACAACACAAATTGAACAAATACAGGTATTGAACCACGGCCTTGGATATGCTGTGCGAAAACCCCCCTCAACGAAAGAAATAGTGGTTAACTTAGAGGCTGGTATCAAAAACCTCAATAATGATATCAAGGAAGAAATTGGTTGTGACCTATCTAAAATAATGAAGACGGAAGATCATAGGAAACCCGCAGTGAGCCGACAAGATTTATCAACTATACGACAACTGAAGGAACAACCCGTATACTTTCTGAAAGCAGACAAGAGCAATAATCTAGTCATCATGGATAAAGTCGACTATGATAACACTGTGCTCAGCAAACCAGCGAACGGTAATTTCATTGAGCTGAGGAACGATCCGCTGCCAGAATCCGTCAAACGTGTTGACCGAGCACTTAAGGAAGCCCGCAAGGTATTGGGTGATATTACCAAATTGAAAATTGCTGAATCCGTCTCTACCGAGATTCAAATGCCAACCTAAACTGCACAAGGATGGTAATGAAATGAGGGAGATCATCACGGATTACAACTCACCAACCTATAGCATCGCCAAGTGGCTTATAAGATAGTTTACGGATCTAAGCGGCATATGTAGCAAATTCGCTGAAAAAAAACTCACCTGACCTCAAAAGCTAGCTACAGACTATAGGAAAAATTGATAAAAATGAAATGCTAATATCGTTTGATGTGAAGTCACTGTTCCCAAATACACCCGTAAAGCACGCAATATACCAATTAGAAGTTTGGCTCCAGAAATTCGGTAATACAGGGTATTGGATTAAGAAAGGGAACATATATAAAAACCTAGCCTTGCTCTGCGTGAGTGAAAACGATTTCACGTTCCGAGAAAAATTCTTCGAGACAACGGCAGGAGTTGCAATGGGTAATCCCCTTTCTCCCCTATTAGCGGAAGTCTTCATGGAGTACATCGAATCAACTAGCCATAGTTCCAAAGGATCAAGCTGGTGACATTCTCGATGCGATCAACAAAATTCATCCAAAAATTCAGTTCACTATGGAAAAGGAGAGAAATGGAAGATTACCGTTCCTAGACCTCGTCATCATTAACAACAACAGGACAATCGCGTTTGAACTTTACAAGAAGAGTACTTCTACTCTGTTACCTATCCCTTAACGGAAAATGGGTACTATAAGGAAAAAACATATATTATGGACACTGCCATCAAAAACGGATATAGCGCTAGTACCATCGAAAAATTAATAGCCAAAAAACAACAGGATGCCTTCAGAAATAAGCATACGACTCTCTGTAAACAAGAAAACGCTGAAAACACCAAATGGATAAGCATTCCGAGACGGATTCGCTCTACAGCATTAAGTCTCTTTTCAAACGATTTGACATCAACATTACAGCTTCCACCAGAAACGCGACTCTCAAAAATCTACTGGGCAACGAAGAAGACCCTCTGAAAAGTAACGAAATGAGCGGCATCTACCAAATTCAGTGTACCGATTGTGAAAAATGCTATATCATTATCTCTCTAAATTTTTCTTTCTTAAATTTTATGATTGTTTAAAACCTTTTAGTACCTTAAAATCTCGTAGTATTTAAGATCAAATTGTATTGCCAATGATTTTAGTATCAATGGACTGAAGAAGAGAGCAAGCTACTCTCGAAATGGCCATATCCATATTTTAAATACAGTTGTAGTTTTGGAGTAGGTACAGTGTTTTTACTATATACATTTTGAATAACTGCAAGTTTCGGAAAATAATACTACTTAGCAAGACTTTCGAGCCATCGATGTTTGTTTTGGTCGTCGATGTTGATCCATTGCCGCAAAATCCTCACCATTTTAATTATCTTCATGATTAAACTTTTCATTCTCTGTTCACAATGCGATGCAACACTTCTTTCTTTTTCGTCGCTGGGGCAGTTCTTCAAGAAAAAGCCCCATTCGAAGTTTGCAGGTATCAACTCGTACGGTGCCCAACTTCTTTGCTCCTGTACTATTCCCAGGGGGTTGCAAACAATGTAAATTTGGTTTTGAACTATACCTAATAAGACTGCAAGATCTTGTCACGTTTATTTTGCATCTTCATTCAGCAATGTCTCCATTACCGCGCCACCAATTTCGGTATCTCTTGGAGTTGCTCAAATTATATTTAAATAAAACTGTCGAAATTTACGTGCGGACTTTAAATGAACTTTTTCAATTTAATTATGTCCCAAGCCTTTAAATAAATATAATTTTTCAATTAAATTAATGTTTTTTTTTCTTTGGAATTTACAGACAGAAAAGGACATCTTGCTTCGCAATGAGCTTGACGCTTTAGCCAAAGAGCATCCACAGCAGTACAAAGTTTGGTATACTCTAGACCAGGCTCCAGAAGGTAAAAATACCGGCTCTTAAATTTTAAATGCTACTTAACTAATTATTCTTTACTATACAGGTTGGGAATACAGCACTGGTTTTGTTAACGCTGATATGTTCAAACAACACTTATTCCCTCCATCCGATAGTACATTAGTTTTAATGTGCGGACCACCACCGATGGTCAATTTCGCTTGCCAGCCGGCATTGGAAAAAATGGGATATTCTCAAGATTTGCGTTTTGCCTATTAGACAATAAAACGCACATAGTATGAAAGGGGAAAAATTTAAAAATACACGGTAGACAATAGTCCGAGTAATAAACAGCTCTACTGTCTGCGCTAGTTAGTATGTAAACATATCCTCCCAATTAAGGTTCACAAGATATTGTATTGTTTTTTTTATGATACTATTCAGACTATATTAATTTCTATCTTTTATACGTAAATGTATTTCATATTGATTTGATTACATCGGTAAAACATTTGCTTAGAATATTTACATGCATTTTTATCCTCGACGAAGATATACCTCATTTTGTATAATTTGTAATTTTTATTTGAGTCCCATTATTCCAGTCATGTTGGTGATAACTATAAAGCCTCGCCTTTAAGGTTGCTCAAATTATGCAGAAATCGTTCAACGAATAACGCAAATAAAACAAGAATTAAATTAAAAATCAACGGTTACCAGTATATATATAAGCAAGTGCTGAGTTAAAGATCTAAAATATCTTATGGAATTATTTTTCTGCTTTAGAAAAGGAAAATTTAAAGTTTAATTTAAATTAGTTTCCAAATAAGGAGCATGTTGATATTTCGTGATTAATGCAATACTTACTCATGGTGAAGTTCGGTTAAATAACAGCAAATACACTATATGCATATTATATTTTCTTAAACTTCTTATGCAGTAGGAATTAGAATGTTTTTATAATCGTATGTGTAAATTTGAAATTGAGAATTGCTTTGAACTATTTTTAATTCTCTTGGAATAATGTTCCCTAAGATATTTTAAAAATTTGGAAAATACTACCTACACCATGAAATTAGCGAAGTGCATTAAATAAAATATAAGGTCATCGTAATTTAAGTATTTTATTTGAATAACTCGTGTCGTATGGTGTTTAAAAGTAGCTTCTTTGAAAATTGATTTTTTTAGTAGTATATTTCGCATGGGGACTTCGTTTCTGAAATGTTATATTTCTCAATGAAGGTCTTGACCAGCTACAGAGGAATTCAGAATTGACAGCAATAGTTTATGTTTCGATAAAGTATTCTACCCAGTCTAGGAATATTGGGGGTTGGTTCTACATCTAGCATTCGTAGCGTAAGATGTCTTTTTTAATAGCGCCCGCCAGTATTTATAAATCCAAAACATTTTTTAAACGTCAATTGGAATTATCAATTTCTTTGGCAAACGTTTATTGCCTGTTACTACACCATTGAAATTAATCAATTCATCAGTGAATTCTATCATCAGCCTGAATACAGGAACCGCAAGGCGAAGAAATCCTAAGGCATTGGCCAGGAGTATGGAGTAGCCTGACAGTTTCCCGCTGCTGGGGCAAGCATCAAATATCGAAAAAATAAAACTCTAAATAGTGACAAACAATGTAGATTTGGAGAAAAAAGTAAAAGAAAAAAAAGAGCTAAAGCTGAGGATTATTTCATTAGAGGAAATGCTGAAAAAATTCGTCCACGATACCAACAAAACGACGATATCTAAGTTGTGAAATAAAACTGATTGAAAGATGCAACGTCAAAGATCAAAGAAGTGAAAAAAACCTGTTTAAGGCGCCGATCAAATACTAAGCGCTGGAGGTCCCAACGACAGTGTAAACTACCATACAGTCCTTGAGGTGATGACTGATGCAATGGATTGCGAAGATATGAACCACGAGACGGATTGCGAAGATTCGAACAATAAGGATGCAGATACCTTATTTTAAAAATATCAAAACAGATTAATGTTTTCGAGTAGCGTGGGTTCAGCTTTTGGCGGCTGAACAAAAAATCAAAAATGTTGAACTAAAACGAGTAAATTCTGAAAAAAATACAATAAGGACCGAACCCCTGGTTGATCAAGTCAGCACGGGATGCTCTGAATAGTGTGAAAGTTCCGCAGTTCACGTACACGCCAAAGGACGAAAAAAACTATACCTTTCAGTTGAATGGCTTTGATCGTGGAGGGAGTACAGTTGATCTTGAAATGTTACAGGAAGCGGCACCAGCTGTCGAATTTGTTACTTTCAAAAATTTCGCGACAAGGTGGTCAACAATTGAAACACATTCCTATCCCAGACGCCCTAGAGGTCACATCCCTACATAGACCACTGTGGATTTCTTTAAGGTATTTTTACCGCCATTTTTCTTTATTTAAGCTAGTAGAGTGAATCTCAAGGAAGCTATATCCGAGGACATCGGTGTTTTAGGATTAGCATCAGTACTTCTGAAGTGCTTGCCATCAAGCACGAAGAGATACAGGTGAGTATCCTCTTTCATTTTGTATATTTGGTGCAGTTAAGTTAGTGAAAATTTTTTGGTGAAAACAACAAAACGCATGTCCCAAAATGGAGCAGGGTGCGGAAGACCGCCCCTCCGACCCAGGATCAATGAACGTAATTAGTGTCAGTAATAGTTGGGTGACCAGATGGGCTCAAAGCAAATAAAGGACATCTTGAATCTCTACCCCCCCTACTATTCATGATGAACTCGAAAAATTGATTGAAATTTTTTTCTCAATAAATTTCGCTAAATAAAAAAAATTGAGTGCACATAAAATATAGTCACGGATAGATGAATGAAAAAAATAAATGCGTGTTTGTGATTTTGCAAAAATTTATTTATTATTAGCAACTATAACTTTTCAGTTTCACAATTAAATAGATTTACCCCTCGTTTACAGGTGCATATTTTTCATTGTTGCTTATTTTTTCAACAAGACGTGCATTCATTGGTTGCGTCAGAAATTTGTTGAACTGAACACAGTTGTATTCAGAAAAATTGAATTTAACTCTCAAAATGTGTCGTATGCTGTCAATAGAAAAACGATTTCTCTCTTTTTTCCATTGTGTATTCATAAGAGAGAAAACTCTTTCGCAATTAGCGTTATGTGCTGGGATAGCATAGAAAAATTGAGAGATTCTGAGCAATTCAGAGTAACTGTCAATATGTACATTAGCGTTAAAGAATTCGCAAATACGAGAACTTGCACATTTTTCATTGTAGAAATTTCGTTGCCAAAAATTGTTTTAAATTAATAACTTGATCGTGAAGCTTCGAATCATCGATGTCAATGTCCTTTTCCAGTAGTATTTGACAGATTCTACAACATCTTTATACTGCAAAATTTTTTCTCTCTTAAAGTTCAACCATTTAAATACTTCGAATTCGGAGAAACTCTTCGTCCAAATTGTGAAATATTCTACAGTTTCATAATAAACAATCTCGATTCTCGCTAGAAAATCATTGCACATCTGATCTTTTCCATAATTTCTAAGTTTTGCCAAAATTGATTGAACCATCAAAGGGACAAAATTTGATTGACTCCTTTCGTAAAATTTTTCAAAAAGATCTTCAAATATCGAATCAATTTCCAAAATGCTGTTATTTTTCTTTTCGAGCAACAGCATTTTCGGTTGAAAAAAAAGACATGAGAGAATGAACGAAAAGCAAGAAACATTCACTAAGATCGTGCAGAAAAAAATTTTCTATCATGACTGGAGGTTTTTTTTGCGACAAAAAATACGATTTCAACGCTTTGAACATTCTAAGAATTCGCTCAACTGCTGGAAAAAGACTCAACCAACGCGTTCGACTGTGACTTAACAGCTCAAGATATTCACTTTCAACGAACTCACAAAATGATTTCAAATCTTCGGTTCTGACAGTGTAAATAGAGAAATATTCGAATATTTTGAACACAATACAATCGATGTCAAACAAGCCGAAGCGGTCTAGTCCGTGGTGAACTGCGTTGTGAACAATATGCGAAGAGAAACCTATTCCCGCTAAATGAGGCTTATTCAAGTTTTCTTTCAACGTGTAAAAAATACTCCGAAATTCGTGTTGGTATTATCAGCGACAAAAGCACTGAACTTCACAGTCAACTCATTATCATCAAGAGTTTTTTCAATGTTTCAACTTTTTCGTTTGGCAGGTTTTTAGCTGCAACAATCTAACTCTGAGTAAATTTTTGTGATTACTCCCATCTGTACCAATTCCTATAAATGGTACATCAATCACCTCTTGTTTTATCAATTGAATAGAATAAGGAGAAAGGATGTCATTTATAATTGCTTCGGGTTTTGTTCGCGAACATGATATTTTTGATGCAACTTCTGAGTCCGCAAAAAGTGTTCTGAGAAGAGGTGCCGTACAATCCATCTGCCGATAGGACATCTGATGTGTGATTGTGTGGAATGCAAGAGTCCCCTCAGCGATCGCAATTTTTGTTGCAAGTGGAGAAGTTTTCAACACAACATGTTGGTCCATTGAATATGAAGTCGAAGCAGCATGAATGGCCGACTTGTGTTTGTCAGAGTTCAGATGAGTGTCTAATGCACTTTTACCTGAACAAATTTATAGTATAAATACCTTCATTTTTGTATAAAAATTTTATAAACATTGTCTGCCAGACCATTAAAATATTCAGTTTTTCTATCTATGGATGACCACAGTTTTCACTGTGGTTCCCTACTGTTATACAGTGGTGAAGGAAAAAAAAGAACAGTTGTAGATAAAATGTTATATTTTTTTTAGGTCCAAATAACAAAAGCTAGCAGTCCCTTCAAGAGATAAGGTACTTGAATTTTAGAGTTTAAGTTGGGATCGCCTTAAAAAGAGGTCAACCAGAGTTACATGTGCCAAAATTTCGTCACTCGGCTGCCATCTGCGCCATGCATTACAGGTGCATAAATTGTAAGGATATAGACACCCCCTGGTGATGTAAATTGCGTAAGACAGAGCTAAAAGAAAGATTATAATGTGTCAACTGCGGTTTATTTGTGCATCCAGCATCATATCGAGGAGCACTGTTTTATCGAATGGTTACCGCTGGACCGATTGAACTTAAATTTTATATTCTGGAACACTTTTTCATTACAAAACTGATGAGGTAGCGAAAAATTAGATTTATTCAAATAAATTTAATGTATTTTAGTTTTGACGTGACCGGTAAGAAGCACCACATTCTTTTATCAGTTTATTTTCACCAAATTTATTTCTTTTAGTTGGGTGCTAACATTTAACTCGTTGTTTAGCAAACCGCCACCATACATATCACAAAAAAGCTAGCTTTTATTCATGGTCTTTTCGAAAATCTAACAAATATGATTTTCTGCATTAAGCCCAATCAAATGCAAAATCTTACGAAGCCAGGGGAGTGAAATTCGTGCGGTAACCAACATTGAAATAATACGTAATAGCAAAACTTACGATTATTTATTTGACAAATAAACATGTATCAAATTTTAAAACAAACCTAACTATTAAAATATTCTTTTTCAAATGATTTGAAATCTTCCTCTGTAAATATTGACTTTTCTTCTTTCGGCTTATCGTCTTCGTTCTTCAATTTATGTTTGCTATTTACTCGTTTTAAAATTTTATCTGTTATTTTCGGATTCAACTTATTTGATCCTAACCTCAATAGTTTCTCTAGATTTGCAGATGCTTTGTTTTCCTTCACTTCGGATGCTTTCTTAATATCCTCCACATTTAACTTTTCGATGTGCTGTAGCTTTTCATAACGCACATGGTTTCCCCGCGAATTTTTATATTTTCCGTAGAGTTTTTGTTTTTCTGGGATCATGTCGAAAAGAGATTGTTTGTTCTGAGTAGATGAATCCTTTTTCCTTTTTGCTGTTGAAAGATCCTCTTCGACAATCGCAATACTCCGTTTCAAGAGCGATAGAGACATTTCAGTAGCGCTGCAAATTTTCTTTTCGATCGCGGTCAGCTGTAAAAATCACTTTAAATTGCACTACACCGACTTTTGCTTTAGGTGTCAAAAAACTCGGAGGTGACAAAGGAGGTGACCTTTGAGGAACGGAACAAATGGAGAGGCTATGCTCATATAAGCTCCATAGAAAATGATACGACCACCTTCTGAGCATGATTGTCATTTCATTTCCAATAATTTCCACAATTTCTCCTCTTAAGAGCCAGATTGTCAATTTGACGACTAGACATGGACGCGAAATTTACCTGGCGCGTGAGATACGATTCGGAATTTAGTCGTTTTTTCGGGTCGAGAACGTGTCCGGAGGTACATATTGACTGTAGTGAAAGTAATATTACACCTGGTTTAGGGATAACAACATTTTAAGGAGTGACATTGTAAATCGGAGCGAGGAACTCAATTAAAAGTGTAATGTGCGATATTGCTAGAAAACGATGGGTTATCGATGCGAAAGTGTTTTCTATCCTAAGAAGCCATAATGCTTTATTTGTATTCAATGCTATTTTCTTGTTCTGTGAAGTGTTATTTGCAATAAAACCATATTTACGAGTGCATAAGCGTTTGTTTACTTTCTTGTGACAACCCATTGGGTTCCCCTTAACTAGCTTTAGAATCACGGTCGCAGGGGTAGGTGCAAAAAGACACGTAGTTAGGTAGGCGGTCGCAGGGGTAGTTGCGACAACGTGTACACATGGATGTCCACTCCGGTTTTATCTTGTTCCTCAAAGCATAGCCTCTCCATTTGTTCCGTTCCTCAAAGGTATGTCATTCCGTTTGAGGAACGGAACAAATGGAGAGCTTTGAGGAACGGAACAGATGGAGAGGTTATGCCAAAGCTCACGTTAAAAGGAAGCCATATGGCAGCAGCCCCCACTACCGCACACATGACCACTAATAGGCCGACTTTGCTCGGTACCTTACAGGGCGGTTATACGGAGAATTGTCGAGGTGCCAACGAAAATTTTAGGCTTTGTACGGTTCAGAGATGGATTTTGACAGTGAAATCCATGTGGTTTTAAACATGCATGGAATGCGTTTCGTTCGTTTTCATTCGGAAACGACAACCTTGAGGTATGAATGTCTACTTCGGTCTTCTCTTGTACTTCAAAGAGGATAAACCTGGATTAAGAAGGCAAAGATGCGGGCCATGCATGGAGATATAACTATAGAGAGGACAATCAACAAATTATCTGTCCAAAATTCTCCTAATTTCACTCATGCTACAAGTTTTTCACTAAACATTATCATCTATGGCGTGACAGCCCAAGCTAGGCATTGCTTTCCAGGAAATTAATCCTGGAGGCCAAGGCCTGGAAATTAATCCTCCAGTCATCACGGTTTCGCAACCCTGTTCGCCAGTTGTTTACTCTCAACAAGGATCTGCTGTCAGCTTCTATTGCGTCTTCCCATCGAGTCCTCGGTCTTCCCGCTGGC
This sequence comes from Odontomyia ornata, assembly GCA_963969285.1. Classification (NCBI taxonomy): domain Eukaryota; kingdom Metazoa; phylum Arthropoda; class Insecta; order Diptera; family Stratiomyidae; genus Odontomyia; species Odontomyia ornata. The sequence continues at coordinate 67,873,855 of OZ017741.1, read as the reverse complement.
CGTTTATCTTGTGCTCTACTCGTTCTTTTAGGTGGCCGGTTTTCTTCCATTCTTTGTACATAAACCGCAAGGGGAAACAGGTGGATCGTCAAAAAGTTCATGCAATTCACCGTTGTAACGTAGTCTCCACTCTGTTCCTTGTTTCACTGGGCCATAGATTTTCCGGAGCACTTTGCATTCAAAAACGTCCACAGTCTTTTCGGATTCGCTGGTCAAGGTCCATGTTTCACTTCCATATAATAGCACAGGTTAGACTAGTGTTTTGTAAATGTGGAGCCTATATTGCCTGTGCACCACTCTGGACCTTACATTGGGAAGTACGGAGTAAAAGGCTTTATTTGCGGCGTTTATAGATACACAAAGTTATCAACACTCTCAAGGTTGTAGTCGCCTACTGTCAGGTTTTGTTGAACTGGAGTTTTTTCATTAACTCATAGGCCAATTCGGCTTGCTTCAGATTCTAGACTCGGGAATGCTCCTTTGTCATCTAAGATTGAACGTGCCATGATATTGACGTCATCAGCATATGCCACCAATTGTGTAGATTTGAACATTAGTGTACGCGAAGTTTCAGCTGATGTCTTCCTGATTACGTGCTTCGGCGCAATTTTAACGAGCGTTGGGGCAAGTCCATCCCCCCCCCCCCCTTGTTTAAGCCTGATTCCATGATAAAGCTGTCCGTTAGTTCATCGTTCACATTGACTTACTACTCTATGTCTAGCATCGTGATCTTGATCATTAGGACTAGTTTTGTTGGGACGCCAAAGTCAAGCATTGTTTTGTATAGCGGATTTCTGTCGACACAACCGTATGCTTGCTTAAAGTCTACAAAGAGTTGGTGCACATCGATGTTGTATTTCCAGAACTTTTCGAGCAACTGCTTTACTGAGAATATCTGGTCTATTGTAGATCGTCCACTTCGAAAGCCTCCTTGATACTCTCCTACAGGGTCTGAATAATAAGTAACAGGACTGACCTCAGGAATTTTTTTATTGGCAAAATATATACAATTTTTCTTTAGAAATCTTCAAAGTAGTCCCCATTGGAGTCGATAACACGCTGATACCGGATTTTCCAATCCCCGAACGCTCCCTGGAAGTCGGCAACCTCGGTTCTGTCTAGAGCCCTCGTCGTAGCACGTTGAACGTTTTCCAGAGTTCCGTACCGCGTCTCCTTAAGGTGTATCTTGATCTTGGAGAACAGAAAGAAGTCCGCTGGTGCCATATCCGGGCTGTAAGGAGGCTGTGGCAACGTTGCCTTCGACTGTTTGGCCAACTGCTCGGTGACGAGCAGGCAGGTGTGCGACGGAGCATTGTCGTGATGGAGGATCCACGAATCGGCGATCTCCGGATGGACTCGGCGAACCCGGGCGGTTAGTCGACGGAGCACCTCTCTGTAGTACTGGCCGTTTACAGTGTTGCCGGGTGGCACAAACTCTTTGTGAACAATGCCTTTCACGTCAAAGAAAGCAATGAGCATCGACTTCACCTTCAATTTGCTCATACGCGCTTTTTTCGGTCGTGGTGACTCCGAACTCTGCCGCTTCGTCTCAGGATCGTATTCAAAACCCCACGTCTCGTCTCCTGTAATAACGTCATTAAAAAACTCTGGTCCGGTTGCTCGATCGTACGCCCCATTTTCACTCCAACGACGTAACTGAACACGCACTCCGCTCTCGCTCGATGCTATCTCTCCAAGCGCTTGGAGGCAACTGCTGCAGCCCGGTTCCCTTTATCTAGACCCCCACCACCACTACAGTACCAGATACCGGTTAGCAGACGCTTTGACGGCGCGGGGCAGGCTCAGTCCGGTTACTAATTATACCGACCCTGTATAATATTTTCATAGTACGGCTTTAATTTTTTGATTTTGGAAAGTACTTTGTAAGACGTGCACAGCAGAGCAATGTCTCGTTAATTTTCACACCTTAATTTGTCCCCTTTTTGTGCCAGTACTCTGGTAACTGCTCCTCTCAGCATATTCTGTATATTAGCCGATGCAGAAGGTTATTTAGATGGGGGCCCCACTCTGGAACAGTTCTGCTGTTATTCCACCTATTCCAGGACTCTTATTTTTTCTGATGTCCCTTACTGCCACTTGTGGTTCGTTTCTGGTTGTTGGTGAGCCTGGTACCTCTTGCCCTGCTTCTGGAATGTTCACAGATTCAGTCGTTGTTGGGGATGCTTCTGGAAATATTGCAGCCATCTGTTTTTTATTTCGACTGGGTTGCCTATGATTGCTGCTTGTGCACTTTTGCAAAGACTTGTTTGTGGATTGAAGCCGTCTCTTAGTTGTTTGATAGTGGCATACGCCGATCTAACTATGTTTTCACTAATACTACCACGTTTTTACTAATGTAAAGTTCACACAAACTAAATGCAGCCAGTTTATTAAGGTTTAGATATTATAAAGCCAACGGACGAACTAGAATTAATTATCATCAGCCATGAGCATTCTATTATTTTAATCACATTTTACTTTAAAATGTTCAATGTTCAATTAAATTATGCATGAAATATATTGCCCTCAATAAACACATAAAGTATGACCATAGCTTTAAGAGACGAAAGAATAACTTATCGAGAATGTAGGCTACTTGACAGTTCCCACTGATGTTAATCGAACAGAAAAGAAAAAATGTAAATAAAAATTAAAGTTACTTTCCACTAAATAAAACAATACTTTCTTTCAAGTTGAATTAAAATACGTTCAGGCCATCATATTTTATCTATTTATCATATTTTTTCTACTAAACTACGCGGCCAACTACATATTATTTGCAAATCAAATTTCTGTTACAAAGTAGTTTGTGTACTGTTCTATGGGTTTTTATGAAATCAGTATTTTTTTATTTCAACTGACCCATAACAAATTATGTACTTTTATGAGTATAGTGTAAATTCAGTAATAATTAGCGCCACTTTCTTTAATTAATTTGATAAATTCTCAAAATATGTACATGATTCCCAATTTGGATTTAGTTCATGTACATACATACATACTACGATCATTCTGCCATTCGAGTGAGGAGAAATGATAAAATTTTTATGCATCCTCACAAAGGAAAATAAAATCGTTGTCCTCAATCGCAAAGGACAATTTCATAACCATGAAATATTTGCACAAATTTCCCCCTTTGTCCCATCGGGAAATGCTAGATTTCCTATCTTCCAATCCTCCAATCAGATATTTTAATAGATTAATTATATTGGAAGGAAATATTCACGTGTCCAAAATTTTCAAAAAGAAATCCGAGGACATTGCGATCGAGAACAATGATTTTCAAATAGAAATTCGAGAACATTGCGATCGTGGACAACGATTATTTTAAAATAGAAATCTGAGAACATTGCGATCGTGGACAATAATTTCATTTTTCTTGTGTGGAGGAAAATATCCATGTGTCAAATAGGGATTCGAGAACATTGTGAGAAACTTGGAATCTGTCAAAATTCCGGTACAAGCTAGAATCAGCAAATCCAAGATCCGAGAATGCAAGATTCTCACAAATATATGCTTTAAGAAATTTATCGAGAAGAAACTTCAAGAAATAACAACAGATAAGAACTTAGTTACAATGTCAGTGGTAGATCTTTGTATACCTACTAACTCGCCAAATGAGGTCATCATGTCGGAAAAGGAAAGTTCTTCAAAGCAAGACTTAGAAAGAGCGATTGAATAGAACATTAGAACATTCAAAAAAGTAACGGGTAAATTAGTTTTTAAGCCATTAAATAACGATAAATTTGATCGAAGTAAATTTACCTCTAACAACTTTTCCTTACAAAATAGCATCTCAACCTTAGCAAGTGGTAACGGTATACAGGATTATCCTGATATTGCTAGCAAACCTTCATGGCTTCCACCCATTTTTATTAACAATATTAACTCTCTAACGGCGAAACTTATTTTCAAACAATTCCCTAGGTGCAGGTACAGGATTAAGTCTTTTTCGAACTCGTACCACAAAATTATTATTGAGAAAATTGAAACATTTGACTTCATTCTGAATTTAATCAAGGAAAAGAAACTGGGAGGACACTCGTTTACGCCTTCTATCAGACGTAACCCTATATTAATTCTCAAGGAGTTGAGTGCTTTGTTCCCTATTCCCGAAATAAAAGTTGATGTCTTGTCACAAATTCCAGAACTAACTAATTTTGAGATGAAATTATATAATAATGAACCCGAAAACTACCTTTCTTAATTAAATAATGAATCCCTTCTCACTTTGGCGTATCTCCTGTAACCCTCATAAAACAATCTAAAGAATTTCTTGCTTCATACTGTCTTTTGTCTCTGGAAGAACAACCTGAAACCTTATTCAGCTTTATTATTAGGGTTGCGAGCAATAAATAACTTAAAAATTATTGCAATGAACATTAATTCCACGCAAACTCATGATAAGCGGATCGCTCTCGAAAATATTCTTGATGAGTTTGTGCCTAACATTGTTTTTTTAAACGAAACTCGGCTAAGTGTAAGGCACAAACCACAATTTCCAAATTACACAATTTTTCACAATGATATTGGCAGAGGTACAGCTATCCTTGCTCATTCGAAACATACCCTTTTCCAAATTCTCATCTTTTTCTTGTACTTTCGCTTGTTCACATATGCGTGGTGCTTTTGGTCAGCTTCGTAAATTATTTTTAAATTCTTTGTATGATCCCTGTGATCTCGGTCAATCACTTTTCTCTGATTTTGATCGATTATTAAATTTGTCAAACGAATTTGATGATGTCATTTGGGGAGGAGACATTAGTGCTAGACATCCTAGTTGGGGTGATAGTACATTTAAAATTAACGGCACAACTATTAACAATTGGTTAATGTCAGGCAACAGCACTTCCATATCCATTATTAATACATGCATTCCTACTTTTCCCAGAGGGTCTTTTTTCGTGGATAATTTCCTGATTTCGCCTTCACTTCTAAATGCTCATTGTATAACATATCACTGTTTCTCAATTGCAGCTCCTTCTGATCATCATGCCCTTTTTCTTAGGCTTCCTCTTGCTAACTTATATCCACTTATTCCTCATCCTTCCTTATTTCGCTCGTTTATGAATGTTGATTGGCCTTGTTTTGACGAACAGTTATCTGATCTCTTGGCAGACAAATTCCCAGATGAGCGTGTACTTAACAACCAACAAACCGAAGTGTCAATCCATGTTCTCTCTTCTATAATTTCTTTATACATGGACCTTTTGCACCTGCCAGAAAATTTAATATCTCAAAATATGACAATCTCCATTTAATTCATACTAGAAGTAAATGGCAGCAGAAACTAACAAGAATATTTCACCAAAATTACAATAGAGTAAATCCACAGTATATTCTTCTTCTTTCACAAATTAATTGCCTAAGTAAAATTATAAGAGACAAGATGCGTCTTGAACTGAATACGGCATATAAACTACGACTTTCTTCTATGAAGCAATCCTCACATGTTTTTAAAGAAATAAATAACTTGACTGGCCGGTTATCGAATGATTGGAACATTTCCAGGGATCGTATTAGTTTTAACGGACAATCATATGTTACGACAGATGAAAAATTGAACGTTTCCTCCTTCTTTTACAATAATCTTTACGGCGAAAAGCCTTCTGCTAACAATGCTTTAAAAGAACTTGTAGAGAGTAAAGTCAATTCTTTTAGTTTGGGGTTTAAAGGATCTTTCTTGACAATATTTTCTCCTAATAATCGCTCCTCACATCCCACTTGCTTGAATTTTCGTGATTTTTTTACCAGCTTTGATGAATCCAATCTATAATAGTAAATTCGAATAATGAAAATTCTTTTGGTCCAGATGGCATTGCGAACTTAGTAATCAGGAAATGTAGCAACTCAATTTCTAGACCTCTTGTCGTCATTGCAAATAATTGCATTAATAATGGTTACTCTCCATCTGCTTGGAAAGCAGCCACATTAGTTCCTTTGCCAAAATCAAGATCAAATGGTGATATTAAGAAATTGACACCAATCTCTCTTCCTTTGAATTTAGACAAAATTCTTGAAAAAATTAGTCGGTGATCTTTTAAGATATTTTCTAAACCCATCATTTCTATCGAGCAATTTGGTTTCAAGAAAAAAATCTTATCTAACAAAGAAGTTACAGTGGCGTGTACAATTGACCTTGAAAAGGCTCTCGATTCAGTTTGGTTAAAAGGTTTAATCTACAAACTCTTAAATTGTAACTGCCCTATTCCTTCAGCTCGGATTTTTATAAGTTTGCTTACCAACCGTAGTTTATCGATTAAAATAGGTAATTCCTACTCTTCTTTAATAGCTGTATATTCTGGTGTTCCTCAGGGTTCTATTCTTGGTCCGTCTCTATTCAATTTTTATTTGGCTGATATTCCTTGCGGTCATCAAAATAATATAAATGACGATTTTAAAAGGTTTCTTTACGCGGACGATATTATCCTTCTTGCAAGCGACACAAGTCCTTTAACAGCTTTAAATAAAATTAATTTTCATTTTCAAGTGCTAAAAAATTATATGTTTGATTGGGCTCTGAAAATTAACCCTGAAAAATGTGAGTTAATTTGCTTTCGTAATGCTTATGGGAAAGGTAACAGAAATGCTCCAGCTGAAAGTAAATTACTCTCTTTATCAATCGATGCACATAATTTTCCTCTCAAAATTCCAATAAAATATTTAGGCATTCACTTGCGGTCAATTATGAGAAAAGCAGTTGGTAAATCTGTAGCATTGTCGCCTCTTCTTTCAAGCAAATCTGTAAGTTGCAGTACTAAACTTTTAATGTATAAAACTCTAATTCGTCCAATTATTACCTATTGTTTTCCTGTTTGGTATTCTGCTTCCTCAACTGTTGCTGATGAAATTCCACGCAAAATCCTTAGAAAATGCATATCAAAATACAGAAGGCCAAACAAAAAACATTTCAGAAACAGTATACTTTACGATGAGACCAAAATTAGACCGATTCTATTTTTCATGATCGAGCAGAGTATGAAGCGCTTAACCTCTTGGGGTTCTCACCCTGACCCAGTTGTAAGGGTATTATTTGATTGAAACGTACCTTTAGAGAATGTTAGTCGTTATATGTGACCTATCAAATCACTTTGTGTAGATAATTCCTCCTTCCTCATTAGATCCACATACGTCACTATTTTACTCACCGGAATATTACGCATTTGATCGTGGTTAATCACTTAGTTTTTTTATTTTCTTATATCTTCCTGTTTTCCTCATTGTTTTACTATAAATACCATTTCTTAAACTTTTTACAGTGTACGTTATCATTTGCTTCAGGTTTCAGTTACTTAGTTCATTATATTGTAATTAATTATTACTGTTAAATATCTTATCATATTTTGTAAGTTCAAAGTGTCATATTCATGTAAATTCCTTTCTTGTTGTTTTTTGCAAATAATTCTCAATTGTATTCTTTAATTTATAAGCCATTGAGCACTTGTGTAATACTATTTTTATCAATCTTTCAATAACATTGAATTGGTTACGATTGAATCTTGTAATAATTGCTGTTTGACTTTATTCCCGTTGTCAAGCTATGTACCTTCTTATCATGTTAAAAATGTTTGTATGTAAAAAGACCCAATAAAATGTCTATCTATCGGTGAAATTCGAACTGTGCAAAGTAGATTTAATAAAGTGATATCACTATTTTCTCGTGATTAAAATTAACTAAGTTGCTTTCCAAATTTGCGTGCTATATACTAAAGTGAATATTTAATGAGAATTTTTTTGAATTTTAAACATTTTATCACTCAAATAAATCGCCAAGAAATGCATGATGACACCCTAAATCAAAATAAACAATTTAATGAAATGTACGATACTTTAGCCGGAGTTTATATTGTAGATTAGCCGAAATCATTTGAAAGGTATAGATTTTCATATTGGGAGCCAGAACGAAGCCGAACTGGTGGGGGAAAAATTAGATTTTTCAAAATTTTGGACGTTCACGTACAATCATATATGAGACTATAGCCTCTCTATATCTAGACGACTATAGCCTCTCTATAGTCTAATACCTCTTTGATTTGAAGTTAGGTGTTTCCGATGTTTTATTTGATTTTTAAAAAAACAGTGATCTGATTTTTCATTTCACTTCCATTTTACATTTTTTTCGGAATACTTTATTGTCAATTGCTTTTCTCTCGTATTTAAGTTGCTCGAATGAGTAAAAGCAAGTCTTGCAAGTCCGTACCACAACCAGAGATTTGAGAAATTATTAGTTTTCAAGGGAAATCCCTGCTCCATCCAATGGGTATTCCCTTGTGCATAGAATCGACTTTATTCTCAATACAACAATATCCTTTGAGTACTTCATTCAATGCGTATCGCCTTCTGCTCGGAATTGACCTTACACTCAATTTAGTCATTTTCTCCGAATCACTGTAGGTTTCAAACGCTTTTTTGAATTTTTAAGTAAAGTTCAATAGAATGGCATAATACTTCATTTGCCATTGAATTTATCACCGAAAATTCTGAATCTGATGTCTTTGGAATTAGTCTACTAACTCATTTTGGACGGCCCCAGCTGTATTTTACTATCGGGGTGCCTTGGTTACTAGTTGACGATTAGGAAGGCCTCAGCTACTGTTTTTCTTTTTGCAAATAAATATCTCCTGTTTTTTCAAGTGAAAATTTAGTGTTAAATTAAGTATTTCAACTATTTATTGTAAAAAATGATCATCTTGTACACATGGACGGCATAAAATCTTACTATTATTTGTCGTGTTTTGCTTACCATCTAATACTTGGCTCCCTTCCAGGTCATTTAAAATGGACGGAATAATCAATGATATTCATTTGGAATATACTGGACGGATTAGGTACGCCAATAATATTCTTGCTCTACGCGAATTCTAGATTTCTAATAACTTCTTGAATATTATCCTGAACAGTGACATCATTGGTATAAAAATTAAAGTAATTTTTATCGATTGCGCACTATTGCAACGATGATCCAAAAAACAAAAGCAAAACGTTACATTGTCGAAATAGTCACGACGTACGTCCAATTCCTTGATTGTATTGTTTACGTAATGTGCAAGCCGGACGTCTTTCGCGGCTGGACGACATCCTTCATAGTGATCGGCGGGAATATCAGTGCGATGAGCACGTAAAGAACTTAGACAATCCCGTATAATTGTTTCTTTTGCTGTTAGGAAATGAAGATCTAGTTAGGGTGTTGGAGACAAAATTTCAATTTGAGCTACCTCCTCGTCGTTCGGTTACTTTGATGCACATATCATCTTCTTCGGGGCATTTTTCACCTAGATATCCAATACCACGCCAGTTAAAATTCTCAGCACATCCTGGTGTAGCTGATGTACACCTATAACACCATATAGCCGAACCTGTAATTTATACGTGATATTTAGATAAGGTATTATAAAACACGGAAATGAATATATATAATAAAGTAAGCTTGTATATTTTAAGGTTTGTCTTGAAGTTTAGTCTAGCCATGAGTAATAACAATGCGTAAACACTGGCCTAACGTGAGTACATTCGAAATGAACATTTCGAATAACCTTCCATTTACTTACATTTGTTGATTGCAAAGCATATAATGGAGAGGTGAATCAAATATAACTTTATTCCTAACATATTTTTGAGCTAAAATTCCGAGGAAATCGAAGGAAGCACTAGTTGCCGAGCAACGCCCTTGTGATGATATGATATCTGTCACATCGACGTTTGTCAAATGTCAAAAAATATCTCTCTTGTCTCTACCTTCTGTAGTGGCACCTGTTGGCGAATTCTTTAGTGGCACCTGGTGTGAACGTGGATTCTACAAGTTATAGTTAGATGGCGTTTCGTAAAATTCAAAACTAGCGTCTAGCACCTGCAATCGAGGAGCTGTCAAAATGAAAAGGGAGGCAAATAAACGTGTAAAAGATGGATTAAAGTTTACCTTGTGTTGGTAAAATTGCAAGCAAATTCAAGTTTTTGTTTACCATACATACTCACTTTTAGTCCAATTCTCTTTACTCCATAAGTACCGTAAGAAATAAAATTTGTTCTAATTGCAGCTGCTATTTAGTAGATATGCTCTGGCGTAGCCTTAAAAATTCATTAAAAAGATGCTGAGAGCGCATTTGGTACGATCGGAGTGCAAATTTTGGCCGAGCAGCAAACTTTTCCACCTGAATACGCTACAATAGTTAAGGTACCGTTTGAATCTTTGAGAATGTTCCAAGGTTTGAATTGTCAGCAGGTCGTAGGGAGTTTTAAAATCTGGCTAATAACTAGTGATCACAGCATACACATACTCAAGAAAGTCTGCGTACAGTTGCTGGTCGTTGCAAATATATCAATATAAAAACCTTTGCCATTTGTTTATAACTTAAAATCTTTTCTTTATTATATTCATTAAACTACATGGTACATAAATATGTAACTGATCGCTCGTCCGCTATTTGGAATAACCAAAATAAAAAAGTTTCTTTCAAAAAGTCATGAAAATCCATCCAAAAAAGTCTGCGTACACCTGAAAAAATTTATTCATTTTATTTGAAAACCACTATTTTAGCTTTCAGATTTTGAACCTTAATATCTAGTAGCATAGCCTTTCCTATAAATGACTTCCTTTAGCCTATTTTGCATGGATTGAACAAGTTTTGATGTTTCTTCGGCCGTTATTTTGTTCCACTCGTTCAAAAAAACATTTTTTAACGACTCTTTGCTAGTTATGTCATGCTCTCGAATTTTTCTTTCAAGTAAATCCCACAAATGCTCAATTGGGTTTAAATCTGGTGATTGAGGAGGTGTACCTAAGAGTTTTGGGACGTTGTAGGCCAACCAAAGCCTATTTATTTCAGCTGTATGTTTGGGGTCATTATCGTGCTGAAAGAAAAATGCTTTCCCCAGCCGCAATTTCTCGGCACTTTGCTTAATATTATTTTTTTAAATATTAAGGTACCCGTATTTATCCATTGTAGATTCTATGAAAACGAGTTGCCCCACTCCACTGGCTGCCATACACCCCCAAACCATCACACCGCCGCCACCATGCTTTACAGTGGGAATCAAATTTTCTCCATACTAATTTGCGTCCTTTTATCCCAAATATACAAAACTTACTTTCGTCCGAAAAAAACGCTTTCCCAAAATTCTTTTCGCATATTTACATAATTTTTGGCGAATTCCACTCTCTTTCGGCGATTCCGTTCCGATATGAACGGCTTTTTACGTGCGACTCGACCATGGTAACCGCCTTTTCTGAGAATTATGCGCACTGTTTCATCGCTTATTGTTTTATTGTATTTCTTTCTTATATCCTGCGCAATTTGGAACGCGGTTATCGGGGATTTCGTTTCACAGCATTAATAATACTCCTACGTTCACGTGCTGTAAGTTTGGGAGGACGTCCTGACCGATGCCGTGATATAATCAAACCGCTTTTTTTTGTAATTAGCAACAACCCTTTGGACCGAGGAATGGGTTCTCCTAACTAATTTTGCGATTTCACGAAAACTTTTCCCGTTTTCACGCAATTTCACTATGACTTTACGCTCACTAACACTGATTTCCTTATTTTTTACTTCCATATTAAAGAATAGTCTTTTATTCACGCAAAACACACAGACAATTTTCCAATGAAGTACTGTCACGCAGAACAATGAAAAAATGAAGGCATCAACATTGCACATTTCGGGGAATCCCCAAATTTTGTGATGTGTACGCAGACTTTTTTGGGGCTGCTCACAGACTTCCAAGTATTGAAATTACTATATGTTCGATAATTTTGGGAATTTTTTAAACAAACCTGCTTCAATACATTTCTTGCAGTTTAGGCTCTTTTATCGAAATGATTAAATCAAGATCACATTATTGATTCATACGATTCCAACATAATTCAGTTTGTACTAATGAGATGTACGCAGATTTTTTTGAGTATGTGTATATGTATATGTACTACTTGCAATTGAGGAGCTGTCAAAATCAAAAGATAGGAACATAAACGTGTAAATGTTAAATTAAAGTTTACCATGTGGCCGTTCAATCACTTGCAAATTCAAGTTTTTTTACAATACCTATACACTTTAAGTCTATTTCACCCTACTCTAACAGTATCGGAAGAAATAAAATTTGTTCAAATTGCTGCAATTTAGTAGATATGATCTGCTAGTGATTGGATGCCATCGTCGCCTTTGTAATATAATGGCCGGATTCGTAAAATCGACTACGTATGTATGTATTAGATATGGGTCAAGCTGTGCACTTATGCATTTGTTAAAAAATGACATTCCTTCAGATAGCGATGATATAATTTGACAAGTGAAGAATTTTCAGTTATTTGGAACAATGTTATAAACATAAGTTAAGAGCGGGATTGACGTTTGGAAGTTGAAACTGTCAACATGCGTGCGAATTGGTCAATTTTAAAAAACTTATACGAAAACGAAAATTTATAAGTATATCTCATCATACACATAAAGTTTGAAAGTTGAACATCGGAAGAAAGCAGAAACTTGATCTTGGGTGAGCGCCCATAAAGTACACCATAGCCAGTATTACAAAGGTGGCAAAATCGACTAGTTATTGTCAGCAAGCAAACTCGATGGCGGAGCAAGCAAACACGATAGCGGAGTAAGCAAATACGATGGCAGAGCAACCAAAGACCAAAGCCGCCCACAAGGAAATGCCTTCGGACATGATCGATGTGGACGATACAACAGCAAAGCACCTCATTAACTGTAAGGTAAATAAATTTAGATTAGCAAAGGGTAAATTAGTTGCCAAACGTAAAACCCCGGTTCCTATGCCAATCCCACCCACACCTAGCACTAACCCTTATAGTGCACTGGCGAACGATAGCTGAAATAATAACTCAAACGCGACTAACAGTCGAGCAAAGGTGTGGTTCCCACCAATATTTATTAAAAATCTAAAAGCAACGGTGCTTAAGGGTATGATAGATAGATACACCCTTACAGATGGTACCCGTCTAGAGTACTGAATCACAAAGTTGTCAAACTCCCGACTTAAAGTCACAGTGGATAGGCTCGAGGCTCATGACTACATGATGAACCTGCTTAAAAACACGGAAGCAGTGGGATACTCATTCTCCCCCAAAGAAAAGAAAAAAATTGTAGTGATACTAAGGAGTATTAGTTCAGAGTTTGGAGAGGATGCTATTCGAGAGGACATAGCCAGACAAATCCCGATTTTAGGCCTCGAGACTATCAGTCCACTTACCACTGCATGATCGAGAGCAAATAAAATCGACTTGGATTTATTTAGGATTACAGTGGGATTGGAAGCTGATAAAAACGAAATAATTAAGCTGCGCTACATTTTAGACCAAAGAATTGTGAATTCAACATGAGATGTGTCGCATGTGGGAAGGAACATAATTCCGAAAGCTGCCCCAGAAAAATATGGACAAGCCGGAAACCGCTCCGTTCTGCACCATGTGCAAGACCCATGGGCATCCAGACAATTTTTCCGGCTGCCCAGAATGGAAAAAATTGTTGGGCAGGGCAATCCAAAATAAAGCCAAAGAGCATATTCTCACCACTCACCAGCTATCCAGATACTACACCAACCCCTACAACCCCACACTGCTTTTCCCCTCCTTCCAATCGGACCTCATATTCAGAGGTTTTAAGAAGCGGAACTCCGCCTCATAACTTTATTTCACCGACTCCTAATCCCGTCGAATGCCTACAACAGATAACTGTAGAGTGGCTGGGAGTCTCTCCCAGTGAACTCCTATCCAAGGTCAGGGCTTTCCTCCCACACTTTGACACCACTCCTGACCAAGAGAAGCCAATGGCGCTCCTCAATTTCTATTTCAACCTTTATGGTTGCAAATAGACTAACGGTTCTATCCCTAAATATAAACTCCCTAATCTCACATGATAAAAGGCTCTATATTGCTGATTTTTTTCAAATCCTCCCAACTTGACATCCTCCTTCTGAACGAGACAGTTCTTAACCATCACCACAAAGTCCGTTTGGAGAACTACCATGTGCTTCGGAATGACAGTGACAGAGGTACTGCGATACTGTTTCGAGATGATCTAGATATCCATCAAATCCCGTTTGAACAAAATGATTCCTCATGTACGTTAGCAACCCTCAACACCAAGCAACCCAATGGAAACCCAGCCAAAATTCTAATTGGCTCCCTATACCTCCCGTGCAACCTAGATCCCCAGATTCCATTTACACAACCAAATCCTCGCAACAGCCTCATCCCACAACTCATTTATACTAGGAGGAGACCTTAATACCAGACACGAATACTGGGGGGATTCCACAAGAAATACCAACGGGAACTACCTATTCGAAAGGCTCTATGCAGGCGCCCTCCTCTTAGCATCCATAGCAAATCCTGGGGTCCCAACATTTCCCAGAGGGAATGCATTTTTAGATAACTTCATAATATCCTCTGACCTCAACGATCCCACAATTCCCTTTACTTGCTGCAAATTTACCTCGTTATCGGACCATCATGGCCTCCATCTCAATAAAACCCTTAGATCACACATACCAGTTCCTACTTGCCCACCTCACTATAGACCGTTTAATTCTATAGATTGGCCAAACTTCAGAAAATACCTCAAAGACCTCCTTCCGAATCTCCCACCGCAAAATATCATTGACTCTCATATATCAGCACTAACATCTGCCATTATAGAGTGTCTAGACCAGCATGCCCCCTTCCAGAAACCACGCAGCCCGCTTTATAGATGTCTAACGCAGGAGACTCTTCAATTAATAAAAACTCGGAAGCATATGCTCCAACGGCTTAAGCGTATTTATCATCGAAGCGTTAACCGGTTCAATGAGGAGTATTTGGAACTTAAAATGCAATAACGAGCATTTCCCGTGAAATCCAAAAACGCATCAGATCAGAAGTCAACAAATTCTATAAAAGCAGAACGATATCACTGCGATCATCTTCAGATGTTATTAAAACAATAAATCAATTCATGGGCCGTAACAGCTCCAAATTCAACATTGAGAAAGACCCTATAAAGCGAGGGAACAAAGTCTTCACGGCACAATCTGACAAGATCGTTGCATGTGAGGAATACTTCAAACTACTATATTGTCGCCGTGAATCATCCAGCATAGCTTTGAGCAACAATGTTAAAGTAGAGTTTCTATTAACGACGGAAGGGTACGAGGGATCTTATTTAACTATATTCTCTAGTTATAATAAAGCATCCTCTCCACAACATCCAGTCTTCGCCGAATCTTTTACCTGGAAAACGGAAGTAGAAGATCTCCTTAATGCCTTAAATAGCAAGCTATCTCTCGGCCTTGATGGTATCTCGAACAGAATACTCAAGAAGTGCAGAAAGACCATCTCCTCCTTCTTGACGATATTATACAATAATTGTTTTAATAATGGATATTTTCCAAAACCTTGTAAAGATAGCAAACTAATACCAACAGCAAAACCAGGCTGTGAAGGTAACATTAATAATTTTCGGCCAATTTCTCTTTTGCCCAACATGGGTAAGCCCCTTGAAAAGCTTATTCTGCGAAACTTGAACGATTTTACTAGTTCCCTGATCCCCGATTTTCAGTTTGGATTTGAACACGAACGATCTACGGAGCAAGCAATAATGCTATTGCACAATAGATTTACCCGCAATCTTCGGCAGAAAGATTGCACAGTGGCCTGTGCTCTAGACATGAAAAAAGCGTTCGACTCAGTTTGGATCAACGGTCACAAGTACAAATCGAAAATGGCATCCTATCCGGTTGCAATCCTCAGAATCCTATAAAGCTTCCTTTTGGATAGAACATCGCAAATTAAACTGGGGAACCTCATGTCGAATCCTATCCCTATCAAATCGGGAGTTCCACAAGGCTCTATCCTCGGTCCCGGCCTGTTCAACTTTTTCCTTCATGATATCCCACGTCCAATCTGCTCGAGTATCGACATAGTAATCTATGCAGATGATATCCTCCTCAATGTCACCCAAAGCCTTTCAGAGATGGCCCAAATAAAGCTGCAGCGCTCTGTCCTCAACATCTTTCAATATCTGAAGGATTGGGGGCTCGAAATAAGTGCCAGCAAATTGGAACTGATCTGCTTCAGAAATGCCTGCGTCAGAGGCCACCGCCTTGCCGTGTCTCAAAGTAGGAATGTGCAAGCACATATTGCTGGTGAAATCATTCCTCTCAAGGAAAATATCAAATACCTTGAAGTCCATTTTAACAATCGACTTAAGGTGAATAGACACGCAAGGAAAATCCTCAATAAAGCGAAAGCAGCGCCGCAATTATTTCGTCCCTCTTTTCTTCGAAATCAGTCGGCCCAAAAGTTAGGTGTTAATGTACAAAACAATCTCGCCTACTGCTGCCGAAGAAATCCAAATCTTCGAGAGGAAGATTTTTAGGAAATGCCTGTCCAAATACAGACGGCCGAATAAGAAGTACTACATGAACTCTATCCTTTACAAAGATACGGAGATAGAACCGATTCTCCACTACATGTTGGCAATGACAAAAAACGACTAGAGAAGTGGCGGGAGCCCCCCCTTCAATGTACTCGCGTACTTTTCGAGCCTACCGCTGCAAATAATCCCTACTTCCTATGTCCCTTTAAAATCCTTGAACCATACCACCACGATCCCATTGATTCCGTAACTACCAATAAACCGGCGTTTTACGTTTCATGCAAACCAAACACATACCGCCATAAGAGCAAATGGTAAAGTCTATATATCTAAAAACACTGATGTAATATAAGTATACATATATTCTAACCGTCAAAGTTTATTTGACATCCATATACTGTCAAATTTCACATAGTCATTAAGCATACTCTGTAATGTCAAGTTATAAAAAGGTTCAATAAAATTTACTTACTTACTTACCGACACTTCTTCAAGACAGCAGCGCTACGAATTTAGTTTTAAAAGTGGAAACCGTGCCATTTGAATCGTTAAATTTCGGTGAGCGTAGTGTAGAAAATTGTGTTCATAATTCACATGATTATCACTAACCTACATGCGAAATCATTCGCCTAAGTGGTGCCATAAGGTAATAAGTTGTAAAATGTAGGTTTATGAAACCAATTGCTATCACTAACAAAACACTTAGAACTGTGTTCCCCAATATTTTCATACATTAAACAATATTTTCATACATTAAACACGCAACTTCCACTGCAAAACTATTTTTAATCGGCAAAAAACAAGTCCAAAAGTAAGCGACCGAAAGAAATGTCACTAACTCAGTTGATCAAAAGAAAGCAACAGCCTGACGACATCGTTATTGAGTGTAAGTAGGTGAGATTTTAATAAGCTGTAAATACGGCCATTATATTACGAAGGCGACTATGCAACCTATAGATCTTGATGCAACATGTAACCAGGATCGTTTTGTATGTATGTAATTGAGTCGTTGTGCCGGAGAGGGATTGTTAGATTATTGGATTGCTAGATTATTGGAAAAGTAAGGTTTAAAATTAGAAAAAAAAATGTGTACGAGTTTAAACATATTCAGTTGATTACTGATATTTCTCTTTTTCTTTCCACCGTACTAGTAGATTGTAAAGTTACTAGATGCGACGGATCGTCCTGTTAGTGACACTTGATGTTCGGAATGCCTTCAACTCCGCTAGATAGGTGGATATTCTGGATACGCTTGAAACCCTTTTTCAAGTTCCAGAATATCTAATGCGGCTTTTTAGGTACTACCTAAAGGACCGTAGCTTGCTTATAACACGACACAGGACCAACGAAGAATGGAAGCTACATCGAATGTTGCCCAAGGATCTATACGTGGCCCAGACCTGTGGAACGTGCTTTGAGACGGGCTACTAAGACTGGAGTCGCCAGATGAGTCACGCTTGATCCGCTATGCAGATGATGCTGCGGCTTTGGCCGCTAGACGCGCCGTTGAACTAGCGTAACGGCTAGGTATGCTAATGTGCCGAGTGAAAAGCTAGATAACTGCTCCTGGGTTTAGTTTAGCACTGGAGAAAATGGAAGTGGTCATTTTGACAAAAAAGAGAATCCTTAGAGTAAGGATGATCAGTATTCGATACATACTAATCGAATCGAAGCCAGTGGTGAAGTAGCTGGGGCTACTGATCGGCTCGAAAATGAGTTCCTCTGAGCACATCAAAGCAATGGCTGAGAAGGCTGCTTCAGGAGTATTGGCTCTGAGTCGACTTAAGGCCAATGTAGGAGGATCCAGCCCATCAAGAAGATGCATTCAGTGCTACTGTAAGGACCAGAAATATGTGGCGACGCCTCAGTAAGAAGGTATATCAAAACGCTTGGCACAGGTACAGAGAAGAGGAGCACTGAGAATCGAATCTTCATATCCGACAGTCTCTGATTCCGTGTTTAGAGTTATTGCAGGCGTGACACCTGTTGCCCTCCTTGCTAGAGAGCGCCGCGCTATTTGCTTGCGTTGAAATGAGGCCGCCAGGGAGACGGTTCCCCGCAAGGTGAGACAGCGTGCACTCTAAGAATGGCAGCAGTCTTGCACGAAGGGAAAGAGGACTGCGCGTCTCAACCCGGGAATGAGACCGTGGCTAAAATGAAGGCATATTGAGACTGACTTCTATCTTGGCCCAGATTTTGAGCGGGCATAGGTGTTTAAAGTCATACTTGCACAAGATTGGTAAGTCACGGTCCCCCAATTGTCGGTTTTGCCCAGCACAGGAAGACGATGCCTGCCACACATTTTTGCGGGCACGAAATGCGACAGGCAGCAACGGGACCTCTAGTGGGAGACGGGAGCGCTCGTCCCGGATAGAGTTGTTGCGGTGATGCTAGGCACATTATGTTCGGGCAGTCCTAAAATATAAAAGGGACTCACAGCAGCCGGGGAGGTCGGGGCTGAGGGATCACTTGTCTAGCAATTCTTCTTCCCCTCTCCCCTTTCCCTAGCATAACAATCCCCCTGCTTGAAGGCGCCCCACGGCGTAACAAGACGAGACCTGGCCCAAAATAATGTGTCAAACGGTTTCAGGCTGGGGTCTCGGGTTGACACGGGAGGTGTTTAGTGGGTAGTCCAGACGCTTGCGAGCATATTAGTCCCACATTTAGTGCGTAACTGACATTCGCCTCCCAAACAAACTTACTGAACGTCGGACACTGAACCTTCAACTCCTGTACCTACCAACGTTGCTCGACATGAAAGCGTCGTGCATGGTTTCATACTTAGGGGAAGGGGGGCAAGACTGGGTCCTTAACGTTTGAAGAGTAATAAAACGGATATTTTTATGTAATTTAAATGTTTATTAATTTTAAATTACTCCTACATAATTTATCTTTGGAAATAAAGAACTTAAGGGACTTTTCTTCTTTCTTTGTAGCACTACAGCCCCTCTCGGGCTTTCGCTTAGAGATAGTTATTATTGATTTTTTCGGAAGTTGGTTTGGTCAGTACCATGCTCCCGTGTGCCTGCTCAGCTATGATATGATCTGATTAAATCAGTACATATCACACTCATAGTCTGTCCAAAAAATCACACACATTCTATTTTTGTGTGCAAAATTCGCAAACAAATACTGCCTCGTCAGCACAGCTACAGTGTGCCCAATTCCCGCAGAGAAAACAAGCGGGCCATCCTTAATTTGAATCTAAGTAGTTTCCATGACAGTAAAAACAAGGGATATTATTTTCATCATTGTTACTTTCTGATGGAGAATTGAACTTTTTTTGGTTTGATTTCTAATGTTTTTCTTAGGCAATTTGGTTTTCTTATTCTTTTTTAGGGTTTTGTACCAAAATACAAAACCCTATTGCAATCACGACCTGTGTCCGTCTGTCCGTCCGTCTGTATGTCACAGCACTTTTTCTCCGAAACTATAGAAGCTACAGCAATGAAACTTTGTGGAAAGGTTAGAAGTGGTGACTGCTAGAAAGTTCAAGAATGGAAAAATTGTTCAAAGGGGTTTGAGGGGGTCTCTCCATATAGGGAGGTGACCCTCCAAAAATGTTTTTTCACCATTGGTAATTGAGTAGGGTGTCATTGGAAAGGTCTCAATGAGATCTTTTCAAAACAAGTCTTAAAATTGCCTTATCGGTACTGAGGGGAGCAAAGGAAGGTGAAATGTACGAACTTATCGCATACCCCCCCCCCCCCTCGCGATTGGACACTTTTCATCCGAAAAATCTGAAAAAAATCATGAATGTAGGCCTTTATGAGTACAACAACAACAAATACATGAGAAGTCGAAATTCACCCAACTTTGTTAGTAATAGAAAGATTTATCGATTTTATGTTTTCTTGAATAAAATCTTAAGGATATCTTTAAATTCAATAAAACTCAGTACACATATGACTATTTATAAGATTGATTTGTCTGTTTCATAGAGATCGAGTGGTATTTAACGAAGTTATAGCGATTTGAATTTTCCTGTATTACTATGGAACAATATGCGCTATATTACCGTGGAAGCATATGGCTATGGAACAATATGCGCTTTTTACCGACCCAGACACTACAGCTTTGCTAGGATTTGCATGAAAATTTCAGGAATGATAGTTGTCATAAATATCTTTGAGAGTCGGTTCAGCTAGTGGTATCAGTAATCGTAAAACAAAATGGTGGCTATTTTAAATGCGAAGATTGAATAATTTTGAGGTATTTTTCCCCAACTTCAACGTTTAAGGTGTATGCTTTGAACACTTGATTCAATTTAATGAATGACTGAAGATGAGTACCTAAAATTAATACTCATAGATGGAACAAGTCCAGGAGGCAAGAGAGAGCTCCTAGCAAAAGGGCTTTGTAACCATTCTAGGATTCGAAAAATATGTCATCAAAGGTAGCCGATATGAACATGAAATGAAAGCTCTTTATGAGAGCTTTTCAAAACAGTCCCTTAACTGACAGTCTTTGCTTCAGTGGGGGCACATGAAAAAATATGTTTCCTCCCTCGCGAATGGAATCCTGTGATCCAAAAAATTTGAAAAAAAATTATCAAGGGAGATATTTATGAGTATGACAATAACAAATACCTCAGAAGCCAAAATTCGTTCAACTTTGTTAATAATAGTATGAATTTGAATTTCATATTTTCTCCAATAAAATCGTCTTTGACTTGTTTCTTGATTTTATTCGTTGCTGGTTATTGCATTTTGTAAGTTGAGTACAAAACCCTTCTGATGTGAGCGTAGGTCTGTCTACCCAACTTGTTGTAATTGGACTTTGAAGAGGGCACCACTTTACACTTACATACAAAATTTGATGCTTCTAGCTTATATATTTTGCGAGAAAAACTGCTGTGACACACGGACGGACGGACAGACAGACAGGACGCGATTTTAGTTGGGTTTTGTAAAATTGTTTTACAAAACCCTTAAAAGGAAAAATCTGTTTTGAATCAATTGAAATGTTGATAAATAACCAATTCAACAATTCTATACAAGTTGGGTAGGTAGAACTACGCTCATGTCAGAAGGATTTTATACGCCAATAATGAATAAACTCAAGAAAAACTTGAATGACATCTCACCATTGTTACTCCATTTTAACCAACCGCCGTTTCGTTTCAATATTACCAGCAGCCATTAACTAAGTAAAACCTAAAACATGTTTTTTTGTTCATTTTTCTCAAAATTCTGTGAAGACCCAATCAAAAATGTGGTGTCTGGTGCGATGGGAAGCCGAAAGGGTACCTACTTTACTCAATATTCTCATTTGAAACGGCCACCATTTTGTTTTAAGATTAATGATATTCCTCGATTTTCAAAGATATTCATGATTATATATCCTTCCTGAAACCTAGATGAATCCTAGCAAACCCGTAGTGTCTGAGTTGATTGGAAGCGCAAATTGGTCCATTGTCATATATTTTTGTTGCTGTACTACAGGAAAATTCAAACCACCATAGCTTCGTTAAATACTATGCTCACAGTTAATGCGTCTTGAAGGTAGCCATCTAGATCTCGAATTTCATTGGATGTAAGGCTACCCTCCCAATTTGATCCAAGTAAACGTCAAATTTAAAAAGGATACTATTACAAACAAACTAAAGCGAATTTCTACTTCTGACTTATTTGTCGTTGTTGTCCTCATAAAGACCTACATCCATGATTTTTGTCAGATTTTTCGCATGAAGGGTGTCCAATAGCGAAGCGGGCACGTGAAAATCTCATGCAATTCCCCTTATCCTGCCCCCCCCCCCACGACTCTGGTAAGGCGATTTTAAGACCTGTTGTGCAAAGGTCTTATTCTAGTCGACTACCTGTGGTGAAACATTGTATTTTAAAGGGTTAATCCCCTATATGGGAGACCCCCCTTAAATAATGTTTACCCTTAACATTCAAGAAGCCATCACTTCTGATCTTTTCACAAAGTTTGATGGCTGTAGTTTATATTGTTTTGGAGAAAAACGGCTGTGACATACAGACGGACGGACAGCCACGGGTCATGATTTCAATAGGGTTTTCCATCTTAGTACAAACCCCTAAAAAGAACAATGTTCTGTAACCTTTCTTTTCCCTGAAGAAGGCTTACAGATTTTTGCTATCGCTTAGTTATTCCTTTCTTTACATCTCTTACCTTACTATGTATCTATAGTTTGTTTCTTGTTCAAACGGAATAATTGATGTCATTTGTATTTCCGTGTTACTCTGTGTCTATTATTTTGACCTTTCCCAACATTCACAACGATACTAAAACCAGGAAGCGAATAGTTTTTCATTATTAACTTAAATTCATGCCTTTAACTTGGAAAGCTAAACAATCAGGTAACCATAAAATGGTCGAATTTATTAATGATTTCCTTCATTAAATGCGCAGACAAACAAGCTCAAGTTTAACACCTTACTTCCAACTAAAATGAGAGAAAAAAATGTTCATAAAATCTAGAACTTTTCTAGTTAATCTCCACTTTGAAATTCACCCCGAAAAAATTGCCAGAACATCCGTCATTCAAATCAGGTTCAACTATAATCATTAACATCGTCATCATCGCTGTTACCGCATTTCACTAGAACCCAGATTTTAGATTCAAAAACAAAATTGTTTATTTAAATTAATTACAAATTAATTCAGAATGTGAGTTGGCTGAAGCGTACAATGAGTCACAATCAAAATAGCTTTATTTATTCTTTCGCCAAAGGAAAAGTGCGAGAGGCAACCGAGCAGTAGTTCTCAAAGTAGCTATGACCTCAAAGGAAAGGTAGCTTTTAAGTGTGAGATTGTAATCGTGAAAAAGTCGCTAATGGACTGGAATGGGATCGTAAATAAAATTTTATAATAGTGTTATTCTGGTGAAGGCGAAGAATGCAAAAGGTTGACAATCATGGTGGTAAATGATGTATCTATTTAAAGATAACTGACCAGGTGTCTATTCTTATGCTGCCTCTTCTTAGATAGAAAACAAGGTGTCACATTTCCTAGAAACTTTGCAGGTTATTCGAATTCAAACACATAATTCCTTTGGCTCCTGTCTGTCGTGCACATGTATCTTCGAAACATAATCCTAGCTAAATTGTCGGCTAGTCACATGGCGCAAAGCTAATAGCAGTTGAGAATGCCACCAATTTATCTGCATAATAGAATTCATTAAAGTTTTTCTGGCTACTTTCTTAAAACCACAGGTAACCGGATAAGACAAATATCATTTATGTATATATTTACAGGTCTTTAAAAATTATGTAAAGATCTTATCGGAATATATCACATCCAACTTTGGATTATTTTTATATCAATCCGGAATGAAAAATTCTAGGAGCATGCGAAATTTCAAATATTGCGAAAAAAATTTAATGGAATTCCATTTGATTAGATTCAGCACCATGCGCCTGGGTTCAGTTAAAGACATCAAGATCCGCTTCTTCTTAGCCGGCTTTTTGACCAGCTGCTTTGCCTTCTGGTACTTCTGGATATATGAATATGATGCTCGTAGATCCGTTCTAAATGCCACTAGTAAGACGCCGGCATGTTTGTCTCTTTTATTAGAGCACTACAGTGCTAGATGTCGGCGAACTAAACTATTTTCTTATGATAGATATGCGAATTTGAAAAAATGATTAATTAGATCGTCTTCGATATTTTTAATTTGTTGTCTTAAGCTTTTAGATATTTCGAATGAATGATTGAACAGATAGGTAGCCGGATGAGGTTTTTTTCAGTAACTTGGTTGTTAACCCTAGAAAAAAGAAGAATGAAATATGAGGTTCGCGAGATGCGTTGCCTTTTCTTAATTTTATCATTTGAACGCTGCAATAGGCTCACATAAGATCAACCCGGCTAGCGTAAGAGCCTTATGAGAAAGGTATGCAGGATGCCTAACTTAGGCGGGTTAGGAACTGCTGTATGGAGGTTTAATGCGGAAAACGGGAAGCATGCCTAGGGTTTTGTAATCGAAGATAAGAGTAGGAATTTGTAAAACATATTACGAGGTATTAATTTTTGCTGTAATTGAGGTTAAAAATGCCCACCGCGTCTTTAGACTTGTTATCATGTGGCTTTTATGGGTAAGTCGCACCAACCATTTAAGCTTCCATTTGGCTGTTGTTCTATACTAAGACCACTCAGGGATTACCACAGAATGAGGTCTCTTGCGGCCATTAGCCGCTTCTCTTCACCACTCTGGTAGAGAAAGTCGTAAAGAGTGTCACATTTAGATATAGCATTCCACAAAATATCGCATGCATGATTGAGTTTTGATTGAGCTAACCTATCGGGAAAGCAAGTCAAGTCAGTTACGAAATCGAAATTGGTAAGGTAAAAAAATAGCCTGGAATCACTTGTGGGAGGGAAAGATTCCTTACACTCCAACATTTTAGCATGGACGATATCAAAAACCGTTCCCCCGCTGAAAGACTGGTAAGATGATTTTTTTTTTAATTTGAATAAATTAATTGATTCGTATTCGTTGAGCATAAAATGAAATACATGTATGACAGAATTATTGATCACATCGATAATCTAATTGAAGAGATGGATCAATTAATCGCGCGGCAGCAATCGAAATCTCGAGCGACTGATGAGAGCTTTGTTGAAATGGCTAGTAGCTTCGACGAACTAGCCACTAACCTATCAAAGAGCGATAAGAAGATATTTAAAGCTCTTGAGATGTTCGATAATCGGTTGATCTCTATGAAGGAGTAAATTGCAACCATCGTGCAAGGAAGACTGCCGTAAAGAAGATTACCATAGAGAAATGTTGAGTGATATGTTGACAAACATCACCAAAAAACTATCCGAGTAGAGATATTCATTGCTACAATCGTAAATGTTAACAAAACTGGCAAATATTGAGAAAATAAATTACAGGAGCAGCGTGAAGTACACCACACATTTTCAGTGGAGAGTGATGCAAACGGTCTAAATTCGAGATATCCAGAACCGAAAGCATCAATTCAAGCTCCAGAAGTCGTAAAACGCATCTTCAAGCAAGGCATGTTTTCGTCAGTGGATGAATGGAATGTAAGGCTGCAAAAGTGAGAAGCAGTTAACGCCAAAAAAGCTACTGAAGAAACTTATGAATCATTCTTCATACAAAATGCACCAAAAAATATTAGCGTCGCTGGAGTTCGAAAGTTTTTGGAGAATAGTCTAATGCTCAAAGGTTGCAGAGTTGAGGACGTATCATTGTGGAATAAGCTAAGCGTTCGATCAAGGCTTCTATCCCACGTAAGTATGCCTGGCTTTTCTCCAACCATCAATCTGAAAACGGTACTGTCAACTGGAATGGAATGATCTTCAAAAAGTGGAAATCACATAAGCCTGTTTACAACAAGGATCAACCAAGTAAATCTATAAATAGTATAATAATAGCTCCCACTAATGATAAAAATACCAATACTAACATGACTTACAAAATTCACTCAAATATTACTAATAAAACTGTAAGTCCTTCAGATCCTTCAGATGGTAGTCTAGTGGCAAACAGTAATGTTTGTCATAGTAACCAACCGAGAGGTAGTGTTGGTTCTTCACATGAGCATTCTATTTCTACTCCTGAACTGAAGACTATTAAAGCGCACCCCAAATATCTCAATTTCGAAAGTGATGGTCTTCAAATTTCAACCACACAAGGATCAATTCAATAGCTAGCACATCAAATAAATCGTTAGCCGAAAAGGAGTCCTTTTTAGACCCTCTCTTACCTCCAGCAACAATTAACTCTAGTAACGATCTTGAAAGTAGGTATCTCTTATCAAGACTGCGAGAGCATAAAATATAAGAGTTTGTTTGACTCTACCAGGCTTACATGCATAAAGCGCCAGATACAACATGCATTGATGGTAAAACGAAGACCAATCTTAAAGTATTGATACAAACAGAAGGTCTTCCTATGGAATTAGATGCTCTGCGCAAATTATATTTTAAATATCACGAGTAGCTAGGTTTCAAAGCAGGACAAGCACAAAAAGATCTTGAGACCTACGCTTCACATGTAAGCTCAAATCATATATCTTCGCTTCAAAGACACGAGAACAGCATCACAAATTTTTTCGTCCGCAATAAAAATACTTCTCCAAATGCATCAAAATGTTCTACCATAACTGTGGTGGTATGAGAAGTAAACCCAGCAAACTTTTTTTTGACGCTAAATCATGCCCTTTTACTGTCCTTGCTCTAACGGAAACTTGGTTGAATAACTCCTTTCGAAATGAAGAGATTCTCGATAGTAGTTGGACTACATATTGGAATGATCAAGACTATCAAAGTACCGGGTTGTCACGAGATTGTGGAGTCCTAACCGCTGTACACAACTCGATATTGAGTGACATCGTCGCTATCACCACATATAAACATTTCGAGCATACAATAGTTCGAATCAAACTTAAAAAATTCATTCTTTAGGGAGTTTCGCCCCCACGTACCCGAGGAAATTCCCGCAGAGGGAATGCCGGTCGACAAGAGCACTCTTGGAGGCTAGCATTCTTTGGGGAGCACCACCCGCACGGACCCGAGGATATGGGGGTACCGGGAGGTTCCCTCCTTGGATGACAGGTAATGACTCTGATTGGATCTGGACTACGCTTTGGACAACGAACTGGAATTGATGCTTTGGGCTGGCGAATGTGATGGTTTGGACCTGGTTGCTTTGCACAGTAGCGCCGAGGTGAAACTTGAGTGTGAACGGCTCCAATTCAACTATCATACCGTCTTCGTCCTGGTAAAACCTTGGCAGGCCTCGGAGTACGTTCGAAGTTCGCACCATTGGGTTGGTGGTGTAGGTTCGGTTGAGACAGTCTCCCGATTTACGCTGGTCTGGCTCTGAGCACTTGTCCCCATAAGGACTTGTGCCAACCTTCGCATGGCCTCTCTGCTCTGAAAAGATAACCATGGGACCAAAAAGGCGGCTACACACACAAACGGAGATAGCGGCTCTGACGGGGGACCCAATAAAACTGAAGCAACTAAAATCAAAAGATCAAAAAAATCCAAAAAAAAGAAACAAAAAATAATAAAAACGACGACGCAACCAGCGGTTGCAGCCACGATGTTAATAGTACATCGAGAGCAGTACTAACCAGGACAAAAACGGCAAATAGCACAATGACAGTGAAGACAGACGAAAAACGGAGATTAGCAGACAGTCTGGTTCAGACTGAGATTCGTGCAGCGTTCGGGCGGAGCAAAAAAATGATGTGAACGCCAGAGCGTCCTATTAAGAAAAAGTGGGAGACTCTGCAGGACGCTTCAGGTGTTCGAGCGGTGGAAGATAATACAAAAAGCATCGAAAATTCGATTGTCACTGCTGCGATCGTTACCGAAGCGACCGATGTAAGGGTCGCAAATCCCGACACAGCAAAGAAACATCCTGAAGCCAACGAGGAAATTACGGCAGGAAAAGCAACGAGTGGCCAGACAGATAAAGCGACGTTGTGCGATTGCAACGCCAACGTCGAAAATGTGGCAGAAGTACTGCATTCGGTAATGGAACGCGATAACCTCTCCCAAAGATGGTTGCAAAGTACAATTGCCGCCCAGCGATATGAAGAAGAATGGCGACTCCGAAAAGCGGGAGATGTTCCGAAAAGAATACAATCTGGATTCGACTCCTTAAAAATCAGCAAAGCAGTAAAGGTTGGGCTCCTTGAACTAGAAGAGCTCCTAGATTGCATAGGGCACTATTGGAGGAGCTGGTTTAGGGCCGAAAAAGGAGGGAAGGCTAAAGAGGCGCTTAGGGTGAAATCTAGAGGCGACATGCAGATAGCTCCAGCAATTAAAGTCAATAAAAGAATGGCGTCTAGCCCAATCGAAGGAGATCGGAATAAAAGAAGGAAGGAAGAGGCACTTGATAGGCGTAGAGCACCAGATCATGGGTTCCAGGTATGGCTTACAAAAGGAGCGAAGAAAGCCGTAAAGAAACTCCTTCGAAAAGTGCCAGAAAGTAACAGGAAAGGCAGAAGTCCCGACGAAGACCCCGGCAGCAGGCACTGCTCGTAAAGCCCCAAGATGGCTGATCCTACGTGGAGGTACTGCGGGACATCAGGGGAAACGTAAGGCCCGAAGACGCCAATACTACTATTAAAGTAGTACGACCAACGCGGTCGGGCCACATACTGGTCGAATTCGGAGCAGAGGCTGGCAATAAGGAAGCATTCTGCGACGCAGTAAGGAAAGCCCTCAGCAAAAGCGCAACTATAACCTCGCTTGAACCGATGGCAACGATCGAAATAAGAGACTTTGACTGCGTCACGGATCTGGCCGAGGTAGAAGAGGCCATCAAAAGGGAGTTCTCTAGTGTGGGAAGGATCAAAGTGAGACTCACACCAGAAAACACCAGGGGACAACGCATGGCCATAGTTGACTTGACCGAAAAGGACGCCGAACAAATCCTGAACAAGGGCAAAGTACGAATAGGGTGGGTTGTCTATAGGATACGGCGAAGAGCAATGCCTCTTCAATGTTTCAATGCCTTGGTTGTGGTCACACCAGACAAGTATGCAAAGGACTCGATAGGAGTTCCCTATGTTACAAATGTGGTGAAATGGGACATGAAAGAAAAGAGTGTATGAAGGAGGCACACTGTATTCTTAGCAAGGATGCTGATCCGAAACCTGATTTTGGACACGTCTTGGGATCAGGGAAATGCCGGGTGTTCCAGTTAGCCCTAGCCAAGGCAAAATCAGAACTCCTGCATCCTGCAGCTAAACTTACACCACAGTTCAACCGCTAAAAACCTGCTTGAGCAGTTTGCAAGGGACATGAAAGCTGACTTCTTGCTGCTGAGTGAGCAACACCATAATAAAAGGCCTGCATTATGGTATTCTGATGAAACTGGTACTGCCGCCATCTGGATTCGGAACAGTGACTTTCAAGCGGAGAGTTGTGGACGGGGAGAATGTTTTGTGTGGATTCGGTGCTCAGGGATCACCTTCTTTAGTGTGTATCTAACGCCTAACGAATCGATATCATCTTTCCAAGCCAAGCTTAATGCTTTGGAGGGCACTGTCTCGAACGCAGAGGGCAAAGTGCTCATTGGGGGCGACTTCAACGCTAAACCAATCGAATGGGGCATGCCTCAAACGGATCCGCGGGGAAAACGAATCCTGGAAATGGAGGCCAGGACGGCCCTCGTCGTACTTAACTCCGGAAATATGCCGACTTGTTGCCGTATTGGCTGTGAGGGAACCATACCGGACGTGACATTCGCCTCGGAGTCCTTAGTACGGAGGATACACAATTGGAAAGTATTAGAGGACTACTCAGCCAGTGATCATCAGTGTATTCTACTTGAGATAAGTGATGTTGTTTCCTGACGTCCATACTCTCGGCTTTCTACAACTGGATGGAATATTGGAAGGATGGATGTCGAGAGGTTCGTCGAGGTGCTTACAGCAGGGAGCTTCGGAGGGGACGGAAGAACTGGTAGCTCAAGGCGTAGTGAACCCTACTATAAGCATCATTACGACCGCTTGCTGCGCTTCTATGCCCCGTCGAAGACCCCGGCACGGCAAGCCCCCAGTGTATTGATGGTCAACTGAAATCGCTGAAAAGCGAAGGGATTGTCACAAGCTTCGACGTGAGGCTCAACGGGCACGGAACCGTGACGAAGCATGCAACTGGGTGGCAGCATATAAGTCGGTCAGGAAATGCCTTCGCAAATTGATCAACAGTAGCAAGGCTCGCTGCTGGCAAGACTTAGTGGACAATTTGAACAAGGATCCGATGGGGCCTTGGCTACAAGCTAGTCATGCGGAAGCTTGGTGCCCTACGGAAGCCTTGTATACATGACGCGGAAAAGATGGACGCGATAGTGTGGGGACTCTCCTCCGCCCATCCCGTCCGTGTTGACGCTGTCCATGGTGAAACAGCAGTCGAGTGTCCACTCTTCACAAAGCTGGAACTGGAGGAGGGAGTCCTCTCATTGAAAGCGAGGAAGGGTCCAGGTCCAGATGGTGTTCCAGCTGAGGTGTTGCGGCTCGTCTATCACCATTGTCCTGACTTGCTGTACAGCATATTCAACGCTTGCCTACAGGACGGGGTTTTCCCGGTACGATGGTAGGTGAAGAGGCTCGTGCTGATCAGCAAGGGGAAGGGAAATCCCGAATCGCCGTCTGCATACCGCTCGTTATGCATGCTAGACACGGCTGGGAAAGTGCTGGAGAAACTCATCAAGGGAAGGCTCACTGACGCGATTCGTGCAGCTGGGGACCTATCTCCTCGGTAGTACGGCTTTAGAGCAGGACGTTCCACCCCTGATGTGATTGCAGAGGTGGTGAACGCTGTCCAAAAGGCAGAGGCATATAGCCGCACCAAGCAACGGATCGTCCTGTTGGTGACACTTGACGTCAGGAACGCCTTCAACTCCGCTAGATGGGTGGATATTCTGGATATGCTGGAAAACTCTTTTCAAGTCCCAGAATATCTAATGCGGCTTTTGAGGAGGAACTACCTAAAGTACCGAAGCTTGGTCTACAACACGACACAGGGCCAACGAAAGATGTTGCCCAGGGATCGATCCTTGGTCCGGATCTGTGGAACGTATCTTACGACGGGTTACTGAGACTTGAGATACCAGATGAGTCGCGCTCAGTCGGCTATGTGGATGTTGCGGCTCTGGTCGCTGAACGCACCGTTGAAAAAGCTCAACTTAGGCTAGGTATGCTTATGCGCCGAGTGAGGGACTGGATGACTGCTCGTGGGCTCAGTTTAGCACCGGAGAAAACCGAAGTGGTCACCTTGACAAAAAAAGAGAATCCCTAGAGTAAGGATGATCAGCATTGGAGACATACAAATTGAATCGAAGCCAGTGGTGAAGTATCTGGGGCTACTGATCGACTCGAAGATGAGTTTCTCTGAGCAAATCAGGGCAACGGCTGAGAAGGTTGCTTCGGGAATATTGGCTCTGAGTCGACTTATGGTCAACGTAGGGTGACCCAGCCCATCAAGAAGACACCTCTGATGAGTGCTGTAGGCTCAGTGCTACTGTACGGAGCAGAGATATGGGGCGATGCTCTCAGCAAGAAGGTATACCGAAAACGTTTGGCATAGGTATAGAGAAGAGGAGCACTGTGAATTGCATGTTCGTATCCGACAGTCTCTGACTCGGTGGTGAGAGTTATTGCAGGCGTGATACCTGTCGCCCTCTTTTACCTGCGCCGAAACGAGGATGCGAGGGGATGGTTGTCCGCGAGGAGAGACAGTGCTTGCACGAAGGGAAGGTAGACTGCGCGCCTCATCCCGGATGTGAGACCGTGGCTTAATCGAAGGCATGGTGAGACTGACTTCTATCTGACCCAGCTTTTGAGCGGGCATGGGTGTTTTCAGTCTTACCTGCGCAAGGTTGGTAAGTCACGGTCCCCCGATTGTCGGTTTTCCCCAGGAGAGAAGGACAATGCCTGCCACACATTTTTGCGCGTATAAAATTGGTCAGGCTACGAAGGGAACTCTACAGGGAGACGAGAGAGCTCACCCCGGATAATATAGTCGTGGTGATGCTCGAATCGGTTGACAAATGGAACCAGGGGGCACATTATGCTCGGGAAGTCCTAAAATATAAAAGGGACTCACAATAGCCGGGGGCGCTGGGGCTGGAGGATCGCTTTTCTGGCACTTCCTCTACCCTTCTCCCGTCCAGCTAGAAAAGGGATCCCCCAGCTTGAAGGCGCCTCACGGCGTAACAAAACGAGACCTGGCCCGAAGTAATGTGTCAAACGGTTCCAGGCTGGGTTCTCAGGTTGACAATGGAGGTGTTTAGTGGGTAGTCCAGTCGCGCATGGGAGTCCCACACTCTGTGCATAAATGGCATTCACCTCCTTACCACAAAAAAAAGTAAAAGATCCGTTGCCGGAAAGGTGCTAAAAGAGCCAGCAACGGACGGTGTTACGAGATTGTACCGAGTGCATGGCGGCAGGAGCTTTGGACAGCGTCAGTGAAAAGTGGTGTTCGAGGAAAAGTGTATTGCGGAAGAATTGGAACGTGGTCATTATCTTCGGCAAATTGAACAACAATGAAGAGGGCATTCCAAATTAGTTAGGTGGATAAAAATAAAAATCTACACAGGTTAGCCGGGACCCCAAGATCCCGAACTGAAATGTGCAAAGTACTAGTGTAGGAATTTCTCAGCACTTAGAATAACCTGCATACAAAGAATGCATGGAATGTCTTATCTTTCTTAGAAGAACAAAATCAATACTCTGATGCCCTGTTCTTTTCCTTTCCATCGAAATACAGGGTTTTCCAATAAGAGGTGTTATTTTGATATTGAAAGAAAAATCCCATTTTTTAATATAAATGATCACATGTTTATTTCATTATAAAGAAAAAGGTATGCCGTTAATAGTAAAAAATAACATTAGGCAAATGACCACCACGACCACGCTTACAGGACCATATCCTTTTCCATAACCAAATCGCAAAGTGGCTGCCCTATGTCCTCGATAGCCTCACGAATTGCATCTTTGAGGTCTTGAATCGGCACTGGGCTGTTGGCGTAGAACTTTTCTTTCACGTGGTCCTAAAAGAAGAAGTCGCAAGGTAATAAATCACAAGATCTCGGTGGCCAATCGTGATCACCTCTTCGAGAGATAACACAGCCCGGAAACTTTTCCCGTAAAAGATCAATGGTTGAAAGTAAACGTTGTCCAGACCAATACCATCCAATTCCAGCCATCAAAATCATTAATCATCTCTCGATAGCGCAATCTATTCACCGTAACTGTTGCTCCAGCCTCATTTTCGAAAAAGTAAGGTCCAATGACCCCGCTGGACCATAAACCGCACCAAACAGTCATACATTGAGGATAGAGAGGCTTTTCAACAATAACTCTTGGGTTTTCTGAGCCCCAGATGCGACAATTTTGCTTGTTGACGAAGCCGCCGAGGTAGAAATGGGCCACTCGATGGAATTCCGGATCACTTACATGCATTTCAAGGACACAATCATCAAAGACACGACATTTTTGATGATCAACCGGCTTGAATTCTTGTGTTAACTGAATTTTATAAGCATCAAGACCCAATTCTTTATGCAAAATACGTTGTAATGACGTTTGTGGAATGCCTAATTCCAAAGAACGACGAGGAATGGACAAAGCTGGGTTTTCTTCAACACTTTCGGCTACAGCAGCAATATTCTCGGCTGTTCTTGGGTGACGTGCACGGGTTTTATTCTTGATATCACTTAGTTGTCCTAACAGCTCGAATTTTCCACCAATTTCTGTATTGCGGTCCGACAAGATGCTTCACGACGACCCAAAAATGTTCGAGTTTTACAAACCGTCTCTGCCAAATTTTCACCATTTTTATAGTAATTTTAATGATTTCAATGCATTATTGAAGCGTGTATCGTTCCATTTCTATTTATGGCGTAGTTTCTACTTGTCAAATGTCAAAAAATGACAGCTTCAAAAGTGACATCTACCGAAAAAGCGGGCTATTCAAAATAACACCTCTTATTGGAAAACCCTTTATAAGAATGCAGAACAACAGACAACTATTTGAAACTATCGAGTTACCTTAGTGAGAATGATTAGCATTATTATTGTTTACAATACAGTTACCCACTTTTTAAGCATGCTTTTGCCGTCTTTTAGGTCATACTTTCCTCCACATTTCACATCAATTTGCACCCCTTCCCATTTTGGTGTTATGTCGTTGTCTTTTTCGCATTTAAAATACCTCGTTACGTTATAGTCTTCCTTCACAAAATATGATCCATATTTTATATTAACGTATCTGTTTGCAATACTCCCATTTACCTGGATAATGTGCAATCATCTTACACTTTTGTCCGCCTAGCATGTACGAGTTCCGTTTCATTCCGCTCAACTATGCTGGAATTTAATTATTGGATTTCATGCCTTAATTCCTCATTTGTATATTCGTTTTCTAGACCATTGATGATAAGTCTAAGTTGTCGGAATCTAGTCTCCGTGATATCATACTCATCCGTCATTGCATTCGTTGCTAAATTATAGAGCGGTTTAGCAGTTTCATTGGTGGACGCTTTAATAATTGCTCCAATATAACACAAATATCCATACCCTGTCAAGATTTGCGGGTTGTAGAAGTTCATTTACACATATATCTGACTGATCCACTTATCAAGAAGTCTAATCAGTCTAGCGGTTCAGTGACTAAAGGCACTTGCAGTCCTATGCAGCTGTCAGTTTTAGAATATATGGGTAAGGATTTCAGTCTCATTCTCAGCTGATTTTAGAATCGCTCATGTGCCAGCAAATCTGTAGGGGTTATACCTCCAACTAGAAGCACTGCATCCTCAAAAACAGTATGGTAGCTACTAGATGTTCTCAATGCTTTTTTGCGCTTATATTCTAATGGCATCCGCTCAAATTTCAGCTTCGTACTACAGTATTGATTGTATTATAACCACGAGTAACCTTCACCTTGTTTTTTATAGGTTTGTCCGGTGACGGAACAAGGGTTCTTACTTTACCTCATGTAGTGACCTTAGACTCGAAACTGACCTATTGGGACCACATCCCCCAATAGCTCAGTTTCGAGTCTAGGGTCACTACTTTTATTGCCAAATGTTTTGCGGCCAAGCATATGTACTTAGAGGCTGTAACAAAGATGGAGAAGAAAGGTCTTATTTTATTTTGTAAGCTCAAAAGTGTCATATTCATGTAAATTCCTTTCTTGTTGTTTTTTTTTTGCAAATAATTCTTAATTGTATTTCTTTTCTATTATATGCATTTTTATATGCCATTGAGCACTGGAATAATACTTTTTTTTTCAATTTTTCAATCACATTGAATTGGTTATGACCAAATTTTGTAATAGATGTTGTTTGACTTTAGGACCGTTATCAAGCTATGTACTTTCGTATCAGGTTAAAAATGTATGTACGTGAAAAGATTCAAAAAAAATATCTGTCTATCTATCAATCTAATATAAGCTCTAGTCAAGTCTATACTGGGTCACTTTCGAACTGGAAAAAAGCTTAAAATTGGATTGGTAAACTAGTGTTAAAGTGGACACAATTGGTAGCATAAGCTGATGACGTCAATATTATGGCACGTTCAATCTTAGGTGCCAAAGGAGTATTCCAGAGCATCGAATGTGAAGCAAACCGAATTGACATATGAGTTAATGAAACGAAAACTAAATTCATGACTCAAGCGAGGAAGAAAACTCCAGTTTGACAAAACCTGACCACAGGTGAATACAAACTTTTCATTAAACTAGACATTATTTATACTTTTAATTGGATAGTCTCCCGATTTTCAGATGAAATGAATAACAAAAATGCCTTTAAGATTTCATTTATTCAACAAAATTGTTGGGATGTATGTATTCTGGTTCCAATTGAAAAATGGTTGCAAAGCATTCAGTAACAGGTTTTGGAGCAGAAGTTCAAGGTTCAGGTGACGGTACTTTTGGTTCGTGAGATTGGGGTGTCACGTCTTCAATCTTGACATTAATCATCCCTTAATCGTCATCAAGTGCCAGAAGCCTTTTATCTTCTTCGTCAAGCTCTAAGGCCTGATGAACACGAGTACTTGTTAGGGTTTAAAAAAAACATTGCTTACAATACCCTATTAAAATCGGTACTTTTTCATTTGTCTGTCCATCGGTGTGGCCTTCTATCCATCAGTGCGTCACAGAAAGTGTTATCAGGAACTAGAGAAGCTAAAGTCATCTAATCTTGTGCTCGATAGTTCAAAGTGGGAAAAAGTTTTAAAGGATTGTAAGAGGGTCTCCTCATATATGTAAGCATTTGACCTCTTAG
The DNA here is from genome assembly GCA_963969285.1 of Odontomyia ornata. NCBI lineage: Eukaryota > Metazoa > Arthropoda > Insecta > Diptera > Stratiomyidae > Odontomyia > Odontomyia ornata. The sequence goes on along the minus strand of OZ017741.1, from coordinate 67,837,747 downwards.
CAACTTTTTCACAGAAGATTATTGTAAAATGGTATCAAATGGAAGATCTTGATGATAGTTTTTAGGGTTTTGTGAGAAATTTTTTTTGACAATACCCTAATAAATTTTTGTACATGCCCGTCTGTCCGTCAGTGCATCACAGTATGATTTCTTAGGAGCTAAAGAAGCCACAGCCATCAAATTTCGTGAACAGCTCAGAAGTTTCTGGTTAATGAAATCGCCATGGTCCAAAAAAAATTTTAATGGTTTTTTTTTGTGAAAGGGAGGTGAATGCCCATTTACGCATAGATTGTGGGACTCCCATGTTTAGAAGAAGGCGACTGGACTACCCACTAAGTACCTCCATTGTCAACCTGAGAACCTAGTCTGGAACCGTTTGACACATTACTCTGGGCCAGGTCTCGTTTTATTACACCGTGAGGCGCCTTCAAGCTGGGGGATCCCTCTTCTAGCGGAAGGGGAGAGGGGAAGAGGAAGTGCCAGACAGGCGATCCCCCAGCCCCAAGACCCCCGGCTGCTGTGATACCTTTTATCTTTTAGGATGCCCGAGGATAATGTGCCCCCTGGTTCCATTTGTCAACCGATTCGAGCATCACCGCGACTATATTATCCGGGGTGAGCTCTCCTGTCCTTTGCAGCCTGTCCCAATTTACGCGTGTAAAAAATGTGTGGCAGGCATTGTCTTCCTCTTTTAGGCAATACCGACAATTGGAGGACCGTGACTTACCAATTTTGTGCAGGTAAGACTGAAAACACCCATGCCCACTCAAAAGCTGGGTCAGATAGATGTCAGTCTTACCATGCCTTTGATTTAGCCACGGTCCCACATCGTAGATGAGGCACGTAGTCCACCTTCCCTTCGTGCAATTCACCCAAGACTGCTGCCAATCGTTAAGTGAGCGCTGTCTCTCTTTGCGGACAACCATCTCCCTCGCATCCTCGTTTCGACGCAGGTAAATAGCGCGGCGCTCTCTAGCAATCGTTGAGTGAGCGCTGCCTCTCTTTGCGGACAACCAACTCCCTCGCATCCTCGTTTCGACGCAGGTAAATAGAGCGGCGCTCTCTAGCAAGGAGGGCGATAGGTATCACGCCTGCAATGACTTTCACCGCCAAATCAGTGACTGGGCCAGGCGTTATTGGTAAACCTCCTTACTGACAGCGTCGCTCCATATTTTTGCTCCGTACAGTGGCACTCAGCCTATAGCACTGATCAAGAGGCGCGAAACCTCCTTACTGAGGGCACTGAGCCTACAGCACTCATCAAGAGGCGTCTTCTTGATGGGCTGGGCCCCTCTACGTTAGCCATAAGTCGACTCAGAGCCGATGTTTCTGGAGCAGCCTTCTCAGTCGTTGTTGATTTGCTCAAAGAAACTCATCTTTGAGTCGATCAGTAGCCCCAGGTGCTTCACCGCTGGCTTCGTATATCTCCAATACTGATCATCCTTACTCTAGGGATTCTCTTTTTTGTCAAGATGACCATTCGGTTTTCTCCAGTGCTAATTTGAGCCCGCGAGCAATCACCCAGTCTTTCACTCAGCGTATTGGCAAGCGTAGAGTAGGTTGTGCCTGTTCAACGTCGCGTCAAGGGACCAGAGCCGCAACACCATCCGCATAGTCAATCAAGCGTGACTCATATGGGATCCTCAGTCTCAGTAGCCCGTCGTACGTGGTTCCACAGGTCTGGACCAAGGACAGATCACTGGGCAACACCCGATGTAACCACTAACTTTCGTTGGCCCTGTGTTGTGTCGTAGAGCAGGCTTCGGTACTTTAGGTAGTTCCGCAAAAGCCGCATTAGATATTCTGGAGCTTGAAAAGGGTTTTTCAACGTATCCAGAATATCCACCCATCTAGCGGAGGTGAAGGCGTTCCTGACGTCAAGTGTCACCAACAGGATGATCCGTTGCTTGGTGCGGCTATATGCCTCTGCCTTTTGGACCCCCTGGTTCCATTTGTCAACCGATTCGAGCATCACCACGACTATATTATCCGGGGTGAGCTCTCTCGTCTCCCTGTAGAGTTCCCTTCGTAGCCTGACCAATTTTATACGCGCAAAAATGTGTGGCAGGCATTGTCCTTCTCTCCTGGGGAAAACCGACAATCGGGGGGCCGTGACTTACCAACCTTGCGCAGGTAAGACTGAAAACACCCATGCCCGCTCAAAAGCTGGGTCAGATAGAAGTCAGTCTCACCATGCCTTCGATTAAGCCACGGTCTCACATCCGGGATGAGGCGCGCAGTCTACCTTCCCTTCGTGCAAGCACTGTCTCTCCTCGCGGACAACCATCCCCTCGCATCCTCGTTTCGGCGCAGGTAAAAGAGGGCGACAGGTATCACGCCTGCAATAACTCTCACCACCGAGTCAGAGACTGTCGGATACGAACATGCAATTCACAGTGCTCCTCTTCTCTATACCTATGCCAAACGTTTTCGGTATACCTTCTTGCTGAGAGCATCGCCCCATATCTCTGCTCCGTACAGTAGCACTGAGCCTACAGCACTCATCAGAGGTGTCTTCTTGATGGGCTGGGTCACCCTACGTTGACCATAAGTCGACTCAGAGCCAATATTCCCGAAGCAACCTTCTCAGCCGTTGCCCTGATTTGCTCAGAGAAACTCATCTTCGAGTCGATCAGTAGCCCCAGATACTTCACCACTGGCTTCGATTCAATTTGTATGTCTCCAATGCTGATCATCCTTACTCTAGGGATTCTCTTTTTTTGTCAAGGTGACCACTTCGGTTTTCTCCGGTGCTAAACTGAGCCCACGAGCAGTCATCCAGTCCCTCCCTCGGCGCATAAGCATACCTAGCCTAAGTTGAGCTTGTTCAACGGTGCGTTCAGCGACCAGAGCCGCAACATCCGCATAGCCGACTGAGCGCGACTCATCTGGTATCTCAAGTCTCAGTAGCCCGTCGTAAGACACGTTCCACAGGTCCGGACCAAGGATCGATCCCTGGGCAACATCTTTCGTTGGCCCTGTGTCGTGTTGTAGACTAAGCTTCGGTACTTTAGGTAGTTCCTCCTCAAAAGCCGCATTAGATATTCTGGGACTTGAAAAGAGTTTTCCAGCATATCCAGAATATCCACCCATCTAGCGGAGTTGAAGGCGTTCCTGACGTCAAGTGTCACCAACAGGACGATCCGTTGCTTGGTGCGGCTATGTGCCTCTGCCTTTTGGACAGCGTTCACCACCTCTGCAATCACATCAGGAGTGGAACGTCCTGCTCTAAAGCCGTACTACCGAGGAGATAGGTCCCCAGCTGCACGAATCGCGTCAGTGAGCCTTCCCTTGATGAGTTTCTCTAGCACTTTCCCAGCCATGCCAAGCATGCATAACGGGCGGTATGCAGACGGCGATTCGGGATTTCCCTTCCCCTTGCTGATCAGCACAAGCCTCGCCTCCTTCCATCGTACCGGGAAAACCCCGGCCTGTAGGCAAGCGTTGAATGTGTTGAGCAGCAAGTCAGGACAATGGCGATAGACAAGCCACAACACCTCAGCTGGAACACCATCTGGACCTGGAGCCTTCCTCGCTTTCAATGAGAGGACTGCCTCCTCCAGTTTCAGCTATGTGAAGAGTGGACACTCGACTGCTGTTTCACCATGGACAGCGTCAACACGGACGGGATGGGCGGGGAAGAGTCCCCGCACTATCGCGTCCATCTTTTCTGCGTCATGTATACAAGGCTTCCGTAGGGCACCAAGCTTCCGCATGACTAGCTTGTAGCCAAGGCCACACGGATCCTTGTTCAAATTGTCCACTAGGTCTTGCCAGCAGCGAGCCATGCTACTGTTGATCAATTTGCGAAGGCATTTCCTGGCCGACTTATATGCTGCCACCCAGTTGCATGCCTCGTCACGGTTCCGTGCCCGTTGAGCCTCACGCTGAAGCTTGTGGCACTCCCTTCGTTTTTCAGTGATTTCAGTTGACCACCAATACACTGGGGGCTCGCCGTGCTGGGGTTTTCGACGGGGCATACAAGCTTTGCAAACAGTCGTAATGATGCTGATAATTGGGTTCACCACGTTTTGAGCTGCTAGTTCTTCCGTCCCCTCCGAAGCTCCCTGTAGCGGCTCACCTGCTGTGAGAACCTCGACGAACCTCTCGACGTCCATCCTTCCAATGTTCCATCCAGTTGCAGAAAGTCGAGAGTGCAGACGTCGGGAGACAACATCGCTTATCTCAAGCAGAATGCACTGATGGTCGCTGGCTGAGTAGTCCTCTAATACTTTCCAATTGTGTATCCTCCGTACTAAGGACTCCGAGGTGGACGTCACGTCTGGTATGGTTCCCACACAGCCAATACGGCAGCAAGTTGGCATATTTCCGGAGTTTAGTACGACGAGGGCCGTCCTGGCCACCATTTTCAGGATTCGTTTTCCCCGCGGATCTGTTTGAGGCATGCCCCATTCGATTGCTTTCGCATTGAAGCATTCCAAAGCATTAAGCTTGGCATGGAAAGATGATATAGATTCGTTTGGCGTTAGGTACGCGCTAAAGAAAGTGGTCCGTGAGCACCGAACCCACACAAAACCATCTCCACATCACGGCTTCCGCCTGGAAATCACTATTTTGAACTCAGATGGTGGCAGTACCAGTTTCGTCAGGATACCATGATGCCGAGCTTTTATCATGGTGTTGCTCACTCAGCAGCAAAAAGTTGGCTTTCATGTCCCTCGCAAACTGCTCAGGCAGATTTTGGGCGGTTGAACTGCGGTGTAGGTTTAGCTGCAGGATGCAGGAGTTTTGATTTTGCCTTGGCTAGGGCTTCCTGGAAAACCCGGCATTTTCCTGATCCCAAGACGTGTCCAACATTAGGTCTTGGATCAGCATCCTTGCAAAGAATACAGTGTGCCTCCTTCATACACTCTTTTCTTTTATGTCCCATATCACCGCGTTTGTAGCATAGGGAACTTCTATCGGGTCCTTTGCATACATGTGCGGTGTGACCATAGCCAAGGCATTGAAACATTGAAGAGGCATTGCTCTTTGCCGTATCCTACAGACAACCCACCCGATTCGTACTTTGCCCTTGTTCAAAAATTGTTCGGCGTCCTTTTCGGTCAAGTCAACTATGGCCATGCGTTGTGCCCTATTGTTTTTTGGTGTCAATCTCGCTTGGATCCTTCCCACGCTAGGGAACTCCCTTGTTAGTAATAGTATCATGTATCAATTTCAATATTTCTTGTATAAAATCGTGAGGGTGCATTTAAACCCAATTAAATTTTATATTTTATATAAGACTAATCAACCAGAATTTCAGAAGAATCAGATGATGTTTAACGAAATTATCGTGGTTTACATTTTCGATGTTACAACAACAACAATGCATGGCTATGGAGCAATGTTTCTCTCCAATCGAATCACATACTTGTTAGGATGTATGTATATCATGAATATCTTTGAGGATCAGGTCAACGAGTGATGTTAGTGATCGTAAAACAAAATGGCAACCGTTTTAAACGAGAATATTGAGTAAATTTATATTATTTTTCCCCAACTACAGCACTAAAAGTACATGCTATTGACTCTGTATGAAAACATGCATTTTCAAGGTAATGAAATCATGGTGGTAGTTTCTTATGAGTATAACAATACCAAATACTTTAGAAGTTGAAATGCACACAACTTTTTTAATATTGGTAGAATTTGTAAATATAACATTTTTCCCAGTGAATTCAGTCCTATGACAGGTCCTTATACCCTGGAAGTTTCAATCAATTTGAATCGCATTCACTCAAATAATAGCCATTTGAAAGTTCTGCGATTACAACAAAAATAATGTACGGTTTTTCTACCATTCGGGCTTTTCATCGAACCAGACGCTACCCTATTATTTGGATCTTCCTAATCTCCAGATAAAATGAAAATAAAAACATCTTTAAGATTTCATTCAGTTAATGGTGGCAGTTGACGGCAGGTTAAAGTGGAGTAACAATGGTTGTTCTTATAAAGCGAGCACTCAAACCCGAATGCTATAATGAATGCGCTCGACATGCGTTATGGAGACGATCATCTAAAGCAGATTTATCGGTCACAGCTAAGGCGTCGGGTGCAGAAGTCTGGTGAGACCCTACAGCAGCTAGCCCAAGACATTGAGCGACTAGCACTTTTGGCTTACCCAGCCTACGACCCAGAACATCGAGATGATGCAGCGACAGAGGCATTCATCAGCGCACTAAAGGACCCGGAATTGCAACAAGCCGTGCGTTTAGCTCAAAAGCAAACGGTTAAGGACGCATTGGCTTACAGTCTGAACTTTGGGGCAGCGAAAAATGTGACTCGTACCACTGCCCGGGTTCGTGAAGTAGTGACAGACGAGTGCAGGTGTGAACGCTTGGAAATTGAGCGAGACCCGCATGTAAATGGTGCGCCTAGATGCTGGAATTGCGGAGAGAAGGGGCACTTGCAAAGAGACTGCAAGAAGCGAAGAAAACCGAGCTATTGCCCAGGGTGTGCAGCTAGGAGGAGATCCAGACCGAGTCAGGAGCCCAGAATGGAAGCCCTTCAAACAAAGGGGTCGGGAAACATGTAAGAGCCAACTTCGTGGGGCAGAGGTTGGCTAGGAGGATCGACGTCCCCAGCACCACCATCACCGTGTCAAGACTACATCGTGGAGAAGCGGACTTGTGCCTTCCGGGTCAAATTGACGGAGAACACTGCACCATAACAATCGACACTGGTGCAACCCGATCGATTATCTGACCAGACCTAGTTAGACAGCAACAACTTCACAAGGGCAGAATTTTATCACTACGGACAGCTACGGGAGAAACTGCACCTGTTCATGGAGAGGTCAACCTCCAGATACAGTTGGGAGACCTTGTGTTCCGACATAATTTTCTGGTCGCGAACATTATGGATGACTGCATTCTCGGAATGGATTTTCTGCGACCACATGGAATCACGTTGGACTTGGGAAAACGTGTCTTGAAATGGCAGAATGTCGAAGTACTGATGGAGGATCCCAGCGTCCAAATCCCCAAGATGAATGTAGTGGTATGTACTGACACTGATGTACCGAATTCTTCCGAAAGCATTGTATGGGCCAAGCTTGATGGTGATTCTGGAGACCACCGATCTTACCTGATAGAGCCAACGAAGACGTCCGCATTGCGCAGTTTGATTGTAGGACGAAGCCTTGTAAGATCTTTAAGGAACGGATATGTGCCGGTTAGAGTCCTTAACACCGCAGATTCAACCACGAGCATCAAAGCGGGAGAAGTCATCGGCAGCTGCCAGCCTGTTTCCACCATCACCTCTTTGGAAGCTACTCACAACCATCATTGGAAAAGGAGGCAAGACACAGAAAAAGCCAGGGAATCTACGTCTGCAATATTGAAGCAAGTCAAATTGCCGGTGCAGCTATTCAAACGAGCCTCTGATCTGGTCACCAAGTACAGTGACATCTTCTCAACAAGCCCGGATGACCAAGGCCGAACGAGTTTGGTAACTCACGTCATAGACACACAGGGAGCCAAGCCGATTCGACAAGCACCAAGACGTCTCCCTATAGCCAAACAAGGAGAAGTGAGCGCACTGATCTCGGACATGGAAAAACAAGGCATTATTGAACCTTCTGTAAGTCCATGGGCCGCGCCTGTAGTTCTAGTAAAAAAAAAGGATGGTAGCACTCGCTTTTGTGTCGACTATAGGCAGCTTAACGACGTCACTAAGAAAGATAGTTACCCGCTCCCACGCATCGATGACATCATGGACACTTTAGCCGACGCAAAATGGTTTTCTACACTCGATCTCAAGAGTGGCTACTGGCAGGTAGAAATTGACAAGAAGGACCGAGAGAAGACCGCATTTTCAGTTGGGACTGGATTGTGGCAGTTTGTGGTGATGCCGTTTGGGCTTTGCAATGCCCCAGCCACTTTCGAACGCTTGATGGAATACGTGCTACGTGGTCTAACCTGGAAAACCTGCTTGGTGTACCTAGATGACATCATCGTCATCGGGAGAACGTTCGAAGAGCATGTGCGGAACTTAGAAGAGGTTTTCTCCCGACTGCGACTGGCAAATTTGAAACTTAGTCCCGACAAGTGTACCCTTTTCGCAGCTGAAGTAAAATACCTGGGACATGTCGTATCAGCAGAAGGGGTCAAAACAGACCCTGAGAAAATTGAAGCCGTGAAAAGCTGGCCAACACCAAACAACAAGCGCCAACTACGAAGTTTCCTGGGCCTGGCAACCTACTATCGAAGATTCGTCAAAGACTTTGCCAAAATAGCTAAGTGTCTTCATCAGCTAACCGAGAAAAATCGTCCGTATGTCTGGAATGAACAATGCCAGACAGCCTTTGAGACCCTGAAGGAAAAGCTATGTGAACTGCCCGTACTGGCGTATCCTAAACCCGGAAAAATGTTTGTGGTTGACACCGATGCAAGCAACGGCGGTATTGGAGCTGTACTCTCCCAGCAGATCAATGGCGAAGAAAGAGTCCTCTCGTATTACAGTCGAGTTCTTTCAAAAAGTGAGAGGAACTACTGTGTGACCAGGAAGGAGCTATTGGCTATAATAGAGGCCACCAAGCAGTTCCACAAGTACCTATATGGCCAGAAATTTGTTCTTCGAACGGACCATGCATCACTGAGATGGCTACTTAACTTCAAAAACCCCGAGGGACAAGTTGCGAGATGGATCGAAAGATTGCAGTCATACGACTACGAAATTGTTCATCGAAAGGGCGGAGTTCATGGAAATGCTGACGCCCTATCTCGTCGCCCATGTCCAGCTAACTGCAAGCATTGCCGACGGATTGAGGAAAAGGAACCGCCCGTTGATCTGCGACTGATAACGGCCGAATTCGATGAAGGTTGGTCATCGGAGGAGATTCGAAATGCCCAGCTAGCCGATGAAGACATCGGATCATTGCTCGTATGGAAGGAGACGACTGGGCGACCGGAGTGGAAGGACGTTTCGATGCATGGCGCAACCCTGAAAAGCTATTGGGCACAATGGAACTCCCTACAGGTGGAGGGTGGCGTACTCAAGCGGAAATGGGAAACGGCGGATGGCAGCTCCTATAGGATGCAAACTATACTACCCAAAAGCCGAATCCACGATGTGGTAAAGGAAATGCATGAAGGATCCTCGGGAGGCCATCTTGGTGTTAACAAAACCTTAGCGAAATTGCGGGAAAGATTCTACTGGCTCCACGCTCGAGAAGACGTAGAGGACTGGTGCCGCAGATGCACAATTTGCGCTTCCGTCAAAGGCCCAAAGCGACGACTGAGAGGACAAATGCAAACCTATAACGTAGGCGTGCCATTCGAAAGGATTGCTGTTGACATCGCTGGACCCTTTCCTGAATCTGAATGGGGAAATCGATACACGCTGGTTATAGCTGATTATTTCAGCAAGTGGCCCGAGGTCTACCCCATTCCCAACCAGGAAGCAACTACTGTAGCCGAACAGCTAGTGTTAAATTGGGTCAGCAGGTACGGCGTGCCTTGTGAACTACATTCGGATCAAGGCCGAAACTTTGAGTCACTAGTTTTTAGCGAAATGTGCGAGCAGCTGGGAATACGGAAAACGAGGACAACACCACTGCATCCCCAATCCGATGGAATGGTCGAACGTTTCGACGGCACGCTCAATAAACACTTGGCCAAAATGGTTGACGAGAACCAAAGGGACTGGGACCGACATATCCCACTATTTTTAATGGCGTATAGAGCCGCTGAACATGCATCGACGGGCCAAGCCCCAGCCAAAGTCATTTTTGGAAAGACTTTTCGTTTGCCAGCCGATATAAAGTTCGGAACAACCCCTGAGAAACCCCAAACGGTCTCGGAGTACGCAAGTGATCTAAGACAACGGTTGAACCAGATACATCGGACAGTGCGAAAACACCTCGAATCGGCTACTGACCGCATGAAGACCAGGTATGATCTAAAGGCTAATTCTACTGGCTTCCAGCAAGATGACTTGGTGTGGCTTTATAACCCGCAACGGCGAAAGGGTAGGTCTCCAAAGTTGCAACATAATTGGGAGGGACCATACCGAGTTACAAAGCGAATCAACGACGTCGTATACCGAATACAGGAACATCGTAAGCCGAGAGCTAAAATGAAAATCGTGCATCTGGACCGTCTTGCCCCATATTACACCCAGGGAGAATTGACTACAAATAGCGACACATCTTTTCGGGGCGAAAAGAACTGAGGTGGGGGCAGTGTTACATGTACAAATAATTACATGTACAAATAATTCTGCGAGCTACTGTCGCAATTGTTTACATCATCATTAAGAACGTCAACGAATGAATTTACTCGAACCCACGAGAATCCAACAAGCATGATCAACATCTGCAAGTGACGTCACTCCATTCATGAACTTGCTCGAACCTACCAGGTACCTCTCGGTAGAACATTCGCCAATGTGCGAGAAATGGGTGAATAGGTAGAGACCCTATATAAAGGCGAGCTGAATGAATGGGGAGAATCAATTCATTCGACCGCGATAAGAACTGCGATTGTGTGTGGGAAGTGTGTTTCGTAATAGTGAAGTAATTTAGAAGACAATTGCGATAGTAAATTTATGGACAAGAGTTAGATTTTTTTTAATAGTGACAATTAAAATTAGTGAAAGTGTTAACTGATTATTGTGCATTTTATTTAATTAAATAAACACTTTTAACTTAAATTAAAAGACATTGCGTTTTCACTTTCCCGGAACATTAAAATTATTGGCCGCGAACCAATAACACGCGACAGTATATTTGTTGTAGGTCGTTAAAGTTTTTCTTGAGTTTATTCATTATTGATGTCTGCATATCGTAAGTTGAGTACAAAACCTTTCTCGCATGAACATAGTTCTGTCAACCCAACTTGTTTAAATTATCAGATCCTCGTGAAATATAACCTAGGGTTAAAAATACATTCCGTAACCTTTCGCGACTTAGAACATTCTATTCTGTTTAATTTTTTGCTTAATAGCTCCTTGATAAAAAATCTTTCTTCTTTGAAATTATGCAAAGAACGCTAATTAATTTGAATAGTTAAGTGGTCGCATTTTAATTTCACGGATCTATAGTGGCGCCGTAAGAGAAATTTCTTCAATGGCGCGTCGCATACTAAATTAGGCACGATATAATACTACACCAAAAGTAAATCTCAATTAGCATCAAGAATCGTTTCTTTTCACCCAAGACCGATATCGATTTTTGTTGTTGTATTTTATCTGATTTTTGGAAGCCAGTCAAAGAAAAAAAAATGATGATTGTAGCACTACCATATAAAGACATTTCCAAATAATATAAAACATCAATTAGCAGGAAATTGTTGCATTGGATCGTGTTTACAATCAAATCTGCATATACAAATTACCATGTATGTGCCGTGTGTCGCCATTGGAATTAAGTAGGAAAGGAATTTCTCCTTGTTTTTCGGTGTTCATGTAAGGAGAGCAGACTTTTCCACAGTGAACAAAGAATGAATATATATGGATTAGTAAGAAAAATTGGAAATCTGATGTCATCATTAGCGCGCTTTTTGCCGACACTACCAAAAAGAATGGTAGCTATTAAATATATAAATTTTTAGTGAAATTAAATAAATATTGACTTTATGGCATCGTTCGTGATGCTGAAAGTATCCCGGAGATTGTTAAAAATAGCTTGGGAAAGACTTTTATTGCGAATCAAACAGGTAGCCTATTAAATCTCATTAAATAGCATGAAAATAAAGGTCTAAGTGGAATTCAGGTATTGACGAGTTTCTGCTGATTTATAATGATACCAATTTATTGGTGGTGTCATTTAACACTTAAATAGTTTATATTGTCATGAAGTGTAAAGAATTAAAATTAAATTTTCGGCTAAACGCTTGATGAGCTTGTTATAAATGATTATTGCGTTATAATTTTAATGTTTTCTCGCAATAAAAATTTTGGTGATTTTATGTTTTTGACCTAACGGAAATGTCGAGGACAATCAGCTTAAGATGTTGACAAGATTGTTATAATGTTATAGCCTTAAACTTTATCTTTAATAATGATTACGCGTGACTTAAAAGATTCTGATGGCTGTTCTTTGTAGCCTTCTTGATATAATTTGCTGTTTAGTTTGGATTGCTGCGTGAATAAAAATAATTTCTACAATATTCTGGCAGCACTTAATTAACTAACCAAAACATTGAAAAAGTTTTTAAAAAAAATCTCCTAGAACAAAATGTGGAAATTTGATATCCATTAATGCGCATGCACGATATTTGTTCAGTGTGTGCAAATTATACATTTTGTTCTAAGAAATTTTTTGCAAATCTCTTTTTTAAATTTTTGATGAATTAATTCAATGTAAAAATTTTTAATTGCTCATCTATAAAAGTTAAAAAATATTTTTTACCGCCATAGCCCCTTGTACTATGTGGTCCATTTAAGTCCGTGTGAATAACTTCCAATATTTCTTTTGCCTTTCTTCTATTTTTTTCAAATGGAACATTTGTAATTTTGCTTTGAATACAATTGGCGCACTTCATTTCGATATTTTCAAGTTTGTCTGGGATACCATCTAACATATTATTTGTAACTAATTTACTTAGATATTGAAAATTAATATGGCCCAACGCTGTATGCTCTATGAAGTCCACGTGGTGTAGTGGTTAGAGCACTAAGCCCGTAAGCCGAAGGTCACTGCTTCGAGTTTCGTTGGCGTCGACGAGATTCAATGTAAATAATTTGGATCTAACAAACGTAGCTTAAATCAACTCGGTACGTGAAGTAGTCCCCGAGATTTACTACATTTTTTAACGAAAACATGATATTCTGTTTGAGTTTTGTAATTTTCGCAACAAACTTTTTGCAAAATGTAATAACATGATTAAATAGCCAAAGGTTCATTCTAATTGCGACTTTAAAAAATGTTGCAAATATTCGTAAGGTTGCTGAGATGGACGGCTGTAAAGTTTACCCAAATTGGCAGTTTTACTGGGGGCTGTGCCTTAAGGTTGCATAAAAATGCAACATCTCAAAGAATAAAGTATTCGTCTTTGGTTGCAATGATCTCTGCAGAAGTTAATACTAATATACGCCGTCGTCACCTTGTCTTTGATGAACATCATGATCAACAAACGAATGTACTCGAGAGCACAACATTAAAGTTATTGGCCGTGAACAATAACACGCGACAGTGGTGTCGAGAAGTGAGATAGAAAATTTAGAAAGTGAAAACTTTTAAACATTCTCAAAGTGCACAATAGGGAAATTTAACGTGGAAACTGATAAAAGAGCCGAAATAATAAAAAAAAAAAATCCGACCATGTCGGAGCTTAAGGAAAAGTTGGAACAGCGAAACCTGGCTACTGATTGCACGCTTGCGTGACGCCATTGAATCGGAAGGCGTGTATCTGGACTCGGGTGAGCCCTCAGATGCAGGAAAAGGCGCAAAAGGTGGTGAAGCAGAAATACAAAAACCAAAGGAACCAGAAAATGTGCTGATGCAATTGTTGATGCTGATGCAGCAAGAGCAGCGACAACAGTCATCCAATTTAACTGCGAAGCTCAATAAACAGTCGTCCAATTTAACCGCGAAGCTACATGAACAATCAGCGATGCTAGACCAACAAGCATTCGAAATCAAGGCAAACATCACACAGAAGCTGGAGAAGCAATCAGCGAAGCTAGACCAACAAGCAATTGAAATCAAGGCAGACATCACACAGAAACTGGAGAAACACTCAACCGAAATAAAAACGGAGTTCGGTAGTCTGACGAAAAAAGTTAAATGTGTTGAGGAAAAGGTGTACAGGTTGAGGAGAAGGTTGGCCAGGTTAAGGAGAGAATCAACTATGAGATCAGCAAGGTCAAAGAGAGAATGAGCCATGAGACGGAAAAAGTGAAAAAGGAATTGGAAGCAGCGAAGGCAGTAGTAACCACTTCACCAGCCCCGCTTACAACCGCAGCTTAAAGCTCATCCAGAAATTTGAAAGCACCAATATTCGACGGGCAAATGGTCTGGAGCATTTACAAAACCTAGTTTGAAGCCGCCGCTAGGGCAAATCTCTGGAATGAGCAGGAACGAGCAACCGCATTAATTCTTGCTCTAAGAGGCCCAGCTGCTAATTTATCGGTCACAGCTAAGGCATCGGAAGTCTGGCGAAACGTTACAGCAGCTAGCCCAAGACATTGAGCGACTGGCACTTTTGGCTTACCCAGCTTATGACGCAGAACATCGAGATGGCGCAGCAACAGAAGCCTTCATCAGTGCATTAAAGGACCAGGAATTGCAATTAGCTGTGCATTTAGCCCAAAATCAAACGGTCAAGGGTGCATTGGCTTATCGTCTGAACTTTGAGGCAGCGAAAAACGTGACTCGTGCCACTGCCCGGGTTCGCGAGGTAGTGACAGACGAGTGCAGGTGTAAGCGCGTGGAAATTGAGCGAGACCCGCAGGTAAGTGGTGTGCCTAGATGCTGGAATTGCGGAGAGAGGGAGCACCTGCAAAGAGACTTGCGGAAGTGAAAAAACCGAGCTATTGTCCAGGATGTGCAGGTAGGAGAAGATCTAGACCGAGTCAGGAGCCCAGAAGGGAAGCCCTTTAAACTGAGGGGTTGGGAAACATGTAAGAGCCAACTTCGTGAGGCAGAGGTTGGCTAATGGGATCGACGTCCCCAGCACCACCATCACCGTGTCAAGACTGCATCATGGAGAAGCGGACTTATGTTTTCCGGGTAAAGTTGACGGAGAACATTGCACCATAACAATCGACACTGGTGCAACCCGATCGATTATCCGACCAGACCTAGTGAGGCAACGAGTACTTCACAACAGCAGAACTTTCTCACTATAGACAGCTACGGGAGAAACTGCACCTGTCCATGGAGAGGTCAACCTCCAGATACAGTTGGGAGGCCTTGCGTTCCGACATAATTTTCTGGTCGCGAAAATTATGGATGACTGCATTCTCGGAGTGGATTTTCTGCGACCACATGGAATCACGTTGGATTTGGGCAAACGGGTATTGAAATGGCAGACTGTCGAAGTATTGATGGAGGATCCCAGCGTCCAAACGTACGTACCGACACTGATGTACCGAATTCTTCTGAAAGCGTTGTATAAGTCAAACTTGATGGTGATTCTGGAGACCACCGATCTTATCTGATAGAGCCAACGAAGACGTCCGCATTGCGCAGTTTGATTGTAGGACGAAGCCTTGTAAGATCTATAAGGAACGGATACATGCCAGTTAGAGTCCTTAACACCACAGACTCAACAACAAAGATCAAAGTAGGAGAAGTCATCGGCAGCTGCCAGCCTGTTTCCACCATCAACTCCTTGGAAGCAACTCACGACCATCATTGGAAAAGGAGGCAAGACGAAGACAAAACCCGGGAATCCACGTCTGCAATATTTAAGCAGATCAAATTGCCAGTGCAGCTATTCAATGGAGCCTCTGATCTGGTCACCAAGTACAGTGACATCTTCTCAACAAGCCCGGATGACCAAGGCCGAACGAGTATGGTAACTCACGTCATAGATACACAGGGAGCCAAGCCAATTCGACAAGCACCGAGACGTCTTCCTATAGCCAAACAAGGAGAAGTGAGCGCACTGATCTGGGACATGGAAAAACAAGGTATTATCGAACCTTTTGACAGTCCATGAGCCGCGCCAGTAGTTCTAGTAAAAAAAAAGGATGGTAGCACTCGTTTTAGTGTCGACTATAGACGGCTTAACGACGTCACTAAGAAAGATAGTTACCCGCTTCTATGCATTGATGGCATCATGGACACTTTAGCCGACACAAAATGGGTTTCTACACTCGATCTCAAGAGTGGCTACTGGCAGGCAGAATCGACAAGAAGGACCGAGAGAAGACCACATTTTCAGTTGGAACCGGATTGTGGCAATTCGTGGTGATGCCATTTGGGCTTTGAAATGCTCTAGCAACTTTCGAACGCCTGATGAAATACGTGCTACGAGGTCTAACCTGGAAAACCTGCTTGGTGTACCTAAATGATATCGTTGTTATCGGGAGAACGTTCGAAGAGCATGTGCGGAACTTAGAAGAGATTTCCTCCCGATTGCGACTGGCGCATTTGAAACTTAGTCCTGGCAGGTGTACCCTTTTTGCAGCTGAAGTAAACGGTGACGAGAGAAGTGGCACCGAAATTTTGGTTAGAAGACCCTATTGTTTCCATAATATTAAAAAAGGCGAATTCAAAAACCCTGAATTTCTTGAAGTATCCGTTACCAAAATTTCACTGCCAGGTGGGGATAACCTCTTCGTTATCTCTGCGTATGCAACTGATTAAAACGTTCTCAGGTTCAAGGAGGAGCTCAGTTCCTTGTTTAAAATACTTAAATTGAACAGGCTGCATAGTTATTAACATATATTCTAGCCGGTGATCTAAATGCCTGGTATAAATCATGGCCAAAATACAGCAATAATCTAAGAGGTGCATTTCTGAAATCGTGGATAACAGAGAACCAAATTGAATACAGGTGCAATCTATATAGGCTGCTCGGGATAACAATGTCTTCCTTCTGATGATGGCAATGCTTATTCAATGGTTCCTAATGACAAAAATCTAACTAACGATGAAATATATGCCTATTTGTCGTAGTTAGAGAATCTGACGTTGGAAACGATTGAGAAAGTAGTTCCCAAGATTAAACATCAGAGCAACATAGAAGGATATAAAACACCAACTATCGCATGGTTGAAAAGATTGTAAAGCCTTCTTCTCACCCGTAATTTTTGGACTACACTTGAAGAATATCCGGAGTTTAATTCGTTCATACTTCAGGAGTGAGGTCAGCAATCAATAGGCCGCAAAACTTACGGGTTTTAGCCTATAGGACCCTGATGGTGTTTCCGCGGAAGGCATTGAATCTTGGAGTCGCTAGTGGTGAGATGTCTTCTCGATAGGGCTGGTATCGAAATTTATAGTGCGACTCCGGATAAAAGTGGAAACAGGACTATGTATGATGGATTGCAGAAACTTTCCTTGATTGGAACACGTTTTGGAATGGTTCATCTACTAAACCTTGAGAGAGGAAACCAAATATTTTCAGAGGTCGTTGAAGCAAAAGTTTCTGACTTCAAATCAAGCCTGAACGGTGAATCAATACTTCATTTCAATGAAACATTAGCATCTGACCTCATACCGAAATTGAATTTTAATGATTGATTTGTCAGCTATGAAGACTTGTGTTTCATATTAAGCAGGATAAGCAACAAGAAAGAAGTGTTGGAGCATATCTCATTGATATGGAGATAGCCTTCGATACGGTGTGGTTAGATGGACTAATTTTCAAGCTTCAGGCCAGGTTCTCCAGACACCTTGTGGCCATGATTTTCAATATGTTATACGAGAAATCATTTGTTGTAACCATAACGGACGTTAGATAGGAAGCCATATGGTAGAAATTTGCATATGGATTAGTCGGCCTATTATGGACAAGCTTCCGTGAGCTCTCAGCCAGCTGCGGCATAAGCAAATGCTTATATCGCGTAATATGTACTATTTTCCGAATGTAAAACCAAAGAAACGCATTCCGTGCATCCTTAAAATGCACCTTGTACTGTCCACTCTACTCCTAAACTTTTCGAGATGAGCAAATGAAGCGCATGTTTTGCAACTTCCACTGATAGCTCAGCGTTGAGAAGGAAACAAACTCCTATTCTTTCACTTGGGAAAGCGATAAAAATTAAACGGGTATAAGTACTGAAATAATTTTCACTTCACTAGAAGCGCTATTTTGTTCTCCGCACTCATCTGGATTTCATTGTAGAAATCCGTCTCAAAACCGTACAAAACCTTGAATTTCCGTTGGCACCTCCATAATTCTTCATATAACGCCATGTAAGTTAGCCAGCAAAGTTGGCCTACTAATGGTCATGTGTATGGTAGTAAGCGCTGCTGCCATATGGCTTCCTATCTAACGTCAGTTTTGGTTGTAACTGATGGAAATCTGACAACAATGCGCAATCCTAAGGTTTTGAATGATCTATAGCATGGAACAGTTACTGTGCCTCTGCTTTTCTCAACGTCTCGCCAACGCAACGTGACCATGGCTAGCTTTTGCTGATGATCTGATCATTAATATGGTAGACCAAAAGCTACAATAGTTCAGAGCAGTCTTCGGAAATTTTTTACTTATGTGTAGCTTTACACCGACAATTGGTGAATGAAAATCAATGCGCAGAAGTGCGAAACAATTTTGCTTCAGACAACGCTATAGAGGGCCATTCAAGACCAGAAACGCAATTGGAAGGAGTTCCACACTATGGCTAGTGAGGGTAGTTCTGAACAGATCCTTCATAAATCCTGTGTTCATCTCGATCAGTAATCATGTCCCATCGACGACTCTTTTATTTCAGATACATTAATCAAAAGGTCAAAATGATCTGTTACAAGCTCAGTTTAGACCAGTTTTTACATATTGATGTTAGATCCGGTAGAACTAGAGTACTTATACTATGAAAATATGAAGAATTTTCAAAAGGAAATGTCTTCGTGTATGTACTGGTTTGTACAGAAAGTATGAGACGAATTGGAAACACTTTATATCGAATAGAAAAATTTATCAAGCAGCTGAAATGACGAGAGCAGATATCTTCATATTGAGACTTGTTCAGAATCATATCACAAGATCTGTAACTAAGAATAAAAACCCGTGAGTTTCACAGCCGTTCCAATCTACAGACGGGTATATTGAGACTCTTCTTGCTACTGGCTTCGTTCCTTCAGAAGCACTCGTGTATTTGGACATGAGTTGATATGTTTTTGATTCTGAGGGTGCTCCAATTATTTCTTGCATATATAGACGGGCCGCCGATAAGAAGATAAAATATCCTTCGAATTAGAGTTCACAAGACCAATAATTCCAATGAAGATACTCATTTGCTCCATTCGTTTAGGCTGGTCGAGCTGGGATGGAGCAATCTAGGTGGATGAATGACAATGTCTAAATTATTCGTGGTTATGTTTTTTCTATTTTGTGTTCTTCGTTAGTAAGTTTTTGAGTTTCAGCTCATTACCGCTACATCTTGTGTTGTTGTTTGTTAATGTTAAGAATTAGGGATAGTTTTCAATACTTAGGATGGGTATATGTAATGTTTACATAGGTTTAGAGATAAAGTTTAACGTTTAGGTTCGGATCATTGTGATAGCATTTTATTGGTATGAGATAAAGTTTTTGATTGACTTTTATTAGAATCAAAAACCGCAAATTTCATCGGTCATCGAGATCGAGTAGTTAATTAAAGCTAACGAGAAAGCTGACAAGGTTGAGAAAGAAAATGAAGAGCTCAAACTTCGAACCAAATCACTAGAAGCAATCGTTGGATCGTTGACGTTCAACGAAGCAACAGGAATCAGCAAGAAAGAAAAAGAGGTAAATTCAAAAATGACCGAAGATAAGAAATCTAAGAAACCGAAACAAGAAACTGATCAAGAGGATGTCCTCAGCACAGGCGGAGCAAACGCCAGCGCGAATTATTATGCAGCGCTAGCTGGACTAGAAGATACCATGAGTATTGAAGAGAATATAGGTAATAAAACTTCTGATTATTGCACTGCTAACCCAGATAATTGATGTATTGAATACTTAAAAATTAAAAATATGTAAAAAAAACCAAAAGTTTTGTCGGCTGGTCCGTCAGTCAAGGTTAATCAAAAGAAATAAAAAGTCCCACCAGTCAATATATTTCGGCAAACGGGCAAAGATATGATTCGGCTTTTGGCAGCCGACAATAAGTTAAATGATTTTGAGATCAAAAAAGGCAATGTCAATAAACTGACAATTAGAACTAAGTCGCTGGTTGATTTCCAGTCAGCAAAAAGTGCGTTGAATTCTGGAGATGTTTCGCATTTTACATACACCCACAAGAGCGAAAGAAACCTGGACTGCGGAGAGAACACAGTCGATCTCCTTAGGGTGCTTCAAGAAGTTTCACCAGAAATAGAATTTATTTCCGTTAAAGGCTTTGCAACGAGGAGATCGATTGTCCAGCGAAAAAACTTGCCTTATTACTTAGTCCAGATTTCCAGCAAAAGCATTTCAAGTGCCCTACAAAGAATAAGGTACTTGAACTTCCGTGTGGTGAGGCGGAAATGCCTCCAGAAAAGTGAGGCCAACCAGTGCTACAGGTGCCAAAGATTCGGGCCCTCGGCTGGCAATTGCGCCATGAAATATAGGTGTGTAAAGTGCCAAGATATCCATGCTCCTAGCGAGTGCAAATTGGCTCAAGTGGAGCCAAAAGAAAAATTATGTTGTGTGAACTGCGGTGTCTTTGGTTATCCAGCATCATATTGAGGATGCCCCCGGTATCAAGATGCAAAGGTAAAATTCACTCCAAAACAAAGTCAAGCGTACCGCAATCTGATACCTACCAACTTCGTCAAGCCCGGGTTGTCATTTGCACTTGCTGCGAGAGGTCCAGTAGACAATGTAAATAAAATAAACAATGTAGGTGGCAATATGGAGCTGCTCTTCAAATTTATCAGCAATTAAATTCCTTATCGGAGAGAATCGATGTACAATATTCTAAAGGTTCGAAGACCCTATTGTTTCCAAAATATTGAAAAAGTCGAATTCAAAAGCTTTGAATCTCTTGAAGTGTACGTTATCAAAATCTTACAGCCAGGTGGGGATAACCTATGCAATTGGTGGAACTGTTCTCAAGCTCAAAGAGGAACTCAATTCCTTGTATGAAATATTCGAATTGAACAGGCTGCATAGTTATTATATTTTTGCTGGTGACCTGGACGCCAAGCATACATCATGGCTGTACGTCCCCAATAATCCAAGAGGTGTTTTCCTGAAATCGTGGATAACAGAGAACCAAATTGAAGACAGGTGCAATCTATATGGGTCGTAGTTCCCAACATACCCTAGGAGAAATTCATATTTGGACCTCTGCATTGCAGACGCAAGACTTGAATTCAGCTTTAATAGTCCTCAATGAAAACTGCAGGTACTTCTTTATGATAGCGACCATAACGCAATCGTAATGGAAATCAATCATCAAAGGGATGATCTCTTCCTCATTCTAGTTCAACACGAAAATCATCGGTTGAATTTAAAAAAAAAACAGACTGGGAAGCAATGTATTCCTTCTGATGATGGCAACCCTTGCTCAATGGTTCCTAATGACAGGAATCTAACTAATGATGAAATAGGTCTCTATTTCTCGAAGTTAGAGCAACTGACGTGGGAAACGATTGAGAAAGTCGTTCCCAAGATTAAACATCGAAACAATACAGAAGGATATGAAACACCAACCATCGCAAGTTTGAAAAGATTGAAAAGCCTTCTTCTCACACGCGTCAACAATATTTATCGACGATTTTTGGACTACAACCATCCCTTGTTGGCTTTGTTGAAATTACACCTGAAAGATGTCCGGAACTTAATCCATTCATACTTCAGGAGTGAGGTCAGCAATCAATGAGCGGAAAATTTGAGGGGTTTTAGCCCACAGGACCCAGCTGGTGTTTTTGCGAAAGTGAATACCATATTCCGTAAGAAGTTGAGTGAAGGTATTGAATCTTGAAGTCAGTAGTGATGAGATATCTTCTCAATAGGGCTGGTATCGAAATTGATAGTACGACTCCGGATAGAAATGCAAACAGGATTATTTGTGAGTGATTGCATACTTGCCCTGATTGGAACATATTTTGAATTGGTTCATCTACCAAACCCTGAGAGAGGGAATGAAATATTTTCAGAGGTCGTTGAAGCAAAAGCTTTCGACTTCAAATCAAGCCTGAATGGCCAATCAATTCTTCATTTCAATGAAACATTAACATCTGACCTCATACCGAGCTTGAACCTTATTGATTATTTTGTCAGCTATGAAGACTTGTGTTTCATATTTCGCAGGATAAACAACAAGAAATCATGTGGTACTGATGGTATTCCAAATGTAGTTCCCTGACATTTGCCTGAGGTTGTTATTAGGAATTATTGCATATTGTTCAACAACGTGTTGAGCAATTCATATTTCCCAAATGAGTGGAAAAAGGCTAAGGTATTTCCGATCTTGGAGAGAGGAAAAGAATCTTCATGCCCTAAAAGCTATCGCCAAATTGGCTTACTGCCTAACATCAGCAAGGTGTTTGAAGTGATACTCATTAGAGCATTAAACACCCACATTGGGAAATATGAATTGATGCAATAAAGACAGTAACCTCAGACATCTGTTGGAAACTAAACAACGGAGAATGTGTTGGAGCATTTCTAGTTGATATGGAGAAAGCCTTCGATACGGTGTGGCTAGATGGACTAGTTTTTAAACTTCTTCAGTACAAGTTCCCCAGACACCTTGTCGCCATGATTTGCAATATCTTTTACGGGAAATCGTTTGTTGTAACTGACGGAAATCTGACAACAATGAGCGAATTCAAGGTCTTGAATGGTCCACTGCAGGGAACAGTTACTGTGCCTCTGCTCTTCTCAATATTCATTCGCAAGCAATTGATCGGCTTTGATTTTAACGTCAACGCCAACGCGATCATTGGTAGCGTTTGTTGATGATCTGATCATATATACGGCTGATCGAAAAGGTACAATAGTTCAGAGCAATCTCCAAAAAATGTTCAATGATGTACAGCTGTACACCGACAATTGGCGAATGAAAATCAATGCACAGAAATGCGAAACAATTTTCTATCAGACAACGCTGCAGGGGGTCCATCAAGACCTGAAATGTAATTGGAAAGATTTCCACATCAGTAGTTGAGAACGAGTTCCACATAAATCGTGTGTTCGATACCTCGGTGTTCATCTCGATCAGTATCTGTCCTATACTGAACATGTCAAAACATGCTCAGTAAGGCACAAAAGTAGTCATGGCCCTACGAAGACTTTCATTCCAAATACATTGATCAAGGGTGAAAATTATCTGTTACAAAACCCTAGTTAGACCAGTTTTGACATATGAATGTCAGATCTTGTACAACTAGAGTGCTATCACTATGGAAAAATTAAGAGTTTTTGAGGGGAAATGTCTTCGTGCATGTATTGGTTTGTACAGAAAGCCTGAGACGGATTGGAAGTATTATATATAGAATAGAAGAATTTATCAAACTGCTGAAGTGACAAGAGTCGATATCTTCATATTGAAACTTCTTCGGAATCATATAGCAAGATCTGTAACTGTGAGTGAAAACCCTTGGATTTCACAGCCATTCCACCCTACAGACGGGTATATTGTGACTTGCCTCGCTACTGGCTTCGTTCCTCCAGAAGTATTCGTGTATCTGGACATGAATCGATATGTTTTTGATTCTGACGGCGTCCCAATTATATATCACATATATCGACGGGCCACCGATAAGAAGATAAAATATCCTCCGAATTTGAGTTCACGAGATACTCATTTGCTAGATTCGTTGAAACTGATCGAGCTGAGCCGGGGTAATCTACGTATTGGTGGCTGAATGAGAATGTCTAAATTATTCGTTTTTTCAGTTTTGGTGTTTTTCGTTACTAAGTTTTTGAGTTTCAGCTCATAATTGCTACATTTAGTGCTGTTGTTTATTCATGTTAAAAATTTGGTATAGATTAGGTCTATGTTATGTTTGTTTTATTAGGTTAGAGAAAAGATTAAACGCGTACGTTAGGAATATTGTCATAGAATTTTTTAGTATAAGATAAAGTTTTTGATTGAATTTTATTAGAACTAGGTTATAAAATATTAGGTGTAGGATCAAAGTTCGCTGTTGTGTTTGAATTATAAGTAATTTTCAATAATTACTTACTTATTACTTACTTATTACTTATTTTTCAATAATGTTGGTTGGCTTTTTCTCCCTTTTCCAATCAAATCATAAAATACGTAATAATCTTAATTAATTTGAATTTGCTATAGTTTTTTTTTGCTAAAATGTGTTAATGATAACGCATGAATTTAGAGAGCCATTTGGGCCATTAAGTTTTTGTATTGTTATTGTTTGGAATTCGCTTTATTTTCTTTTAACGTTTATAACGATTCATATTGAATAAAGCACTTTTGACTTTGACTTTGAAGAAAAAACTGAATCATAAAATATGTAATAATTTCAATTAAATTGAATTTACCATTGTTTTTTGATTGAATGTTATGATTGATGATGTATAAATTTAAAGAACCATTTGGTTAATGGCCCAAATGGTTCTTTTAGTATTTTTATTATTTGGGATTTGCTTTATATTCTTTGAAAATATATAACGATTCGTATTGAATAAAGCGCTTTTGACTTTGACTTCAACATGTTTTCCGTCTTTCCGCATAGCTTGTCTTTGGCATCGTACTTTTAAATCTGATATTGAAAGTTTTCAACAAGACGTTTTATGTGATACCCATATTGGCTACCTCATATGAAACAATTTTTAGGAGTCACTTTCATATACTTGTATATGTGGGGACTATGGAAACCTAATGCAATATTTTTAATACCAACACTTTGTTTAGGTCATCACCTTGGATATGTTAAACAAATTTTAAGATTGGTGATTTTGAGGTGACCGAGAAAACTTGAATGACGCACGGGCGAGTAATGGGACGGACGGGCGAACAAGCCGCGTTTTTAGTAGGATTTTTTCAAAACCATATATTCAAAGACATGCTACAAATTACAGTTACAACTTCCATTTATACGAGGTTGTACTATTTGCTTTGAGATATTTTACGTAGGCGATAATGCAGCCCTCGTAACACATATAATCCAAAATTGAAGGCAATATTAAATTGATGTAAATACGGGTATTTGAGTTAATTTCTTTGAATTTTTATTTTGAACTAGCTACTGTTAGCATGCCTGAATTAAACGGTTACACTAAAGCTACTTAAATTACATTTGAACCTCTTTTGCCACTTTTCAATAATAAAATAACCTTCAATATGTAATTAACACTATTTATATGGCACCAACTGAAGCGCAATTAAAATTTTAAAATAATCGTTACACGATTTCCAACACATTAAGTCTGCTAACAAATTTGAATAATTTATGAATTCTTTGAGTTTTATCTGCCCATTTCCTGTGAGTTACAATGCTAAAAATTCGTGGAAATTTCCGTTGAAATTTGTGTAGATAGCATGAATTTGTTTGAAAACGCTGGATTTTATTTTCGATTTAAATTCGTTTATAACAAAAAAATTAAATAATCACATTTATCAAGTTGACACGATACTGTAGGGTATAAACTTAAGAACGCAGTAGAAAAGAATTAAACAGACTGACGAGTCGATGACGCTAAATTTGCCTTCACTGTTGGTGGTAAATTTTATTTCACTTTCCTCATTTTGCGTTATTAAATCAAGTTGAAATTGCGCGGTTAATTTCTATACGGTTCAATGGGAACCAACAAAAGTTAAATAAAAGTCCGAACTATTTCTGGATTCTGCTGCGTTACTTGCAGTTGTGACGCGTTAAATTTCAAAATAACACTCGATGAACCTGAATGAAAAATATGAACTTTGTGTAAGGACCACTGTTTTGTTGCTTTAAATTCCGACTGTCTTGAATATTGAAATTATTAGAGATCGGAATGTGTTGATACCAAAATGCTTCAGACCAGACTCTTGGCTTCAATTGACAATTCCAGCAGAGGCTGTGTATTCTGTTCTACCCCCCTCTCTTGCGGATGGAATTGCAATAAAGTATCGATTCGTACCAGGAACTAGAGATCATTTCTTACGAGGCAAAACAGTCGACCAATCTCAAATAACATCAAAGATATTGACTTTTCAGGTTACAAATCCACTGTGGACGCCTTCGCTTATTGCGTCAATCGGATAGGATCATATAATCAAAACACATAAATTTGCCATTTGCATCTTATCTTGTTTACTGTCCACCTCGATACAACTGGAGCCTGTCTATTGTCGTCATAAGATGCGCATAATATTTTTTGTCGCTGGCCACCCGGTTCCGATTCTAAAATAATTTTGTGAAGAAATTAAGAGAGTTCCAAGTAATAAAAAAAAATCTACCCGAAAAGTCAAATAAACGCTAAATCTAGTGATCAAAACATCGCATTGCCCGGTATTTCACCTTAAATCTGGTTGCCTGAAATATTTAAAAAGATCAACACTCGAGTTCATTTACATATTTCTTCCATTTAGAGGCGAATCAGCTTTGTAGGTTTCGGTGCTGTTAGAGCTTTTATGATTTCCATCAAATTCCATACTGATTGCAAAAGTATCTTTAGATATACTCGTATCTGCACATATGCAGATATGTATGAAGAGCTGTCGTGCGTCCCTGTGCGGCTGCTGGTCTTAACTCTGTAAAAGGTCTTCTCCAACCTGGTTTAGTCACCGCGTCTTACTGTCGCCAATTTCATTGGTTTTTTGCTTCTTCTTCGTTCGATACGTCACTGTATTGAATAATTATATGAATACAAGTTA
This sequence comes from Odontomyia ornata, assembly GCA_963969285.1. NCBI lineage: Eukaryota > Metazoa > Arthropoda > Insecta > Diptera > Stratiomyidae > Odontomyia > Odontomyia ornata. The sequence continues at coordinate 67,811,395 of OZ017741.1, read as the reverse complement.
AGCTTTTCCCCTTGCTTGGCTTGTTTTTCTTTAAAACGTCCTTGAAGGTATGTCAATGTACATACGTCTACACCTGTGCTTATGTTTGTATGAAGATCATCTTACTCGGACCAACAGAACAGTAACTGAAAGCACGATCAAAACTACAAAATCAACCCAATACGATACAAAATAAAACCTTTCTTAATCTATATAAACAAATTCACGAATGCATAAATACGTAAAATGTAAAGAAAAAATTATTTAGCATAGATATGACATTAATATACTAAACCGGCTGCTTAAAAAACTTACGGATACGATTTGAAGTCGGCAAAAGAATGTCTGAAGAAAAGTAGAAGACGTGGTGGAATAAGAAAATAACATTTCAAAGATGGCATCGTGGGTCATTGATTGTCTTGCGGACTTTTTCCATGGTTCCGGGCTTAACATTGTTGAAAAATATAAATTCAGCTTGAAAGAGTAAGAGCCAGGATGACTGCAAGGAAACAAAGCAAATAAAGCTGAGAAGGTGAAATGTCAGTGAGTTATTGTTGAGAGTGTTTAAGCGGAAAATTTAAGGACAAGTGGAAATTATTGATGAATCTTGGTATTTGGGAGACTTGTTAATTGAATATTGCTGATAACAATAATGTATAGTGAGTAGTAAATCAAAGGATTGATGTTGGCTGCTAAACTCTTAAAGGTATTTTAATGTGCTTTTCAGATAATAAGAAATGTTTTTTTTTTTTTATTAAAATTAAGTACTAGTAAAGATGAAAGAATAGTACATATTCTAAATAATTCTTGGTATTTTATTTATATCTGCATAAATTTCTTGATGTAAATATGACAAGTACAAGCTTTTCCTTTTTGATAAAACTCGCGGGCTCGAAAATTTTAACTGTAATGGTGAAAGGCATGAATTGTACCTACAAAGTATCTTATTTCATTTAGGCATTCTTTTGAAACATTTTTTGGGGAATTTCTCAACGGTTGATCACCGTCCAGTTTCTCTTATCTGCGAGAATCTTTCGGCTGACCATGTATAATTTACCGAACTTGATTTTATATACGGAATTCCAATCACGATTACGCTCCTGTGGTATTCTCTGGTATGTCTGATTGTGTTCTAAATATAGATTGCAGGGAATTTATGTTGTGTTATTTCAGGATCGGTTTAATGGTATGATTAAGGAATGTTATTATGCTGTAATTATATGCTGTACCTTTTTAGGGTTTTGTACTAAAATACAAAACCCTATTGCAACCACGACCTGTGTCTGTCTGTCCGTCCGTCTGTATGTCATAGCACTTTTTTCCGAAACGATAGAAGTTACAGCCATGAAACTTTGTAGAAAGGTCAGAAGTGGTGACTTCTTGAAAGTTAAAAGGTGAAATTTTGTTTCAAAGGGGTTTAAGGAGGGTCTCCCCATACAAGGAGGTGATCCTTCAAAAAAAATTTTTCACCACTGGCTGTCGAGTAGTGTGTCGTTGGAAAAGTCTTAATGAGATCTTTTCAAAACAAGTTTTAAAATTGCTTTATCGGTACTGTGGGGGGGCAGGGGAAGGGGAAATGTACGAACTTTTCGCGTACCCCCTCTCCCCCTCGCGATTGGACACCTTTCATCCGAAAAATCTGAAAAAATCGTGAATGTAGGCCTTTATGAGTACAATAACAACAAATACGTGAAAAGTCGAAATTAAATCAACTATATTTATCGAAGAATTTGTGGTTTGAATTTTCCTGAATTACTATTGAAACATATGGCTATGGAAAAATATGCGCTTTTTACCGACTCAGATACGACAGATTTGCTAGGACTTGTATGAAAGTTTCAGGAATGATAGGTATCATAAATATATTAGAGAATTGGTTCAGCTAGTGGTAGCAGCAATCATAAAACAAAATGGCGGCTGTTTTAAAAGAGAAGATTGAATAACTTTGAGTAATTTTTCCCCAATTTCAACAATTAAGGTACATGATTTTAACGCTTGATTGAACTCATTAATAAATGGCTGAAGATGAACACCTAAAGTTCTGAGGGAAAACAAGTCAAGTAGGTCGGAGCGTGCTCCTACTAGAAGGGCTTTGTAAGCAACCTAGAGTTTGAAACAAGTTTTCTGAGGGCATAAATCGAAATTTTTTAGTGCCTTAAGGCGGGCCTCCCCATGTAGGGAGGGTGGCAATTAAACACTTTTTTAATAGAAGGTAGTAAAGGAGGGTGTCACATGAAAGGCCTCATAAGATCTTTTCAAAACAGGTCTTGAAATTACCTTATTAGTGTCGAGAAGGGCGGGAGAAGGGGAAATGTATGAAATTTCCCAGTAAATAGTATCAAAGGCATTACAACGAAATGACAGCTGTTTCAAACGGAATATAGGCAAATTAAATCTATTTACCCATAATTATAACATTCCATTTTTAATATCAAACTGAGCAAATTGGTTCACATGTTATTCATTGAGATCATTGAACCTTATTGAAGATTTAAAATTTGACACTAAGCATAGTCAGATTTCTAGATTGCGTATCGCATATAAAAATCCAAATCACAGAATTTTGCTTTTAAGCAACCTAATTTCATTAATTTTCCGATATTTTGTCCCATTTTCAATAGTTTAGTTTCTTTACAACCAATAATTAAGGAAACAAAATGTTCATAGACATTTAAAAATGTTTGCACCAAATAATTTTCAGTTCAATTATTATGCTAGCAACCAAAACTGAATATTTACATGAACAAGTATCCAAAATTCGATGCGCATTTGCAAGTTTCATTGATCTTTTTGCTTGAAGAAATTTTCCCAAACTATTGGAATTTCCCTCTGATTGAAACACAATTTTACAATTCATAAATTTTGTCTATGTTTCCTTGTAAAAATATGAATGGAGCCGCATTTATGACTACCTTTCAGGTTCACTAATAGAAGGATAAGAAAATGGACTTTATTTTTCTTAGTTACCAGTCACCTCGAATATCAGAGTAGGGATTTGTGAGTGCATTTTTTGAGAATTAGGTTTAGTTGACAAAGAACATCTAAAAAACAAAGTCTTGTTAAGATAATCTATTTTGCAATTGATTTTCATATTAAATTTGCGAATGATTTATTTGAACGAAACATTTTCGCAAATAATTAAATTTTTAACCATCGGTTTTATTTCCGTGCAACCAGTGCGTGAATTGAAAATATTGACAATTTGTGCCGATATCTTATTTTAATAAAGTCGAACTTACTTTTTATGGAATTGTTTTGCAGCTACATATAAATGGGTTGCATATTTTTGAATAATAATTTTTCTGAAAAATTATTAGAGAAGAAAAATATTAGAAGAAGGTGGTTTCGACGTGTGCACTAATTCTCCTCAGGCCATCACACTTAGATACACACCGGTGATGGCGACCACCATGCTCAGAGGTGAGGGAGTTAATTTTTAATTTTTCTACTTATGCAAACTCAATATGTTTTTGTATCTGCAAGTTATATTCAAGGTAAATTTCTCTTGTAAGTACTTGTATTATAAAACATATTGAGTTTGCAAAAGTAGATGGATGGCTCCGATAGCTTTTTAAATTACTTTTTATGGAATTGTTTTGCAGCTACATATAAGTGGGTTGAATATTTTTGAATAATAATTTTTCTGAAAAATTATTAGAGAAGAAAAATGTTAGAAGAAGGTGGTTTCGACGTGTGCACTAATTCTCCTCAGGCCATCACACTTAGATACACACCGGTGATGGCGACCACCATGCTCAGAGGTGAGGGAGTTAATTTTTAATTTTTCTACTTATGCAAACTCAATATGTTTTTGTATCTGCAAGTTATATTCAAGGTAAATTTCTCTTGTAAGTACTTGTATTAGCTGAACTTTTTTAATTGGATCATTTCACCCTTTTCACATCAATTTAATGTAAATCTATACGACAAATTTGCTCTACATTTGAAGCTTTATCTAACGTCGCGCGGATATCGATCACTCTTTCGGATGGCTCCGATAGCTTTTTAAATTACTTTTTATGGAATTGTTTTGCAGCTACATATAAGTGGGTTGAATATTTTTGAATAATAATTTTTCTGAAAAATTATTAGAGAAGAAAAATGTTAGAAGAAGGTGGTTTCGACGTGTGCACTAATTCTCCTCAGGCCATCACACTTAGATACACACCGGTGATGGTGACCACCATGCTCAGAGGTGAGGGAGTTAATTTTTAATTTTTCTACTTATGCAAACTCAATATGTTTTTGTATCTGCAAGTTATATTCAAGGTAAATTTCTCTTGTAAGTACTTGTATTATAAAACATATTGAGTTTGCAAAAGTAGAAAAATTAAAAATTAACTCCCTCACCTCTGAGCATGGTGGTCGCCATCACCGGTGTGTATCTAAGTGTGATGGCCTGAGGAGAATTAGTGCACACGTCGAAACCACCTTCTTCTAACATTTTTCTTCTCTAATAATTTTTCAGAAAAATTATTATTCAAAAATATGCAACCCATTTATATGTAGCTGCAAAACAATTCCATAAAAAGTAATTTAAAAAGCTATCGGAGCCATCCGAAAGAGTGATCGATATCCGCGCGACGTTAGATAAAGCTTCAAATGTAGAGCAAATTTGTCGTATAGATTTACATTAAATTGATGTGAAAAGGGTGAAATGATCCAATTAAAAAAGTTCAGCTAATACAAGTACTTACAAGAGAAATTTACCTTGAATATAACTTGCAGATACAAAAACATATTGAGTTTGCATAAGTAGAAAAATTAAAAATTAACTCCCTCACCTCTGAGCATGGTGGTCGCCATCACCGGTGTGTATCTAAGTGTGATGGCCTGAGGAGAATTAGTGCACACGCCGAAACCACCTTCTTCTAACATTTTTCTTCTCTAATAATTTTTCAGAAAAATTATTATTCAAAAATATGCAACCCATTTATATGTAGCTGCAAAACAATTCCATAAAAAGTAATTTAAAAAGCTATCGGAGCCATCCGAAAGAGTGATCGTATAGTGTCGTATAGATTTACATTGAATTGATGTGAAAAGGGTGAAATGATCCAATTAAAAAAGTTCAGCTAATAAAGTCGAACTTATTTATTGTGTTTTGAAAGTGTTGTTAGAAACGTTATTGACATTTAATTTAAAAGAATTATTTGTGACGCTGGTGCATTTTTCTGATTATTTTTTTTGAGTGTTTTCTGAATACCTTAAATAGAAAATTTATTGATATTTATGACAAGTGATACAGTGCCTGCTGAAAGACCGATTTGGATAAAGGACTCATTTGGTAAGAAATAATTTGCATATAAAATTCTTATAGTTGCTTAAGCATTGCGCCCACAAATTGTGGTATATTTTAATAAGGGTCAAATTTTTGGGGTTTGATTATTTTACTTTTATAAAATTTCTCCATTCAATCCCGTTTGGTAGGATGATTTATTAATTCGTTTGATATTTTATTATCATTTATATTTTCATTTCTCCTCCTTTGGTATTTGTTATTTTTGATTCCATATAAGAATATACGACTGTTCATTTATCATACCTTTTTGTTTTTGATTAACTTTTGAGGTCTGAATGTCTCGAAGATGACATTATCCGAGGGTTTGATGCTATTCTTTCAAGTAAAACGCCATTCAGTCCTAGACCTCTAGATTATATACAGACTCCAGAGCTGAAAGAGCCTGTTCTAGAAAGTGGGAGTCATTTGCAAATAATCTATCGAGGAGACTTAGGGGAAGTAGGGCATTGGACGTGTATATATTATCACGAAAAAATGATGCGCATGTATGACAGCTTACTCTTCAAAGACCTGTTAGAGCTACAGCAAATCTTTGTGTCTCATCATTTTCCATTTGAATTCAAAACGCAGTTTGTCGACGTTCAAAAGCAACCTAATAACATTGATTGTGGTGTTTTCGCAATAGCTTTTGCTACAAGTATAGCTCTGAAGAGGAACCCAGCATATGAGAATTACACACATAAAGAAATGCGTCCACATTTACTTCATATTTTGCAGAGGTCAGATACTTTACCTTCTCCTGCAATATATCGTCGGCCTAGGGGCAACCCAAAGAAGAACATATTTACGCAGAAGCTAAAGCAGAAGGAACAGGCTGCTTCTAAGCAAAGAAATACGCTTTTGAAGAAGAATCAGGAGAAAATTTTGGAACTGGGGGATGAATTACAAAATACTCTCAGTGGAAATACAGACACGCTAATTTCTGAGAGTGAAGTACAGTTGCTCAATTTAGGGGGTAAGCGACGTTCGCGTCAAAAATTCGTAATTTGCAAAGGGAAAAAGAATTGAAATAGAAAGACAAGGCAAGTATCGCGAACGTGAACAGATAAAAAGACAAAAAAGCGCATCGATTACTAAGGGCCAATTTTTCAAAAAAAAAAAAAAATATAAAGAAAAAATAAGAAATTCTTCGGCGCGGTGCTACGCTCGTACAAATATCTTATATAAGATTACTGAGCAAACAAAAAACACCATAGCTCATCGAAAAGCTCGTGAGTGTTCCTTATAAAGAACATTAGAACAAGGGCAAAATACTTTATCTCGCCGGATTGCCCGTGGAAATGCGTGGTGCAAAATTCAAGAACAAAATAAAAATACCAGTAAACGGCGTTTGACACGCGTAAATCCTATTTTTAAAAGCTTAGAGCAAAAACGTAACACTGTTGCCGGCCGAGTTGCTCGTGAAAATTGTGGGTGCAGAATTTCGGAGCAGATTAAAAATACCAATAAGCGCCAGTTGAAACGGGCAAATTCTATTTTAAAAAGCTTAGAGTATAAACGAAACACCATTTCTCACCGGATAGCTCGAGGAAATTTTTTATATAGAACTTCAGAGCAGGTTAAAAATACCTTCAATTGTAGGAAAGCACGTACAAACATTTTATATAAGGCTTCGGAGCAAGAAAAAAATTCTAATAAACGCCGTTTTGCTCGAACCAATTCATCTTATAGAACACTTGAACAGGGTCGGAATGCTCGCGCTAGGCGAATTGCATGTGAAAATCCATTTTATAGGTCCTTTGAACAACTCAGAAACTCAATCATTACAAAATTATAGAATTTTAGAATGAAAACGGGATCAAGAGTCACATAGAATAAGGCGTCAAGTCAGATCATTTAGAGTATTGGAGCAAACGCAGAATGCATCAGCTCGTCGTTTACAAAGATTAAAAACTGCTCAACTAAAAACAGAACACCTTCAAAGATTAGAAACAATTCGTGGATTCCCGCAGAAAACTCCTCGCTTTTCAAGGACAAGGCAAAGTTTCAGTGATTGGATCACTTTCACCAAAGACTACTTTAATATTATAAAGGATGGGTATGTTAATGCTTGCTATGTTGTGGTCGACTGTGACCATTGCAATCTCTAAAGAAAATGAGTAGGCAATCACTGCTAGCTAAATTTTGAAAATATCCAACAAAAGGTAGAGAGTTCATACATAATGTGCTCTATGAGCATTCAAATAACCCCATTGGCAATTTCTGCAGAACATGCAGCGACAATATTTTCAGATCACGGATACCCAAACTGGCTCAGTGCAACGGTCTTACCTTTCCACCAGTCCCTGATCTCTTGAAGAATCTTTAGCATCTTGAAGAGAGGTTAGTGTCACCCAGGCACATATTTTTAAAAATTGTCAGAAAAGGTGCTGGATTGGGATATCAGAATGCTTTAGTAGGAAATATCATTAACGTTCCCGTTGAAGTAGATAGCATGGTTTCTGCTTTACCACGGCCTTGTACTTACAACCATGTTATTACTGTAGAACTAAAACGAAAAATGTGCTACAAACATGGACGTAAAGAAAAAATTCGGCCTGAAATAGTCCGCCAAGCTGCGCGCTTTTTGTCTAATGACCAGCTTTTTCAAGAGTTGGGTATATCTTTAAATGAAGCACGGTCTGTAGATGATGTCCCTGAAGAAGGTGAAAACTGTCATATAGAGGATGGGCAAAATCAAGAAGATATCAATCCAGGTGGAGGAGAAACATTATTAGATTCAAAAGAGGATTTAGTTTGGATTATGGCTCCTGGGGAAGGAAAACAGCCAATATATCTATTATATGATAACCATATGGAAGAACTAGCTTTCATCAAAATACATTGTGGCCAAAAACGTATTTTTAAAATAAAGCTTTCACATTCTGATGTTATCAAATCAGAAATTTCAAGGCATGATCGAAGAGCAGTGATGGCAGACTATTTATTCACTGCACTAAAAAAACAACAAATACTCAGCATAAAAAACAAAATATCCATTTGTGTCAGGAAAAAAATGGTTAAGGGAATTCCGGTTATGGCAGAAAATGTTTTGGACACTGGCTTTGTCAATCATCTCATCCAGCATGATGATGGATACAAAGTACTGTCTAATATTAGAAATTCACCTTCACATTGGGAATGTGAAAAGAAGAAACTGCTTGCAATGGTAAGGCAGGTTGGAGTCCCGACTTTATTTCTGACTCTTTCTGTTGCTGAACAAAATGGCCAGAGTTAATAAAAATGTTGAAATGGTTAGTTGATAAACAAATAATTACAGAATCACAAGCTGAACATCTTCCATATGCCGAAAAAGCAAAACGAATTCAAGCTGATCCCTTTATCTGTAGCACCTGTTTCGATATCAGGTTTCAAGAGCTTAGAAAAATCTGGTCACATCCAGATGGACCATTCAAAAATCACAAAATCAGTCATTTCTACTATCGAATTGAATTTCAGCATCGTGGATCACCCCATGCTCACATGACAATTGGCTTGAGAATGCACCTTATTTCGATTCTAATGACATTTCATCACACCACAAAGTCCTTGCATACGTGACGACATAATAACCTGCAGGAGGAATATAGTCTCTCAAGATCTTGTTGATTTGCAAATTCACAAGCATACTCGCACCTATCATCCTAAGCCTAGTCGTCCCTGCAGATTCGATATACCTTTCTATCCAATTGGTATGTCTGAAATTTTATTGGAGCTAGATCCAAACGATCCACGAATCAACAGGTGGAGTCAGCTTAGGAAATTAATTCGAGAAAAGTCAGACATGATTCCCCCTGAAGTTGAGACGTTTGAGGACTTTCTAAGTTATTTGCATATTTCTCAAGATGATTATATCATGGCTATACGGAGTTTAATAAAAAAAACCTAAGATTTTGATAAAACGTGGTCCAAAAGAAACCGTGATCAATCCTTATGCTAACAAAATCTTAACACTTCATAAAGCCAATATGGACATTCAATATATTCTTGATCCATTTGCTTGTGCAGCTTATATTGTAAACTATATAAACAAGGCAGATCGTGGAATGTCAAAATTATTAACAGCTGCTGTGGAAAAAGCAAAGCAAGGCAACAAAAATATTCGGGAATCTCTACGAAGTATTTCTAACGTTTTCTTAAATGCTTCTGAAATTTCTGCCCAATAGGCTATTTATTCTTTGCTAAGCATGCCCATGTCAAAAGCGAGTGAAAGTGATATATTTATCAATATAAACCGCCCAGCTAAATGGGTTCATTTGTTGAAAAGCACTGATGAGGTAAAACGTATGGATCCCAATAGTACCGATATTTTCCAAGCAGGCTTATTAGACCGATATGTTAACTGCCCTAAAAATAAATACTTCGAAGATATGTGTCTAGCTTATTTTGCTGCTTTTTTCACTTATTCCAAACATGGGAAATCCAAACGTATGCATCTTGAGGACTCATTGTCAGACGATGATTCAGATAACTCCGATCATGACAATAGTGGCAAATGGCATAAATTTTTGCATCGTTTGGGATATGTTCGTATTATACGCTTCTGCAAGTTTTCTATTATGGAAAGTGATGAGGACTTTTACCGAGAGCAGTTAATGTTGCACCTTTCATGGCGCAATGAGGAAAATGAATTATTAAATCCTCATCTAAATCGAAAAGGGAAATTCCACGATAATTCAGCTCGAATATCTAGTGAGAGCAAGATATTTAGTCAAATTGGCAAACCAGAAGACTTCGAACGTCTTCTTAATTCATTCAAGAGGTAGAGCATAATTCAGAAAACATGGTAGAAGAAGACGTTGCTTGTGATGACGAGCCCCTCAAAAACTTTGAATATGAGGCTCAGTTGGACGATGTCATGGGAGACTTGATACCAGGGGCCAAACCAAACCACGAAGAAGGAGGAAACCGTGTTGAATTTGTAAGACAGCCTTCGCTTTTAAATGATACGGGCTTTTTAAAATTAGTTCGAAGCTTGAACTGCGATCAGCGTGACTATTTGCTTCACAAAACAAAATTCTTTCAAACTATGAGCTCTTCCACTCCACCGATATACACCTTTATAAGTAGGGGAGCTGGCGTTGGGAAAAGTGTTCTCATTAAAGCTATTTTCCAAAGTCTTAGCATCAGCTAAGACTTTGGAAAATGACATAAAAATATTGTTGTGTGCACCAACAAGCAAAGCTACGTATGGCATTGGTGGCCAAACTATTTATTCTGCTTTTCTCTTGCCAGTTTCTCAAGGAGGATTCACTATGCCGAATCTATCTGCAAATGTTGCCAATACATAATATTCAAAGTTGTTTGGCGTAAAATTGGTAATAATTGATGAAATATCTATGGTAGGTTCACGAACTTTATATCAAATTCATCGGCGCATTCAGCAAATATTTAGAAGTAAGGAGCTTTTTGGTGGTGTATCGATAATTGCTATTGGTGATCTGAGGCAATTAACACCAGTTGGTAACAACTGTGTTTTTCAGCCAAATTTCAGTCGCAATCGATTTGCTAATTTATCTGGAGCCCCATTATCGGAACTTTTCAAATTGTTTGAATTAGAAACGAGAATGCGACAGAGGGATGATTTAGCGTTTGCTACTGCATTGAACAATATGGCAAGTGGTTCAATGTCCAAAAATGACACATCGCTAATTAACTCAACATGCTTTCCAAAGGAAAAAGTTCCCGTTGAAGCAAAAGCTGCAGTTAATTTATATTACAGCAACAAGAAAGTTAACGAGCATAACGAACAAGTTTTATCACATATGGCAACTGAAGGATGTATTGTGAATGCTTCGGATGAAGTTTTCGGAGAGCCAAATTTTCAGGCAAAGCAAAAAGTGATGGACTCGATGCAACATCAACCACCTTCCAAAACGTTTGGGTTGCCTTATATGCTACATCTTAAAGTTAATGCACGATATATGGTGACAATAAACATTGATTTATCCGATGGGCTTGTTAACGGAGCCGTTGGTGTTATAAAAGCTATTGATTTCGGTAGAAACAAACGAACTGGTGAAAGTAGACCACTTCGCGTATGGCTATTGTTTAGTAATACAAATGTCGCCAAGAATAGAAAAAGTGTTCATTTGAAAGGTCTTTGTCAGTCAAGATTGGAAAAAATTGGTCTCCAATTGAATATGTCTCATTTGTAATCAAAAGATGAAAATCATCTAATTTACAGTTTCGTCGTACACAATTTCCCCTAGTTCCAGCTGAAGCAATAACGATACACAAAAATCAAGGAGCCACAATGGATAAAGTAGTCGTTCACTTTTCTGACAGTTGTACTAGAGCTGCTATGTATGTTGCATGCTCTAGAGCTACTGCTTCCCAAGGTTTATTTATTATCTCTGAAAAGGGATCTAAAAATTCTGCTCCTACAGGTGAAAACAATTTTATTATTTTAGAAATAAAACGATTACGAGCGAATCCTTTTGTTCCAGTTTTTCGTTTTTTAAGGGGACATCGCCCTCTAAGTGTGAAAAAATTTACTTCCACAACGTGGAATCCTTGAATAAACATTTATCAGACGTTATCGTAGATCCCACTGTCCAAGTTTCTGATATTGACATATTATGTTGGTCGAAGCATGGAGTGGAGAGGCAGGCAAATTCGTAATAAATGGTTTCCTAGAGATAGGTCGATCCAACGGACCATCACCATCAGGCCCAAACAGGGGTTAGGCGTGTATTATATTTGTAAAGAAAAATTTAGATACATGTCATTTAAACCTACTCATACCTCCAAAATGGTCTTGACAATCTCCAAAATTGGTGTCAAGGTAATTTACATTCTCTTAACATTTCAAAAATTCATCCAGATTTACATGAATACCCGATTGATGGATCACTGCTCGCACTTGTGGACAAATTTAAAAATTTGGGAATAGTATTTGAGCCAGGTTTGAAATTTAACATCCATATTTCATGCATAACCACTAGAGCTTCACGTGTCGCTGGTTTTATTTTACGACCCTCCTGCAAGTCTTTTAACATTTCAGCCAGCGTCCATTTTTTTGTACTCCTAGCCCGGTCAATCCTTGAGTATGCCTCCCAAGTATGGTCTCTCTGATGCTGTTGAAGCTGTACAGCGTAAATTCACACGTTCTCTACTCTACAAATAAAACCTCCCTTACAGCTCCTACGATGAGTGCTTACAGATCCTCAACATTCCATCACTCAAAAAAAGGAGAGAATTCTTAGACCTGTGCTGCTTATTTAAATTATATCACGGTATTCTTTCATACAATCTTCGGGAAAGGCTTTATATACGTCCCACCTCTAGAACGCGTTCAACTGACATATTCATTGTGCCCTTTGCTCATACCGATATTTATTTTTATTCATTTTTAAGTCCGCGTATCACGTCGTTACAATGAGCTCCAGCTGGGTCCCCTGCCACATTCCTTAAACGCTTTTAAAAGCATATTTCATAATATTCTCCTTAGCTTCCAATAGTTTATTAGTATTTTATATTCTTGTTTTGTTTTTTCTTATTTCAAATTGCTCACTTTTTTTTCTCTCGCATGTATAATATTATATTTCATTCCCTTTTTAGGGTTTGGTAAAATAATTTTACAAAACCCTACTTAAATCGCGTCCTGTCTGTCCGTCTGTCTTTCCGTCCGTCCGTCCGTCCGTGTGTCACAGCAGTTTTTCTCGGAAACTACTTAAGCTAGAAACATCAAATTTTGTTTGTAGGTGTAAAGTGGTGTTCTCTTTAAAGTTCAACTACAAAAAATTTTATAAGGTATTTAAGGGGGGTCTCCCCATATAGGGGAGTGACCCCCCGAAAAAAATTTTAATGAAGGAAGCCGTTATGGGTATCTAATGAAAGGTCTTAATGAGAAAGTTTCAAAACAGGCCTTAGTTTGGCAAAGTTTGCTTCGAGGGGCGCACAGGGAGGGGAAATACACGAAAAATTTGTGTCCCCCCCTCGCGATTGGACACCTGTGATGCGAAAAATCTGAAAAAAAAACAATAATGTAGTTCTTGGCGAGTACAACAACAACAAATACGTGAGAAGTCGCAACTCACTCAACTTTGTTAGTAATAGTATGATTTATCGATTTTATTTTTTCTTGAATAAATTCTTAACGGTACCCTTAAATTCAATGAAATTCAGTATACAGATGAATATTTATAAGATTGATCTATCCTGAAAGTTTCATAAGGATATTTAGCGAAGTTATAGCGGTTTGAATTTTCCTGTATTACTATGGAACAATATGCGCTGCATTTATTACTATGGCAACATATGGCTATGGAACAACATGCGCTTTTTACCGACTCAGACACCACAGTTTTGCTAGGATTTGTATGAAAATTGCAGGAATGATAGGTGTCATGAATGTCTTTGAGAACCGGTTCAGCTAGTGGTATCAGTAATTGTAAAACAAAATAGTGGCTGTTTTAAATGCGAAGATTGAATAATTTTGAGTTATTTTTTCCCAATTTCAACGTTTAAGGCGCATGCTTTGAACACTTGATTCAATTTAATGAATGACTGAAGATGAGTACCTACAATTAATACTCATAGGCGAAAAGAGTCAAGGAGGCGGGAAAGAGCTCCTAGCAAAAGGGTTTTGTAACCATTCTAGGATTCGAAAAAATTGGCCATGAATCGATGATAACAGTACAGGAGAGTGGCCCCTGAAAATAAAAATTCATCAAACGTAGCCGATATGAGTATGAAATGAAAGTTTTCATGGGAGCTTTTCAAAGCAGTTCTTAAACTGTCAGTTTTTGCTTCAGTGGGCGCACAGGGGGAAATAAAAAAAAAATTGTGTTTCCTCCCTCGCGAATGGATATCTGAAATAATTATCAAGGGAAATATTTATGAGTATAACAATAACAAAAACCTCAGAAGTCGAAATTCGTTCAACTTTGTTAATAATAGTATGATCGTCGAATTTCATGTTTTCTCCAATAAAATCGGTTATGACATGTTTCTTGATTTTATTCGATCTGGTGACTGCATTTTGTAAATTGAATACATAACCCTTCTGACATGAGCGTAGGTCTGTTTACCCAACTTGTTTGTAATTGGATTCATGGATCTGTAAAATAGTAAAAATAAATAAATGAATATGGCTGCCTTGAGGAACTCCAGAGAGAACATGAATTGCACTGGATAAACATCCTTGGAACTTGACAAACTGTGTGCGGTGCTGCAGATAGAACTGAATCCAACTAAGCATTGACCCTGTGATACCGAACTGTGGAGTTTCTTTATCAGAACTCCATGTTACACATGATCAAAGGCTAAATTTAGAGTCGTTTAAGGCATTGAATAAAAAAAAGATCAATTTCACCAACAGAAATAACAACTCACATTTTACACTTTCAACTAACTTTTATTAAACGTTTCGTACGCTTAGAGTACCGGTTACAGACTGGGGGCGACGCCGTGGATACGGTTTCCCTAAATAGTCTAATTTTGCTGACACTATGTCTGGATTAGACATGTGTCATTTTAGAAATGATCCCGTTGCATTTTCCATAATTAGGTAAATGCAACGTCTGCAAAAGTTTTTCAATATTTTTGTGAGAATAGTTTGTTACCGTATACATGACTTACCTGCTATAATTAATTTAGTAGGTCTTTGTAAGATTAGTTTTAAGGAGCACTAAAAAGAACAATTAAAAAAATATACGTGTAGAAATGACAACCTACTCTCCTTCGAGAGTCGGTTAAGTGGAACGCAAGCCCATTTGCTGATCGAAATCTAACAATATCTTTAAGAAATTTACCTTTCCGGCAAGTGGTGTTAGCGGGGATTCTCGAGACATTTCATTTGATACCCCAACATGGTCAATTATTTTAAAAGTCAAATTTGGGGGAGACGCCGTGCTGCCTATAACTTATTACCCATCCCTAGCTGCCCCACCGCTATATTGGGGCTACTCCGGTGGAGGCTCCAGCGACCCAAACTAACTCACCCGAAGACGGGCGTGGGCGCTACTCGTTTTATTCTTCGAGCCTCTCAAGGGGTCGTCCGAACGAGAAGACGACTGTCCGGAGCGAAATTAAAAATATGCAAGTTTTGGAGCTTGCCACCACTTAGCCGCGAGAATCACCTACAAAGAAAATCTACCACGCAGAAGGAGTTAAAGTGTTCCGCCATCGCACAAAATTCGTATTTTCCCATAACAGGGCAACCGAAGTTACCCAGAACGCCACTAAGTTCCACTGCATCCACAAATACCACCACTTCAATTGAACTCTTCTACGTTACTTTATTAAAAAAAGACACATTTATTACCTATTCTAGTAAGGGGCCCTTTTCTTCCGTTTGCGTGATTTTCGCCATAGTTGTCTCGTGTCAGTTTATCGTTCCGCTATCCAAGATTTGCTTCCAATTTAATGTCCCGGAATCCAGTATGCGGCTCCAATTCCTCGTCAGAAAAAAAATGGTGCTGAGCAATGTTCGATTATATCTTGTTCGATTATATCTCCTCGGCTGCTCGAAAAGAAACTCCCAAAAGAACAAAAGAGAAAGCACGAGTTATGTTACTTATCACTTTAAGTTATAAAAAAAACAAAGTTTTCTATAAACACGACTTTATTACTGGACAGCTATGAACACAATAATTATTTTATTTAAGTAAAATGTAATTCAAGTGTGCTTACGATGCACCAGACAATTAAATATGAAACTTTAAGAATTTACAAAAATAGCTTGAGCGGATATGATGTGCAGAAAACTATGAAACTTTTATACTACATTTGCAAAAACATGTTAAGTGACATGGTAGATGGAATTTACGAAAATGGAATGTAAGCTTTTGACGAAATGTGAGTAGTGGGTCATGTGGACGTAGTGTTGAACCTGATGTGATCTACGCGATGGGTCACAGGGATCTTGTGGACGTAGCTCCTCCTCCCTTGGACTGAAGTGTAGGGAACAGGAACTGCAGTACTCGATCTCGAATTTGAATTTTCGCAATTTCAAAAGGATATATGCAACTATGATGAGGACAATGGCACCTTGAAGAGTTTGCAGAGAGAATGAGATTGCATATTTTCGATTTCAGATGATTTCCAGCTCTTTTATAGATGATGTTGCGTTGAAACTGTTTTCTTTTAGCGGATGTAAGGTGAAATTTTCTTCCAAAGTGGTCATGTTAATTTTTCCAAAAGTGGTAATATATAGGGTTATGTCGTCCCAAAATTTTTTAGTTACTCCTTCGTAAATTATCCCGTTTATTTGGATGTTACAGCTTTCGAAATGAATGAGTATCGTTCCAGAGACACTGTCCGGAGTGAATGGGCAAGTAGAGTTGGTTAATACTTCTGGGCTGTTGATAAGCAGGATGTAGTTATCTTCTGGTTGTTGAATCTCGACTTTTGCATCCGTGGTTACGAACTCGCAATCTGCTGGTTTGGGTTGGACCAAGTTACTGATGCAATTTGAGGATCTTCTGTTTTCGGTGAGGAGTGGCTTTCGGCAGTAGAATACTTTTTCAATCTCAGGAAATCTTTCTTCAAAATGCTGGATATTGCTTGGGTTTAGGGTAACATAGGGTTTTGAAATAATCGAAAGGTTGTTTTGAGTTGGGATTGGGATTAGATGGAAAAATGTGTAATTATCTTTTTGAAAAATGGGAATTTGAAGATTAAATATTATATTTATGCTATTTTGATAGGCTTATAAATTTAATAGTTCGTACATAGTCTCTTCCGACTGTAAATCAATGTTTTCTTCTTTGAAGGTGTTCTAAATTTTCGAGAGTTCCTGGGGGCTTAAAATTTGCTTTGAAATTATACCCAGTTTTGCTAGTATAACCGCTTCAGATATTTCACATAAGTGATTACGAAGTATTGTAATGTGACGCCTACGCCCGGGAATCAAAGTGATTCCGATCCCGAACCCTGGCAACCGGCCAGATAGGTATGACTTCGAAGTGCAAGCAGACTTCATCTTTCGTGCGGATATCGTTGCGCAGAAAATATTTTTTTCAAATATTTATATCTGTGGATATAAATATTTGAAAAATAATATTGATTAAACACCGATACATTTCGAAGCATATCTATCTGGCAATGCCGCCCACAGTTGCCATCAAAACATCGAATAGATAGAAACGTGGAAACTGGTTGGAAGTGTCATTCGGAGATAACCTTTAAAAAGTGGAAGTGCATTTTAAGTTGCAGTTTGCATATTTTTGTTTAATTTATTTGGTTCGGGTGTTAGATGGCCAGAGGTTCAACAGTTGCTTCGACCATGCGTCTTCGGTGGCTTTAAAGTGATGATTCATTGAGCATTTAATAACCGCCAGGGTATCGGCATTCCATCTTACAAGCTAGAAAACCAAAATAAATCTCTCATTGAAGAGTGGAAAGCAGCCATTACGTTAACAGGTACGAAATATTATTTTAAGTGGATGCTTCTTTTATTTTTACTGTGCAAGGAAGATAGAATATTTCTGTCATATTTATTTTTATCATTGCGGCCTTTGCTTCTTTCAAATGGCATTAGTGAAGAACGAACGCCAAAATATAATAAAATTCCACCACGTATCATAGTGTCCATAACAGTAACAATAGCATAATTCTTAGGACTAGCAATTTAATGTCGGAAGAATCATCACGTAAAACTAATGTATATGACGGCAACCATAATGACTTATCAACGAATCTTAATGGTATTGGGAGTGATACAGACAAAGCACAAAATGATTTAACAACGATGGCAAGTAGCAATAGTTACCTGGAAAGTATTGGTGCTAGTAACAATAGTAGGAAATATAATAAAATTGCAAATAGTCAACGGAAGCGAAATTACGATAGTGATTCGAGTGAAAATAGCAGTACCCACGGTTGTACTTTACGTAACAATAAGAATTTGAAGAAAAAGAGCGTCGTTCGTCGGTCTTGTCAATCGATCTCAACGAAGAAGGCACTCAAATAGCCGATGAAAGTGATGATGAAGAGATTTCTGCGCATACAACCATCGTTTCAGCCCCACCTGTTTCCAGCAACCAGCGAATCATGACGAGGAGAAAATCGGCTCGAAACCATCAAAACGGTGATCACTAATTTAAGGACTAGAATTATGTTGGACATGATAACAAACAATTTTTGTAAATTCCTACAATCTAATGCAATACTCTAAACTCAATGTGCATGGTGATTGGTTCGAAGCATACGGTATTGAAGAGAGTGTTTGCTTTTTCATTTCTTCCTTCCGAATTTACTGGCACAGTGGAAATTGCTTTACGTGCCGGGCACGCAATTTTGTTTCGTCTTAACAAAAAAAAAAAAAACTTGGGTAAATAATGGTATGATGAGCTTAAGCTTGTTGGATAGAAATCTTCGTTAGAAAATAAGTGACTTTTTTTTACAATGCGGCGTTGTTAGTTGTCGCGTGCATTCGTTCGCTTCTAATGACTTCGGTAGTGACAAAAATTGCCTAATTTCTACTGAATATACTACTCGTAGATTACGCAATTCATATGTAATGTAAAATGCGAAAGAAATGAACAAAAACAACATTAATATTGCAGTTCACAATGAGGCCTCATTAGTGTTGTGACCAACTCCCAGTCCATCCCATAAGTTTGTTTTTGTGTTTATGTTATTTAAGACGAAATTTTTAAGCAACACCACCAATAAACGAATTTAGAAGACAAAAAAATTTTAAGAATGACATGTAAAACGGCGCAGTGTTTTTTTTGCTAAGAAAAAAAAAAGCTCATGTAACGTAGCATGTTTGTAAAGTAAACTTGTTTTCGACGCAAGTACAAGATAAAGGCGAAATTCGTCCTTTTCTATAAAAGCAAACACGTTTCATAATCTCCAAAAAGTGTGTCACTTTGAACACATTAACTCTTATCTGAAAATTGTTTTATGGTTCTCTTTTATTGAAGAATACAATGAAGTTAAAATGAATTGCTGACCGAAAAAAAAACTATTTTAAGTTTTCCATAAAATTATTTTCAATTTTAGGTTATTTTATTCACTAAACTTGAAGTATTTATTTATTCAACATATATGTTAGTTTAAACTTAATTTGTTCATGCAACATTCTTTAAAATTTTAATCATATTTGAATAATTTTTATGTAATTTTTAACATGTTTCTTCATGATTGAAGATGCTTTATTACTTCGTTCAAAGTACTAATAAAAGATCTTGGAACATTTTAAAATATTAATTATAGTTTTGAGTTGGTTCATAGCGTAAACAAATTTCGCTATGCTTTTGAATTTATTTAACAAAAATGTTTCATTCGTTTGATCGTACACAAATAATTTATCCACTTCGCACTATGAAGTTCATATTGTTGATTTCTATAAAGGCAACTATTTTAATAATGAAATTGTTTACTCCAGATAACATATGTACTTCGAGCATAAAAAATTAAAAAAAAAATAATTTTTAATAACTTATAAGTTAGTTAACTTCAAGTTTCTGACTCGATTGTACAAAACGCTATTTTTATTCTAACATTTTAATTCCTTATTAGATTTACATAATTTTAACTTAGTATTCCATTTCGCAAGATTTTTTTTTAATGAGTTAAAAATTACATAGGTCCATTCCAGTTAACTTTGAATTCGATTTCTTTCGAATTGTAAGTTTTAGAAATAATTTTATAATATTGTTATTTAATTTCGCAAGAATTTAGAATGAGTTTCAGCCCTTCTAATAAACTAAACCCAACTTTATATCCTATTGTATAAACAGATATGCTCACATAATTATTAACAATGAAATTTACATTACTAGTTAGCTCAAGATTTCGTTGTATCACACAAAGGATGATGTTTATTTTCACGATGCTAAGTAATAATATCTATATTCCGTTCAATAGCAACAACTCTATATAATTTCTCTGTTTATTAGAATTTTAGTGCTCTTTTAGAAGTAGACTACGCGCATATGAGATTAAAAGAAGGAATGTATTTTTATCAGTTTAAATAATTAAATGGATTGCTAAATTTAATCACGACTTTCCTTTTCAGTGGTTCTTCTTTTTTTCAGCGGGAAAGGAAGTGCAGGGTAGGTATGCCGTCGCGAGGGTAGGGTTTCGAAAAATCCGCTGAGGTCGGTTTCGCGTCGTGCGCGGTACGCGGTACCTTTGTTGTTTTGTCGTTTTATTAGAGTAGTTTTCGTCGGGTTGAGTTAGAATAGCATACTTTTCGGTACCGCGTCGGAAATTCGGGAACGCGAAATAAAAATTAGCTTTTGTTCTTTGACTGGTTATAGGAAGAAATACGGAGTAACGTAAAGTAGGTTTCTTCTCCGTATGGTTTTGTTTTGTAACGCGTTTTGAAAACGGGCGTGTACAGGTGGCTGAAAATATGTAAATGAGCGTGACCCATTCGGAGACCCGCGACCGAAATCCTCTCCGAACTAGCTGGCCGACAAGCAGCCACCGCGTGAATGGGTTACGGTGCACGGATTGGTTGACCGGTTGGTACCATCCGTTAGCACTACTCAGACTTAACGTCTAGAACCGATGAGAGGTCGGTTCCGCGTTCGGACGTAAAATGTTTAAAAATCATTACAAATGGCGCCCAACGGGGGGGGGGAAAGAAATTCTAAGGGGGAAAGAAATTCGCGTCTTCTGACGAGTTGGTCCTTTACGGAGGATGTAAGGTACTTTGGTACTCGAGTCCCACTATCAGGAGCAGTGGAGTTGTGTGATACACTCTAGCAGTCGCTTCACGTGAGTTGTAGCTTCCGCTCTCCTTTGTTTGATTTTGTTTTCGCGACAGAATCCTTCCGATGTGTTGTCCCAGGCTAACCCCTGTAAGGACCTTCTATTTTCTTGATGGAACTGCCAGCCTGATGGGTTTACCTATCTGCATGGACTCTCAAGAAAATAGAAGGCTACCTTGCCTTTATGTCGCGGAAGGATTCTACTTATTTCGTATGCGTGGTAGACGAGTGGTATCGGTTCAACGTTCGGTGGCGTATGCTGGAGTTGCGAAGCCCGGAATGCTTCCACGCGTCGGGAAATTTTGACCGCGTACAAAATCGTTACGGTAGCTCTACCACTTGTCTCGTCGAGTCATTTAACGTAGTTTAGAGACGGTTTTTGTAATGTAGGTGGGTATGGGGTTAAATTTCGTAGATCGACCAAAAGCACCCTTTCTTCAGCAGATTACCACGCACTCTCATTTCCCGTTGAAGGAGTCGACTGCTGGAAAGGAAAGTGTGTATTCCAAGAAATTTTTTTTCTTTCTCTATTTTCTAGAAATAGCTCGCCACTATCGGCCACTAACTTATTCTTAAGTTTTTTTATATATATATTAGAGTGTTACATTTTCCTTTTTTTTTAGTAAAAAACTTACTTCTACCACCCAGATTAAACGAAAATGGCAACGAAGCGGACCACAGAAAAACGTTGGACCCGATCCAAAACGGTCCAACCCGCTAACTGCGGGATCTGTTTCGAGGACGTAGTGGAGGGGGTACGCAGCGTGCGATTGGATTGTGGACATCTCTTCCATCGTGCCTGTGTCCAACAGCTCCTCCTCACGTCCCAGCTGTGCCCCTTATGCCGGCGACCCATCGAGCGGACCGCCCTAGACGTCCCCCTCGGAACGCCCCTCCCAACGCGTGGAGCAGTGGCGAAAGGAGTTCCAGAGGCCGAACCGCCCCAACCACTGTTAGACCTTCAAGGAGCCGTAGGCGGTGAAGTTCCGGCCGCAGTTGTCGTGTCCGAGGTGACCCCCATGCCTTCCGCCCACTCCATTGACACCCTCGTGGCGTTGATGCGAGATATGTCGGAGAGGATTGGCAACCTGGAGGGAAAGCTCCAGAATCTCCCTATGAGCCAACCACCCAGCCGCGTGAGAACTCCGCTTGGCTGGGAGCCCAATCTCAGTGTGGCTATGCCCCACTCTCGACCATCCGAGCAATGGGCCCTACCTCCAAGGAACTCGGGAATGGATCCCAGAGCTCCCGAATATAGACCACGACACAGCACTGCGCCTCCGTTGGTACCTCTAGTCCCCGAGGCAGTTCCGTACAACAGGTCAATCGAGGATGTGATTCCCCCCGGGAACGCATTCACACCTTTCCGAGACCCGACGCCTCGTATCATGGAGAGTTGGCGCCTGAACTTTACGGGTTTCAACGATATGATATCGGCGGACCGGTTCCTTTTCCGGATTCAGGCGTTAGCATCCAGCACCCTGGGAGGTGATTCCTCGGCCTTCCTCCGGCATGCACATCTTTTGTTCAGCGGTGACGCTGCCGACTGGTACTGGAGTTTTAAGGAATCGACGCCACGTCCCACTTGGAACACTTTCAGTGCAGCCTTCCGCAATCGATTTGAGGATGGCTTCACTGAGAGAGAACTAAGAGAACAATTAAAGAAACGGAAACAAGGCGCTCACGAACCGTTCGACCAGTACTACACAAGTATAGTGAGATTGAGCACTCGCTTGCGAACAACCATGCCCGAGGACGAACTGGTAGAAATTATCAGAGAGAATATGCAGCCTTCTGCATTTTCCCATCAACACCATACAGGGATTGCGCCTCCATGCCCGTAGGCAAGAACACTTGGATGAGCGGCGAGGTACCTTCCGTCCACAACCTCGCATAACGGGACCAAATCCCCGAAATCATCACACCGCGGAGTTGATGGCAGCGGACCACCTGCTTGCTGACCCAGTACCAGTACCGAGGAGCGGAGCACCCCAGGAGCTTGAGGACCCAGCATTGATTGATCGACCCTCCCTTGAAGCAATTACAAGCCCGACGGTCTGTTGGAACTGCCGACAAACGGGGCATCGGTTCTATGCATGTCCAGCGGAGCCGACGCTCTTCTGTTACCGCTGCGGGAAGGCCGACACATACGCACCTGACTGCGCAAATTGCAAAATGCGAAAAAACTTGAGACCGAGTGCCGCGACCACCCCTCGGCACTCCTAAACCCCGGACGAACCAATCCTTACCCCATCACTAGCTATGACCAAGCTCCCGACATGACTCCAATTCTGCTGACTCGCACCGCTAAACACAGTTCTCCCGAAGTTCCATAACCGACGCCATCCTTCGCCGAGGCCAACGCGCAGGGAAATGATAGCGAGGCGAAAGTTCCTTGGCATGTCAAACCTTTCCACGTCAGGCTGCGGAATTATTTGGCTACTCGACAGCGCATCTTCCATGAGGAGTTGGCTACAACTGTCCCACCGCGAAGAAAACGAGCCACGCGGCGGATGCGGAGCTTCTGGAGAAAAGTCAGGCAGTCGAGGAAGGTGCTGAAGGACATACACTTAGACGAATTATTGAGGGATGATGTTCGGCCATATGCGTCAGTACACCTCCTGCAAAAACGAGTGTCAGGCTTAGTCGATACGGGAGCCAGTGTGAATTGCATATCCGCCGATTTTGCAGGGGAGGTACTGGCAATGCACGCGGACCAAATCCGTCATTTCACCTCCTGGTTAAGCACGGCGGACGGAACTCGTCACTCTGTAGTGGGAAAAATTACGACGGATGTCACCTTTAAAGGAGTAACTAAACCTCTGGAATTTTACATCATACCTCAATTAACCCAGAATCTTTATCTAGGAGTGGATTTCGTTCGAAAATTTAACTTGGCCCCGGCACTGTTTTCCGGTACGACCCTGGAGTCCGTCACCACCGTTCCTGACCAATCTCAACCCACTCACTTATTACGACATACACTGGATGTAAATCAGCAACTGCGTCTTGACTCGGCTATATCGGCTTTTCCATCGCATGAGAAGGAAGGTCTCGGGTGGACTGCACTGGTGTTCCACACTATAGATGTGGGGGATGCTAAACCCATAAAACAGGGACATTTTGCCATATCTCCGGCGAAGGAAAAATCGTTATATGCCGAAGTGGATCGAATGCTAGCATTAGGCGTAATCGAAGAATCACAAAGCGCGTGGGCTTCCCCAGTCACCTTAGTTGTCAAGCCGAACAAGGTCCGGTTATGCTTAGATGCCAGACGCTTGAACGCCGTCACTGTCAAGGACGCATAACCTCTACCGTTGATTGAAGGCATTTTGAGTCGGTTGCCTAAAGCCCACTTCATCACGAGCTTAGACCTCAAGGACGCCTTCTGGCAAATTCCTTTAGACCCTGGTTCAAAGGAGAAAACAGCCTTCACAGTCCCCGGCCGGCCCCTGTATCAATTCGTGACCATGCCATTCGGATTGTGCAATGCCCCCCAAACAATGACGCGCCTTATGGATAAGGTGATACCACCTCATTTGCGGCACCAAGTTTTCGTTTACTTGGATGATCTGCTGCTTATAACCGAGACCTTTAACGAACACATCGACCTGCTTCAGGAGGTGGCTCTGCACATACGGAGGGCAAGGTTAACCATCAACATACAGAAGAGTCAGTTCGTGATGACGGAGGTGAAGTATTTAGGTCACATCATTGGGCATGGCTATATCAAGACCGATCCGGACAAGACTCAAGCGATTGACGTTTTTCCATTACCCAAGACCACCAAGCAATTACGCCGATTCTTAGGCTTATGTGGTTGCTACCAGCGTTTTGTACGTGACTATGCCACCATTACCACTCCTTTGACCGACATGCTGCGTAAGGGACGTAAATTCGTCTGGGAAGAGCCCAGCTTGCGAGCCTTTGAAGAGCTAAAGAAGAGTCTGACTGCAGCTCCCGTACTGCACAGCCCGGACTTTGACAAACCGTTCTCAATCCATTGTGACGCGAGTCAACATGGGGTGGGAGCAGTCTTAGTCCAGGTTGCACAAGACGGCGAGGAGAGACCTATAGCCTTCATGTCTCACAAGTTGAACCCAGCCCAGCGAAATTACACGGTCTCCGAGCAGGAATGTCTAGCTGCGGTGTTGGCAGTGAAACGCTTCCGAGCCTATGTGGAGGGACACACCTTTGAAATCGTTACGGACCACGCTTCTCTGAAATGGCTAATGAGCCAGACTGATCTCAACGGCAGATTGGCCAGGTGGGCACTGAAATTACAGGCATTTGACTTCACAATTCGCCACCGAAAAGGAAGCGAGCATGTAGTCCCCGACACCCTATCCAGAATGTTCGCTCCTGAAGGAGCCAAATTGGTCCAGGAGGACGACAGTCCCCAATTGATCGATCTGGACCATCCTGCCTTCAAGTCAGCCAGCTACACCCAACTGATTCACACTATCCAGAATCAACTGTCCCAGCTTCCTGAACTGCGGTTGACGGATGGATTTATTTATAAGCGGATGGGACACGCATCCGGAGACCCCATACAAGAAGAAGAACAGTGGAAGTTGTGGGTGCCCGAAGAATTAACCACTGATCTTATCAGACGGGCTCATGATCACCCATCAAGTGCGCACGGCGGATACGGTCGTACACTTAGGCGGTTGAAAACCTGTTTCTTTTGGCCCAAGATGGCACAACAGATGAAAGCGTAGGTAGCCTCCTGTGAGCTATGTAAGTGCACTAAAGCGCCCAACACCATTCTTCGGCCTCCCATGGGTAAGGTTGAGGTCCCCGAACGCGTGTTCCAGCGCTTGTACATTGATCTTATCGGTCCTTACCCTCGATCTGCTTCTGGTCACACGGGAGCTGTCGTGGTCCTGGACCAGCTCTCTAAGTTCCCTATCATCGAACCACTACGTAACATGCACACTGGACCTATACTCAGCTTCTTGGAGAACCGAGTCTTTCACATGTTTGGAGTTCCGGAGAAACTTGTCTCCGACAACGGGGTCCAGTTCACCTCAAGCAAGTTCGGAGACCTAATGTCCAAATACGGCATCATTCACCAACGAACCGCCGTCTATTCACCACAAGCCAACGCATCCGAACGACTGAACCGTACGCTCATAGCGGCCATTCGCGCCTATGTCCACCCGAATCAGAAGGACTGGGATCGCAAGTTGTCCGCCATCACTAGTGCTCTGCGCTCGTCGTACCATGCCACTACCGGCATTTCGCCGTATTTCGCATTGTTCGGCCAGTACATGATCCGTCATGGAAGCGCTTACCGGCTATTGCGGCAGCTGAAATCGCTAGAGGACCCAATCGTGGTTCTGGAACCGCACGAAAAGCTCCAACTTCTGCGAGCTCATCTGCGGGAGAAGATTGAAGAAAGTAGACGGATGGGGGAGGAGCGGTACAACTTGCGATCCCATCCTTCTGGCTTTAAGACAGGCGACGAAATATATCGTCGAAACTTCCGGCAGAGCGATGCCACCCGACATTACAATGCCAAACTAGACAAGAAATTCGTGAAGTGTCGAGTCCTACAAGTAATAAGCCCCACACGATACCTCATCGCGGACATGGCTGGTAAAAACCTGGGAATTTACCATGCAAAAGACCTTCGACGATGAAGTGCAACTATGTCACGCGAAAGAAAAAAAAAAAACCGTGGCTTACCTAAATCTCTGCCTGGACGAAGACCTCCGAATAACACCTGACTCCCTACTGTATAGCCACTATCGAGTCTTCACTGAAATTGTTGTAGCCTATTCCTCGAAGTCGACCTTCAACCCGCCACGGCCCTAACCAAGACCTTTTACATAGAAGGCGGGATCGGAGTTACTTCGATTTTGGGGGGGGAATGTGTAATGTGACGCCTACGCCCGGGAATCGAAGTGATTCCGATCCCGAACCCTGGCAACCGGCCAGATAGGTATGACTTCGAAGTGCAAGCAGACTTCATCTTTCGTGCGGATATCGTTGCGCAGAAAATATTTTTTTCAAATATTTATATCTGTGGATATAAATATTTGAAAAATAATATTGATTAAACACCGATACATTTCGAAGCATATCTATCTGACAATGCCGCCCACAGTTGCCATCAAAACATCGAATAGATAGAAACGTGGAAACTGGTTGGAAGTGTCATTCGGAGATAACCTTTAAAAAGTGGAAGTGCATTTTAAGTTGCAGTTTGCATATTTTTGTTTAATTTATTTGGTTCGGGTGTTAGATGGCCAGAGGTTCAACAGTTGCTTCGACCATGCGTCTTCGGTGGCTTTAAAGTGATGATTCATTGAGCATTTAATAACCGCCAGGGTATCGGCATTCCATCTTACAAGCTAGAAAACCAAAATAAATCTCTCATTGAAGAGTGGAAAGCAGCCATTACGTTAACAGGTACGAAATATTATTTTAAGTGGATGCTTCTTTTATTTTACTGTGCAAAGAAGATAGAATATTTCTGTCATATTTATTTTTATCATTGCGGCCTTTGCTTCTTTCAAATGGCATTAGTGAAGAACGAACGCCAAAATATAATAAAATTCCACCACGTATCATAGTGTCCATAACAGTAATAATAGCATAATTCTTAGGACTAGCAATTTAATGTCGGAAGAATCATCACGTAAAACTAATGTGTATGACGGCAACCATAATGACTTATCAACGAATCTTAATGGTATTGGGAGTGATACAGACAAAGCACAAAATGATTTAACAACGATGGCAAGTAGCAATAGTTACCTGGAAAGTATTGATGCTAGTAACAATAGTAGGAAATATAATAAAATTGCAAATAGTCAACGGAAGCGAAATAACGATAGTGATTCGAGTGAAAATAGCAGTACCCACGGTTGTACTTTACGTAACAATAAGAATTTGAAGAAAAAGAGCGTCGTTCGTCGGTCTTGTCAATCGATCTCAACGAAGAAGGCACTCAAATAGCCGATGAAAGTGATGATGAAGAGATTTCTGCGCATACAACCATCGTTTCAGCCCCACCTGTTTCCAGCAACCAGCGAATCATGACGAGGAGAAAATCGGCTCGAAACCATCAAAACGGTGATCACTAATTTAAGGACTAGAATTATGTTGGACATGATAACAAACAATTTTTGTAAATTCCTACAATCTAATGCAATACTCTAAACTCAATGTGCATGGTGATTGGTTCGAAGCATACGGTATTGAAGAGAGTGTTTGCTTTTTCATTTCTTCCTTCCGAATTTACTGGCACAGTGGAAATTGCTTTACGTGCCGGGCACGCAATTTTGTTTCGTCTTAACAAAAAAAAAAAACTTGGGTAAATAATGGTATGATGAGCTTAAGCTTGTTGGATAGAAATCTTCGTTAGAAAATAAGTGACTTTTTTTTACAATGCGGTGTTGTTAGTTGTCGCGTGCATTCGTTCGCTTCTAATGACTTCGGTAGTGACAAAAATTGCCTAATTTCTACTGAATATACTACTCGTAGATTACGCAATTCATATGTAATGTAAAATGCGAAAGAAATGAACAAAAACAACATTAATATTGCAGTTCACAATGAGGCCTCATTAGTGTTGTGACCAACTCCCAGTCCATCCCATAAGTTTGTTTTTGTGTTTATGTTATTTAAGACGAAATTTTTAAGCAACACCACCAATAAACGAATTTAGAAGACAAAAAAATTTTAAGAATGACATGTAAAACGGCGCAGTGTTTTTTTTGCTAAGAAAAAAAAAGCTCATGTAACGTAGCATGTTTGTAAAGTAAACTTGTTTTCGACGCAAGTACAAGATAAAGGCAAAATTCGTCCTTTTCTATAAAAGCAAACACGTTTCATAATCTCCAAAAAGTGTGTCACTTTGAACACATTAACTCTTATCTGAAAATTGTTTTATGGTTCTCTTTTATTGAAGAATACAATGAAGTTAAAATGAATTGCTGACCGAAAAAAAAACTATTTTAAGTTTTCCATAAAATTATTTTCAATTTTAGGTTATTTTATTCACTAAACTTGAAGTATTTATTTATTCAACATATATGTTAGTTTAAACTTAATTTGTTCATGCAACATTCTTTAAAATTTTAATCATATTTGAATAATTTTTATGTAATTTTTAACATGTTTCTTCATGATTGAAGATGCTTTATTACTTCGTTCAAAGTACTAATAAAAGATCTTGGAACATTTTAAAATATTAATTATAGTTTTGAGTTGGTTCATAGCGTAAACAAATTTCGCTATGTTTTTGAATTTATTTAACAAAAATGTTTCATTCGTTTGATCGTACACAAATAATTTATCCACTTCGCACTATGAAGTTCATATTGTTGGTTTCTATAAAGGCAACTATTTTAATAATAAAATTGTTTACTCCAGATAACATATGTACTTCGAGCATAAAAAATTAAAAAAAAAATAATTTTTAATAACTTATAAGTTAGTTAACTTCAAGTTTCTGACTCGATTGTACAAAACGCTATTTTTATTCTAACATTTTAATTCCTTATTAGATTTACATAATTTTAACTTAGTATTCCATTTCGCAAGATTTTTTTTAATGAGTTAAAAATTACATAAGTCCATTCCAGTTAACTTTGAATTCGATTTCTTTCGAATTGTAAGTTTTAGAAATAATTTTATAATATTGTTATTTAATTTCGCAAGAATTTAGAATGAGTTTCAGCCCTTCTAATAAACTAAACCCAACTTTATATCCTATTGTATAAACAGATATGCTCACATAATTATTAACAATGAAATTTACATTACTAGTTAGCTCAAGATTTCGTTGTATCACACAAAGGATGATGTTTATTTTCACGATGCTAAGTAATAATATCTATATTCCGTTCAATAGCAACAACTCTATATAATTTCTCTGTTTATTAGAATTTTAGTGCTCTTTTAGAAGTAGACTACGCGCATATGAGATTAAAAGAAGGAATGTATTTTTATCAGTTTAAATAATTAAAATGGATTGCTAAATTTAATCACGACTTTCCTTTTCAGTGGTTCTTCTTTTTTTCAGCGGGAAAGGAAGTGCAGGGTAGGTATGCCGTCGCGAGGGTAGGGTTTCGAAAAATCCGCTGAGGTCGGTTTCGCGTCGTGCGCGGTACGCGGTACCTTTGTTGTTTTGTCGTTTTATTAGAGTAGTTTTCGTCGGGTTGAGTTAGAATAGCATACTTTTCGGTACCGCGTCGGAAATTCGGGAACGCGAAATAAAAATTAGCTTTTGTTCTTTGACTGGTTATAGGAAGAAATACGGAGTAACGTAAAGTAGCTTTCTTCTCCGTATGGTTTTGTTTTGTAACGCGTTTTGAAAACGGGCGTGTACAGGTGGCTGAAAATATGTAAATGAGCGTGACCCATTCGGAGACCCGCGACCGAAATCCTCTCCGAACTAGCTGGCCGACAAGCAGCCACCGCGTGAATGGGTTACGGTGCACGGATTGGTTGACCGGTTGGTACCATCCGTTGGCACTACTCAGACTTAACGTCTAGAACCGATGAGAGGTCGGTTCCGCGTTCGGACGTAAAATGTTTAAAAATCATTACAGTATGCCTATTTGGTATTTTACCTAATTAAGGAACTGAATGTGTTGAAGAAGATCGAAATTTTTCGTTACATCGTTATTAATCTGATCTGATTTAGCCGAAAATAATTGCTGATGATGTTTTGTTGAGACTTTATGTGATCTGTAATTTCTTCGAATCTTTGAATCATTTAATGATTAAGGGATGTTTGGTGGTTTGCGGCTTCCTGAAGATTAAGCTTGTCTGACCGTTACTTTTCGATTTTGTCGTTTAAACCGGTAAGAAATTTGATGGCTGTTCCCAGACCATTGGTTAGCCCACGTTTGTTTCGATATTTAGGTAAGAGTGATCCTAGTTTAATTTGTAGTTCGTGCAGTTTCAGCTTTGTTGTGTCTAATGTATCTTGAGAGTGTTGCTTCAATTTTATCTAAGGTTGTTTGACACGTTTTCAATTGGACGATGTGTATGAAGTCCTTGTGTCGACTCGTTACTTTAGCCGTCTCTAGTTGTAGTGGTAGAAGTCCCCGGTTGTTGCGTAGGTCGTGTATTCCCAATCCCTGTCCTAGTGTCATGGTCAACCTGAAATTTTTTATCTTTCTTAAATTTAGATTTATGTAGTTTCTTGTCTTTATAAGTGATTATCGTTAATCTATTATTTCTTTCGACTTTTTGTCTACTAAACCGTGGAGTTAGTTTATTTCTCCTATTTTCCTTACTAAACACGGTTTTATTTTTCTCAAATGTTGCTGGGGGTTCTCTATTCTCGTTCAATTTGTCTATTGCATTTTTGAGTTTGTTTTCAATAGTTGGATAGATTTTTTCTTGAAACCCGTTAAGTTGTCTTAAAAATTCATGTTCGTTGTCAAATTTTACTTGTTTTAAAAATTCGTAGGTGCGCCTAGTAAAGAGTTCGTACGCGGTATGGTTGGTTGCAGAGTGTATGGCATTATTGTACGTTATTACAGATTCATTAAGGATGTCGTCATGGTCTCTGTCTCTTGTCTTGTTATATATAATGCGGTAAATCACTGTTAAGGTTGAATGTACTCTTTCTACAGGAGAATTGCTGGTACTTTGTGAAAAGGAGGTTGCATGGAGTTGTGTGTCATATTGATTACAAAAATCTTTAAAGAAATATGAAGTGAATTCAACGCCCTGATCGGTGATAAGAATTTTTGGTACTCCATGGAGACTGATGAAATTTTTAAAGGATTTAATTATAGTTAAGCTGTTTTGCGCTTTAAGTGTGTACGAAGCAAGAAATTTAGAAAATTTTCGATGATAGTAAGGACATTTTTATGATTGATGGTGTAAACGTCAATGTGTATGATGTCTAATGGTTTGCAAGGGGTAGCTGGTTTTGCGAATTCGTAGCGTGGAGGGTTTCTATCGTATTTCATTGTTTGACAATCGTGACAATTGTTAATAGTTTAAATGATTTTATTTTTCATAAATGGAAAGTAATAAGTTCTCTTGAAATGGTTGGTTATTTTTAAGGTGATAATCGTTGATTATTTTATCTTGTTCGTCATTTTCCTTAATATCTGTAAGTAGTTTGCTTCTAGAGAAAAATTTCGAGTATACTTCTTGAACGATTTTGAACTTTTCATCATCTGTGAAGATAGCGTTGGTTTTGTTGGCAGCCAAAAACCTTTTTAAAAGCTCCGTAGTGTTTTCGACATTAATACTATTCATTTTGATGGTGCGATGTTGCTTATTCTTGAAAGGGACTTCCACTGTCGTAACTGGCGGTCCGCTGCTAACTTTAAGTATAATATGTCGATTAAAGTCGTTCAAAGGGCGTTCGGAGATGTGAATATGACCGTCTAAGTTTTCAGCAGCTGAATGAATTGTTGCACATGTGGAGCTCATATCCTGGTTGCTTACACCGTGCAGATTGGTCTCTACCTTTGTAGGATCTGGTATTTTGATCCGGCTTAGTGCATCTGCATTAGATGAATAGTTAATCTTCGGTTGTAGAATAATTAATCTCGGTGTCCGTAAGAGTTCTGCTTGCGTAGCAGACCGGCTTGTCAGAACCAATTGGTCCCTGGGATAGTAGTGCACCAATCGCAAAGTTGCTTGCATCGGTAGTGAGAACAAACGGTTTGGAAAAATCCGGATATTGAAGTATGGGCTCATTTATCAGCAGCTGCTCACAAAGATTGAATGTCCTTACATATTCCTCGTTAAAGTCGATAGTTTTACCTATTTTCAAACAATTTGTGAGGGGTTTCATTAGGTGGGCAAAGTTTTTGATAAACTTACGATAGTAGCCAAGGAATCCTAGGAATGCATTGATTCTGTTTTGCTTTTAGGGATGGGATACTCAGTGATAGCTTTAATTTTTTCTGGATTCAGTTTTACACCTTGATTTGTAACAATATGGCCCAGAAAATTTACTTCCTTCTTCAAAAATTCCGACTTATCTAATTGAACTTTAAAGTTTGCTTCTCTTAGCTTGCTGAAAACTTTCTTCAGGTTTTACATGTGGTCTTGGTGTGGCGTAGAGAAAACAATAATGTCATCGAGATATACAAGACGGATTTGTCCTTGGAAATCCTTCAAAACATTGTCCATTACCCTCTGGAATGTTGCTGAGCCGTTTTTCAATCCAAAGGGCATACGGACGAATTCGTAATGCCCATTTTCTATCGTGAGTGCTGTTTTACATACGTCTTGTGGATCTACTTCGATTTGATGGAAACCACTCGCCAAATCGATAGTGGAGATATATAAACATTTCCCTAATTTGTCCAGAATGCCGTTAATGTTGGGGATGGGATATTTGTCGCTGATGGTCTTTTCGTTAAGCTTTCGGTAATCAATTACCAATCGCCATTTCTGTTTCCCACTAGCATCTTTCTTTTTTGGGACAATCCAAATCGGAGAGCTCTAAGGTGAAAAAGTAGATTTTATTATTCCTTCCTCTAACATTTCCTGGATTTGTGCTTGAACTTCCTTTTTGTGGATGAAAGGGATACCTATATGATCTCGTGTAGATGGGTATATCGTCTTTTGCCCGGATGCGATGCTTGATATTGTTTGTAAATGTGAGATTATCCCCTACTTTGAAGAAAATATCTTCGTATTCTTTGCATACTTGAAGGATTTTATCTCTTTCTTTTGCATTTAAATGAGAAGTCCGAATCAGGCTGTTTATGTCGCAACAGTTTATAGGGTTTGAAAAACTGGTAGGAATATTAAAATTGTTTATTTCACAAAGGTCCACTTTATTGAATTTCTGAACTTTGAGAGTTTGATCTACATACAAATTTTCGTCCTGGTTCGAATTGTTTATTACTTCAATTATACTAAACCAATTTTTAGCATAGTAAACACCTTCGGATGTGGTTATGTTTCGGGAAATTACGATTTTATGTAGATATATTTCTCCATTTTCGATATCCACCGGTTGTTTTGCCAAGAATTTTGAGTTAACTGGGACGGTGTATAACTGAATTTTGAGTGATAAGCGTTTTGTTTCCCAGATCAATTTTGGCTGACAATTTAGATAATGCGTCTAGTCCTAAAAGGCCATCGACGTACTTGCAAAATTTGAAAATAAGAAAATGTTGGCTACCGGGCTGGTTGAATTCTATAAAAGTGGTTAAGGTAATCCGCTTGCACAGTTGATGATTATTGAGGATTGTTGTAATATTGATAGAATCCATGGTCTCTAGATCTTCCATGCTAACGAATTCTGGATTAAGAAAGGATGCAGAAGCTCCTGTATCTATTAGAAATTTAAGTGGGCGACCGAATGGGGAGATATATTTATATAGGGAAGGGTTGATCAGTGTTTGTTAATATCTACGTGCCCGATGGGGTCGTTGAGGCTGTTGATAGAAAATTTAGGCCCGCAATTTCATTGTCTTGACTTTGTTTGGATTGTTCGTCCAGGTATTTGTCTTCGGGTTGTTGATTGAAGCATTTGTCTTGTATCTGTTCTAGTTGTTGATTAAAGTATTGGTATTGCATGTTGTCGTTTTCGTAGTAGTTATCGAGATTCTGAAAATTTGTACTCAAATCCTTGGAAGAATAAACATTAAATAGTTCTTTTGAAGGGAAGTTTGAAGGTCCAGTTGGTCGAAAGTAGTTATTTTGTTGGTGTTGGCTATGCCGTGAATTGTATGTCTGTCTGGAGTTAGAAGAACCTATCTCCATTGGTTCGGGCTTAGGTTGTTGTCGACTAGGTATTTGTTGCCAATTAGATCCCGTTGTAGGCGAAAAATTTGCATTTATCTCTAATGTTTGAATGGCTTGAATGTTTTTACTGTTTTATTGTAATTAAAATTTAGCATTTGATTATGTTACTATATGTGTTAGGAAAAAAAATAGTCTATTATTTTCAGGCACGCTAAAAGGATTTTTGTATGCGGTATATAGGGGGTTGTTTTGCAAAGTATGAAATTGGTGGTTATAGGGGTTATTTGCTTTTATTGGTAGGCTATTGTTTGGTCTATAGATTATGGGCTTGTGTATCGAATTATCATATCTGGAATAAGATATATTTTGCTCTTTAATACTAAAGCGAACGCCATCGCCAAATTTTCCGGTTTCATCGCTTAAATTGTTGAACCAAGGGGCTCGCTCAGACCTGAAAGAAACACATTTGAACACATTTCATTATATAAATTACGTTTCGCCTCGATTACGCTTTGGTTGCTTTCATGGATTTGAACGTATTTTAGCATAGTTGCCGATATTTCGATGATTTCGCTATGAAATCTTTCGATCATTTTATTTTCTATTTCAGGCTATATAAGTCCCTTATAAGCGACGTTTTGTTGCGCTTATTCGCGTAGTGCAGTATTAAGTTTTGCCTTATTTGGGACCAATCGAGATGGTTCCGTACATGTTTAATACCTCGTTTGCCGGCCCATCTATCTTGTTCAGTATGGCCCGAAGTAAGAGATTACCGAAAGCTGTACCTTCCGTGCAGGGAATTATTGAACGAGTTTCCTCAACATTGTGAAGGAATTCGAATAAAAGTATCTTCAATTGCTGCAGCTCCAATGTAACGACATTCAATGTGGCCAGTTTCAGTTGTAAATCCCCGTTCATAGTATCAATATCTTTGTTTTTGGTCTCGATTCCTGGTGATTTTTGATCGTAGTTAACAGTCAATTCTTCTAGCACTTGAAGTACTCCTTTCACCTCTTTTCTTGTTGCTGCTTCTTTTAATTACGTTACGCCTCGAGTTTGTGCCTTACTCATCCTGTGCTTGCCACTAATGAAGTGTTAAATTTGTGAGTGTCTTCCTTCGGCATACGTGCCATTGCTGCCTCAGCAGCATCTCTTGCTTCGTTACTAGGCTCGTTCCTCTTTGGTGGCATGTATGCATCTCTGCTGGATCTGCGTGAGTGTGGAGATGTTTGCGGCGAGGTCGTTAAGTTTGTGTCCTTGGCCGGAAGCTCAGTGACTACGCACTCAGCACTCAGGTTCGAATTTTAATTAGTCGAATTATATACTGCATCGGAATTCATTGGGAGTCTATGCCGGAACGTAGAATCAATGAAAACACAGGCAGTATGGAACCTTGATTCGAGGAAATAATTTAAATGCCCGCAGATTATCGCGCATAACACAAACACCTCTTGTTGCGTGACGGGAGCAACGATTCAAATTCGGATTTTCTCCCAGCGTTGCATGTTATTTTGTTTGCCACGCAATTCCGATTGCTTCGAGGGGTTATATGTTTTATGCTGCAGCATATGTTGATTAGGTGACGAAAGTTTCCGCTACAGTGTGAATTTGCGTTTTGTTTCGGGCTCGCGTTGGTTCTTGATGCTTTCGGTGCTTGTTACTGCTTGCGTTGTCCATAATGTGGCATGTAAATTGGAAGCGCCCTAGCTACTTGAGTTGAATTATATAAAGTTACAAAGCAAAAATTATTATATGGCTTTCTTTCCGTAATCTAACAAGTAGTCATTTTATGAATGAAAATTTAAATTATTGCTGTTTGTTACATCATTAGGTTATCAAAAAAAATTAATGAAGTGCGGCTCAGTATTGCGTAGGTTTAACTCTTATGAAATCACGTATGGTAGTGTTTGGGGTGAGCAACACTATGGAATCTCAATGTTCACCCGTAACAAACTTCTGAATCAAAACTCTTGAGTGTCTATTTCTTCTAGCGTTTCTGTAATTTTAATATAGGTAATTGCTGCATTGCTATGTAGATCCCAATTTTAGTGAAAGAAACTCTACAAAGCCTTAAAATACCCTAAAAATATTCAGATGAAAATGCTAATGTTCCTTCGTATTCAAGACAGATAAAAGCTTTTGACGTCAAAAGTTGTGAATTACAAATTTTTGTTGAGCTGCACATTTAATTGTACTCGTAATAAGTAAACTTAATAAAATTATTTAATGCCTATTTGACATTTTCATACGATACCTCCTGTAATATATTAATGATTATCGCCTGAACAGGCTAACTTACACCGTATATACATAGTTTTACGTAATTTCTGAACTTTAAATCAAACTAAATGCTTTTTTTCCAAATAAAATCGTAAACGTAACATCTTATGTTAAAATTGGGATTAACTGGTTCAGTTATCTTTTTGTGAATTCTGGTCCTGATCATGCAAAAATCTTCACTTCCGGATGTGTGGCCATGGCTTATTCAATTTTTGTTTGCTAATGGAATCGATGAATTTGTTAGGGATATTTAATCTTTATAGTTTTTAAGGAGACTAGTAAAATTAGCTTAACAGATATGTTTTAACATTATATCTTTTTTTGTTTGATAGCTCTATTGTTAAGGTATGTGTTACATGGAAGATTTTATTGACTTAGCTATATGTGTGTTCGGTATGGAATACATTTTGGATTATATAATTTTCTGGCGGCGAAAAACGTTCCTTGCAACGATATGTTGTGATGTTTATATTCTGGTCCCGAAAAAAATCTGCTTTTGATCAGCCTAAAAGTGGTCTCGAACGAAAAGTATTTCCTACATTATAAATCTTGAAAGATTTATATGGCGAAAGATCGTGATTTGCGAAACGCAAACCTCATCTTTCACTAAATTGGGCAATCAATGCCAATAAGAGGTATGCCGATATTCTTAAAAAATTTATATGGTCATTTGTGGACATCTGATTTTGTCTGTTACATGCTTTTTAAACCCGATCTTAAATCCATAGGTATGTTATGATTATTGGCAACAATTTAATTGGCAATATTTTTTCTTGACCTTTTTTCGGTTAACTAGTTTATTAATTAATTTACGCGTAACACATATTAAGTGTTGACGCTTGCTCACTGAAAAATTTATTTTTATTTGCATGTGATGCCGGCCGGCCTTAAAAATGCAACGATAATAACATATAAGCCCCTCTTTGGAGGTTCATGGTTTAAAAAAAATCAACCGGTTCAGATGATTGCTTTTCACGTTACCGTTTTTGTACGTAGCGGCAATCGTGGTTGAATAAGCATATGTAAAAAATTTATTCTTGTTAGTATACACTATTATAGCTGTTTTTATTTTTGTCTTTTGGTTTTTGTCGTTTCACTTGTTCAAGTTGTCTTCCGTTCCGGTTTGTGCCGCCACTATTATTGTTATTATGTGCTATCAAGCTAACATGATTCCACTGAAAATTCAAATACAAAGTTAACGATGACGATTTAACTGATTTTTGTTGTATGATACCATCATCATTATCAACTACTTCTACACTCAATTCTTTCTACTATACCATATGGATAGTTGTTATTGACTTATTTACACTGAAAACAGGCATGATGGGCAACGAACGAACGTACTAATGAAATGTAAGAATAAGCAAGCAAGCAAGTATGGAAGCAAGCAGGCTAGCATTCAAACACGCCAACAGCAACGTGATCCGCTTGTTGTGGGAATATGTTAACGTTGAAGAAGATTAAAAAAATCTTTGAACGGTTTTCCATTTAAGATCGTGTTGTGTGAAGAAAGATTTTAGTTTGAAACGCGATCGTGAACAGATCAGGTATACACACTTATCTTGTGTATTTATTGAAAAAAGTTTATAATAAATTTTTTAAGTTATCAAAGTGAAGTTTAAATTTTAAAAAAATATAATTTACAAACCATAAGGTTTCAAAGTTTAAAACAAGTGAAAAAACAAAACTATATTTTGATAAATTTTTATTACTTGATCAAAAAAAAAAAGAAATAATTAATAAAAATGGCCTACACTAAGAGCTGTTTAGTTTCTGTGATTATTGTTGTACTTTGTGCTGTTTACTGTGATGCAGCTACATATTCGGAGCCTGCTGTAATGAATCCAGGTAAGCATGAATTTATTTTAGTTAAATAATTAGATTGAACCTATGAGCTCCAAGTGTGATTTAATTAGTATCGATAGAAAAACAAAATTTTCCTTTGAAACATTTCTTCTTTCCGTATTGAAAATATAGAATCATCCTAGTCTTTTCCTCAAATTTCGTGATGTGATAAGTTTATTGTAATTTGAATGCTTTTTGTTAAAAAAATTTTATTCGATTTCGGTGTGTGATACTCAACAAAAACATGTAGCCAACCAGTTAAATAAATTTTCGATCTTTGCAATATTTTAATTGATCATGATGAGTTGAGTCGAAATCGAAGGCAATCCTCTTTTGAAAAGAATGTCATCTTCGTTGGTGTTGTGCGTGGGTTTTGTCGTGTTGAGAAACAAAGAAATCTTAATTATATTACTGGATTCCAATTGATGCAAATTGTGCGCTACTTTTTTCACGATTCTTTTAAAATTTGTATTCAGCGAGCTACTTATTTATTTAACGAAGAATTTTGACTGTTTTGATACTTTCAAAGACTCCTACGCATCGAAATCGAGCAGAAATTTTAATGGAATAGTAAGTTTGAATGGGGTTATAAAAACTTTCCTTCATTTTCGCCAACAGAATAACATGAAAAAAGAAAAAGCTTGTCGATTGAGCAATTTAAATATAGAAATACGTGGTCATTTGGAATTTTAAATTTTTTCGTCATTGGATTTCGTCTGGATTAAGTCTGCAAAATATATTTGTTGAAGTAAGTTGATGACTACATCAATCAACAATACTCTTGATCTTCCCATCTAAGTAACCTTCTCCACCGACTAATATGCTGAATACGGTCAAATGTTACCAGAAGGCTAACGAAGAAGTATAATACGAGTATGTCCTGTACACTAAAAGGGAGACAAAGTGCGAAAATCAAAAAGGCAAAAAGGCTTTACAAAGTGCTCTCTAAAATCAAATAAAGATAATCAAAGTCCTACTATGACAATATCAGGGAGGCCTTCGAAGTGGATGGTCTATAATAGACCAATATTGCCAGCTAAGCAGGCGCTTGAAAAATGTTGTAGTCTTTGTAGACTTTAAGGAAGCATCCGACTTTCGCGTCCCAACAAAACTAGTCCACATGATCAAAGCCGATAAGCACAGAGTTCTAGGTCAAGGTCAACGACGAACTAACGAGCAGCTTCAAAATGGAACCTGGCTTAAAATAAGGGGATGGACTTGCCCGATCACTCTTAAATATTGTTCTGGAATATGTCATTAGGAAGAAAACAGTTTAAATTTCTGGTGCACTAATGTTCAAGCCTACACAATTGGTGGCATATGTTGATGCCATCAATATTATGGCACGGCCAATCTTAAATATGAAAGGGGTATTTCTTGGCCTAGAATCTGAAGCAAACCAAATTGATCTACACGTTTATGAAACGAAAACTAAATCCATGACTCAAACGAAGAAGAACACTCCAGTCCGATTGAACCTCACCGTAGGCGACTATAACCCTGAAAGCGTGGATGAATGTGTTTGCCTTAGAGCCAACCTGAAAAGATGAGGCACCAAAAAGGAAGAGATTGGACGTCACTTAAACCTCGAAAATAAAGCCTATTACTCCCTACTTCCCATTCTTAAGTCCAGAGATGGGTGCAGGGAACATTATCTTCGTATTTAAAAATCACTAGACAAGGCTGTATTTGTGAAACATGGACTCTGGTGAGCGAATCCAAAAAGGTGGTGCTCCAGAAAATCTACGATCTTCTAAGGAACAGAGCGGCGACTCTATTATAAAGATGAGTTGCATGAACTATTTGACAATATACCTGTACTGACTTGTGTAAAGTCACGCAAATTACAATGGGTGGGCCGTGTATAAAGCATGGAAGAAAACAGGCTGCCAAAAAGAGAATCGAAGGGTAGAGCACAATGTAGACGTCCAGCGGAAAGGCCAAAGACCCAACAGGAAGACACGATAGAAGCTGACTGTAGATCCTTGTTGGGAGTGATCAACTGGTAAACGAGGTGTCAGAGCCGTGATGATTGGACTAGATTAATCCTGAAGGCACGTAAAAATGTAGATTATAGAAAAACACTCAACGTAGGTTCTCAATAAGGCTTTCAAATTTCGCCAAATGTATTGCGGTTTGTTTTCGCTACAGAGGTTGAGGCTATTGACGCCTTCTAGACTACCTGCTCTAAACCACGCTCGTGATTCTGAAAATCTAGCCAGGAACCTTTTAACAAATTAGTTTAGGCTATGTCTTGTTTCAATAGGCTTTGAGGTGCTATCGAGTCGAAGGAAAAGGGACTGCTACTTTCAGTACTACCTGAACATAATGCACCACATGGTTCTTTTTGTCAGCTGATTTAAGCATCTTCCGACAACATTAAGTGCAGAGAACTCTCCTGTTTCGTTCCAGAGATCACTGCGCTGCCTGTTATTTCTTTCCTGCGCATAATATAGAGCTGAGAGACCGTTACTTACCAATCTTGTGCAGGGAAGACTGAAAACATCTATGCCCACCTAAGAGCTTGAACAGGTAGAACTCAATTTCACAATGCTTTCTAAAGGTGCATTTATTAGGTTGCTCGATTATTCATGTTGTTTTTTCTCATACATGACGCGAATTGCATATTTCATGTAGTAGTGATTGCATGGCTTATATCATTACATACTATTTTAGAGATTAGACTTTAGACTATCTTCAGACAAAAAACTGAGTGTCATTAGTAAACAACAATTTGTTTCAAAATAAAGATGAAAATGGACAATCAAATAGAGCATTATCTGCATATTTTATTGTTTGACTTCCGGAAGGGGGACAATGCGGTGCAAGCGCGAAAGAAATTGTTTGAACATTATGGTGAGAACTGTTTTAATGAACGCTAGTGTTGACGTTTGTTTGCTGTTTTGGAAATTTTAATGTGCAAGATGCACCACATACTAGTCGTCCAACCACACTGATGACGACAAAATAAAGGCATTTATCGAAACTAACAGGCGGATGACAATTCTAGAGATAGCATAGAAGCTCGACATATCGAATTCAACTGTGTAGTTGCATTTACAACAGCTTGCTTATGTAAACAAGCTGGATGTTTGGGCTCCTCACGAATTAAAGAAAATCCTCCTAACCAAACGCATTAACATATGCGACTCTTTGCTGAATTGTAGCCAAAACGACTCATGGCTGAAAAGAATCATAACGAGTGATGAAAAGAGAATTGTATAAGATAACGTAGTCCAAAAACGATCATTAACCAAGCAAGATGAGCCCCCACAATCGACGTCTAAAGCCAATATTCACTAAAAGAAGATTATGTTTTCTGTGTGGTAGGATTACAAGGGTATAATCTATTTTGAGCTGCTTCCAAGAAGCCAAACTATTGATTCGAATGCGTACTTTTGTTAACTATCGAAATTGAATGAAGAAATTAAGAAAAAATGCCCTGAACTGTCCAATTGAAAAGGCGTGATATTCCATCATGATAACGCCAGACCCCACACCTCTTTGATCACCCGTCAAAAATTAATGGAGCTCAATTGAAAACTGATACCACATCCACCCTACAGCCCTGTCTTGGCAATCAGACTATCATTTCAAAACCATTTGAATGGTGAAACTTTCGATTCCGATCAGGCTGTTAAGAATTATTTGGATCAATTCTTCGCTGCTTCGAATGTAGGATTTTTCAACTTCAACTTTTCAAG
Organism: Odontomyia ornata; assembly: GCA_963969285.1. Lineage (NCBI taxonomy): Eukaryota > Metazoa > Arthropoda > Insecta > Diptera > Stratiomyidae > Odontomyia > Odontomyia ornata. The sequence goes on along the minus strand of OZ017741.1, from coordinate 67,768,937 downwards.
GTCATTTAACAAAATGGTCAAAATATCATTGATTGATATAAATAAATTGATATAAATAAACTTGCTTTGAAAAACATGAAAAAAAGACATTAATTATCGAATAACCCAATAGATTATCATATAATATTTTTCACCATTATCTTCAACCAGCCGCATAATTTGTCAAACGCCAATATGTTGGCTTATAGTCAATATTTATAAGCAAGCCTCGAGTCGCAAAAAAAAAATGGGTGAAAGAAGGCCTCACTAAAAATGATGTACTTCCATAATTATGAATGACTTGGATTGGTAAAGCTATAAAGAGTTGAAGTTTGTTGTCTATATGGATCAGAGAGTGCGACTCTCCCAAAATTTTGTAGCTAAGCTAATTGATACAAATTCTACTAAAAGTTCTAGTTAATCCAATCTAACATGAAATTGCTTTAAATTTTTGGGAAAACCGAAAGTTTTTTAGTTTTCAGATTGTTTTTTAGAACGAAAATGGTTCTAACTGCACTTAATTTTCTACATCTCTAGACTTGAGTTGTCAAGAAAAATGTATTTCTTTGAATCCACTCCCGATAGATTCTAGTTGATAGGAGTCCTTTCAACGCATCTCAAATAAGATTAATTTATAAACGATTTTCTGTTTTGATCATTTTTTGTGTAGTAAATGTTTCCAGCTTAGATTGCACATGAAAGCACCTAATTTTTGTCTAGACTTTCCTTAAAATATCTTTGAAATAGTACGCCAAAAGTTAATAACATTCATTGATAATAAGCCGATTTATATTCAGTCGTCAAGACTTCTTTACTTTCAAAAAGGATTGATGGAAATATATCAGGGTGAGTTTTGATCAGCCTCAAGCATTTTTTGGGCTGAAAGTAAAACCCACATCGATTTTTCATTCATGATATAATAACTGTGAATAATTTGCTCAAATCAGCATACTGATATCTTGGCCTGATGAATTAAACCTGATGAAACCATTATTAGGAAAACTTAAAGAGCATTCCTGAAAAAGCATGGTGCTAGAAAATATTTTTTTCTGATATAATATTATATGTATTGACTCAAGAAAGGCATTTGATATGATTTCTCATAGCATTATCAACTCAAGCTGAAAAATTGTCTGAAAATACATTACCTTAGTGCTATTCTTTTCCCTCAAAATAATTTTGTTCTTTTATATATGTTATTTCCTTGCCACTTACTCTACGCATTGGTGTTCCACAGGGCTCTATTTTAGGTCCATTCTTGTTTATTATCGTTTCGAATGACCCATTTATTAGATTGAAGGCCAATTATCGTCAATAAATTTCTCGTTTTGCTTCTAACGATTCGCATTTCAACCTGCCGTTTGAGTCCTAGGTTTGTAGATACTTGGGTCAGGGTCCGCGCCTCCCAACTTTAGTAATACACAGGTCTTTTCATATTTACTCAAGTATGAATCCGACCTGTATTTCTTCATTACTGCGAATTGTTTTTCTGTGTGTTGCATTACCTAACCAAGAAAGTGCTTATCGTCATCCCTTCAATGCCAAATGAATCATTTTCCTTGCGGATTCGAGCGGATCCTTTAACAAGTTGGGTAGTCAAAGCTGCGCTCAATTTTTTTCGGCTGTGAAACTTTAACCAAAAATGTCTGAGTTTCTCACAATATTTTATGACTCTATGACCGGCGGATGGACAGGTACCGATATTAATATCATCATCATCTATGGCGCGACAGCCCAAGCTGGGCCTTGGCCTCCAGGATTAATTTCCTCTAATCATCACGGTACCGGAACCCTCTAAAGGAGGACCAACATTAATAGGGTATTGTAAAATGTTTTTCTACAAAACCCGGCAAAGATGGACTGACATGTAGGGTCTGTCAGATTTACAACTCTGTGGCTTCGCTTTCGTAGTTGCATGGCTCCATCGATCGTGTCTTTGATTTTTCAAGTAACTGCAGCAGCAATGAACTTTCTTCGTTTATCAATGACCATCGTCCGTGTGTCACGGCAGGTTTTCTCGCAAACCACATAAACTAGAAGGATGAAATTTTGTACGTTTGTTAAAATTGGTGCCTTTTTAAAAGCTGTATTACAAAACAAAATTATAAGTTAGTCCCTATGTAGGGGGTGATCCTTCAACAATTTTTTTTTTACCAAAGGCGGTCAATATGGGTGTCGAATGTAAGGCCTTGATGAGAATGTTTCAAAACTGGTCTCAGACTAGTAGTATTTGCATGGAGGGGACAAAGTACGGAAAAGTGCATAAAAATTTGTGTCCCTCCTCTCACAATTAGACATCTTTGGGCAGAAAAATCAGAAAAAAGAAATCATCAAAGTGGGTTTTTATAAGTACACGGCCAAAAAATACTTTTTTAGTAACCGAAAATTACACGAATTTTACTTTTTCATTTATGAAATCGAAAGGTAACCCTTAAATTTTTTAAAAACTCGTACCTAGATTTTCTCATGTCAAACGCATGTTTTCTGAAAATTTAGCCATTAGCCTAGCAGACATGCAGTATATAAACCTAATATACTACATAAATATTAGGCTCTGTAATCTAGTATAAACCTAGTATCAACACAATTTACATTGATTTTTTGACAATTTTTATTCATTTTGATGCAAGTTTACTAACTACTGACACTGATTGAACTATTTTGCATAAAAATATTTGAAAAAAAAATAGCCAAGAATCAGATAAATTTTCTATTTTCTGTTATTTCATTTTGACATTTGACTTTACTTGATTATGAACTATTTTATACTAAATTTGCATGCATCTAATGGTTATCTGGTATACTGAATGAAAATTTTTCAGTTACAACAGCAATGACATGTGATAATGTGTTGATAAACGTTCGTAACGGATTGATGGGTAGATACTATATACTCGTATGTATATGGATTTTGATGTAAGTTTTACGAATATTTTGTAACATTTGTAGTGCATCGGAGTGCTTAAGTCCGTGCAGTACATGGGTGCCGATATTCTGGGACAAGGGTTTCTAGCTTCGCGTGGAGCGGATACTTGTTGCACCAAGAGGTTACACTACCGGACATTTGTCACGAGTACCTCACATTACTAGACATCTCAAATAATTTCTATTATCTTTAAAAATTTCTTTTACTGAGCGTCGATCAGGCTACTCTATAAATATGTAAAAAGTTCGTCTCATCAAAGTTAGCGGGCACGGAAGGTTGAGATGAATGAAAACATCAAGCAAAAGTAAAAAACCTCCCTTCCCTCCCCGAAGGAGATTATTGTATTACAAGGAAAAAGGAGAGAGAACACATGATGTCAAATCTATAGGTGTTAAAAGTGGTTAAAGTGCACCACTCATCTCCGCATAAATTACGGATGCTTAAAATGTAACTATCTCTATTCTAACACCAATTTTTCTTAAAAGCAAGCAGTCTCGGGAAAGGTAATCGGGTTCTCCTTCGTCAGTAATTGCCACTGCCAATCACCTCGGGGTAGCCTAACAGCTGCTTTTTTTTAAGTTTACCTTCGTTTCCCGTCTTTCTTTTCATCCATTTGTCTGTTTGTTCGTTCGTCTCTTTATCCGTCAGTCAGGAGACTCAAAATACATTGATATGTTATCATGACTACTCAAACCATGAGGCCAATACACTGAAAATGATATACTGGTAAATTAAGATATGGAATAACCATATATTAGTTTTCCAACTCAATGCATGGAATATATGTATTTTGTATGAGTCAAGTTATGATATTTAGAAGACGTTGTTTAAATTCTAATTATTTTACAAAACCCTACAAACAGGGGCCCTCTTCTGCAACTTCGACTTGTTATTGAATCCATCCTTGATAAATGGCATTCATTCAGTAATTTAAATTTCTTCTTTTTCATTGTTATGATTTAATATCTTCTTCTTAGCACTACAGCCCCTCTCGGGCCTTCGCTTCCTCCAAAGCGAGCCTCCAACTGTCTCGGTCCATTGACCACGTCCTCCAATTTTGAAATCCGAGCAGCGATGAACTGTCTTTGTCGACCGAGTCAGACCAGCGTTTCCTCGGTTTCTCCACTGGTCTTCGGCCTTCAGTTCTCCCAACGAATACTTTCTTGGGTATCCGTTGTCCGTCTATACGATTCATGTGGCCAGCCCATTGCAGCTTCCTCAGTCTTACAATCGTTGAGACCTCCGGGTCGTCAAAAATTTCATACAGCTCATGGTTGTATCGAATTCGCCATTTGTCCCCGTCTAGCTTCGCTGCAATTATTCACCTCAGGACCCGTCGCTCAAAGGTGCTCAATATATTTGCGGATGCTTGGGTTAGGGTTCATGTTTCACACCCATAGCATAACACAGGTCTTATCATAGATTTATATACTTGGAGCTTTGTTTTCCTGTGTATGCAGCTGGTCTTCAAGATCGTTCAGAACAGAATAAAATATTTTATTTGCGAGCTGTATTCTTCAGCGTATTTCGTCTCTTTCATTGCCTGTTTTCATTATTTTGGCGCCTAAATACACAAATTCGCTAACATTTTCGATACTGTATTCGCCGAGTGTGATATTTTGTGTACTTGAGGTATTTTTCCTCGACTGCGTCATATGCTTTGTTTTATTTTCATCAATATGTAGCCCTACTAGTCTTGTTCGCTGTCGAGTTTTAGGAAGAGTTCTTTGGCAGTTAACGACCATGACAAAATGTTTATGTCGACCGCATAGGCTACTACCTGGCTCGACATGAATAGTAGTACACCTCGCGTATCAATAGAGGCAAATTGAATAGCAATGGGGCCAGCCCATCCCCCTGCTTTAGCCCGATATTTGTGTCAAAGGCATCGGTGAGTTGGTTATTGATGCAGACTTGGGAGGTCGCCGACGTCATTTTCATTTTGGTAAGGCGGACTAATTTGGCTGGAAGCCAAAGCAAGTATTATTTGGTACAGTACGTTGCGATCAATACTGTCGTATGCTTGCTTAAAGTCAACGAAAATTTTTGTTGACTTTAATTGATTTTATATTGTGTCTAAGTGTTTTCACTAAGACTAGATTAACAAAAAAGCCAGCAATTTGAAAAAAGAAATTTCGTACAGAACAAAACATAAGCAAATTCTTATATCACAGTTATGCTACGTTATATTATCGATTTCTCAATGTCTAATAGATTTTCTATAAAGTCAAAAACTATAGCGAGTTCAATTAAATAAAACAAGTTTGGCAACCTGTCGGATGCCATCTCCATATAAGTGAACAGCGGCGATATGATCTTGCAACACCTACGTTCAAATAAAACAAGTTAAATTTGAATATATGATTTCAATCTTGTTGCGCACTTATTTAATTAAATATGAAATTGAAAACAAATAAATCCTCAGCTGACAAACATATTGGATTAATACAGCAATAAGTAATAGGGAAATATTGCACATTATAGTATATAATCAAAGATCAGTGTAGAAAATTAATGACCAATGCTAGAAACATGTCTGCCGTTATTTATTTCAATGTCAAGTTAGAGATTAGTAGACAAGATGCTAAATTGATTAAAAATTCCTTGAATTTTATTGACCTTTTTAATGATACTTAACCTTCTAAACTATTTAAAAATAATTCAAATATTTACGTCAAACCGATAAGACCTGGTAGTTCCATTATTTATTTGACATTGAGTGTTAAAACTGTTCAAACACAATTTATCGTCAATGTTTTAAGTTGAAGACAACGACGACGCAATCTAATGCGTGCAATGATCTCATCAAATTATTACGGAAAAGAAATATATATGAAGTTTAAATTTTAGCGCCAATTTAATGTTGCTGTTGTCGTCATCAATATTGGCCAGACCGCACACCGATACGATTTGGTGAGGTTAAAGTGGTTCATCCAATGATCTGCAGTGAAAATATTTAAATTCGTAAATTCCATTCGAATGGTATGCCAGTTTATTTTTGATCGATTTACGATAGTTTGAAGATAAATATTGATTTATCTGATTGTTTGTTTGTATCTTGAATAAATAATTCAGTTATACGGTAGGTGTGAATAGAGGACAAATTTCGGGCGAAAGAAAATTAGATAAGGTGTGAATTTATTGATCTTTTTCCCTACGATACACTAAAAATAGTCTGCAGCGTTTGAAATTTGTAACGGTATAGTAGCGAAACCTGACAAAATACTTTCTTCTTATATACTTCAATATATGCCAGTATCACAAAAACCAATAATAACTCGTTTACTCTCACCACGTGAATGCCAATGAGATGCTAAGATTTTACACAAATAAAAGATACAGACCCCAAAATAGAGCCTTATGGAACACCATTAAATTGGCTGATAAATACGGGAAAGTCCACATTTGGCGAAGTATAACCCCAAAATGATATTAATTTAAATCTTATCTTTTTATTTACCTGTAGAATTCGTCACAATTGCATAATTTTTCGCTTTTCTTTTGCATTAAAATTTGTATGCTGTTTGCATATCAAATGTTGACTAAGTAGTTGCAACAAACAATCTAAACTATTTTTATCCTTATTTCTGAAGCCATTGATCTAATTTATGTGAGATTTTTGATGTTCGTGACTGGAATTTAAATTTAAAATTGGAAATTCTCGCAAAGCAGATTAATGAAACGTAGCGTATAAATGTTTTTGTGATATGTCAACTAAAACGTGGGGTTTTTGGTTTGACGGGAAACTAAATTATTGACGATAAGCCGGGAAAATACAATTGAAATTGAATCATAATTATTGGCCGGATTTGAAAAATAAGACAGAATATAGAGAGGAATAGTTGGTTATAAATATTTAAATTAAATTGGAATAAAGCTAGTTTTTTTATAAATTAAGCCAACGTCTCAAGGTAAAACAAAGTTAAATCAATTTCCACGTGCTTTTTCCTTGTCTAGTTTGAAATCATGGCAAGATTCAAGCGGAATTAGCTCTCAACAAACAATTCAACAGTAGCTCATTACCATACAATTAAAAATTCTTAAGGAAAATTCCAAATAATTTACACATAGCTAAGCACTGCTGTTCACTCCATGGGGTCATTTTCGAGTATTTTTGAGATAACCAAGGCTAGCGACACCAACAACATTTGATAATCCCATCAACAGTTGAATTCTTTAACTTTTTACTGGTTTTAATATAAAAATAAATTTTAAATTACCATTTGCGCCTACGCTAAATATTATCTGTAAGGTTTGATATTTTTTGCATGAAATATTCGCAAAAACAATTTGAGATAAGAAATTCATTTTTATTAATGTTTCTGGTTATGGAAGTGTGAAGATATTTAAGTGATTTCAGAGGAAGACTAAATTTATTGCCATATTAAAATCGAATTAACATACCTTAACATTTATTGTGTCTCGTAGATTTGGCGCCAAATTGCGATAAGTTATTAATAACGCTAAATTCGCATAAAATTATTTGTGGTAACTGGAAACGCAGATCGGGTGGGCATGTTCATATTAATACGTCATTGGTATAAATATATGATTATCCGGTGACTACCACCAGTAATTTAATATGAACATGGTGTCTTAGATTTGATTTTGATTGAAAAATTTAATTTTCACAACACTACACTAGACTCTTGTAGGGGTTACAGAAATGATGTCGTGGATTTAGTTTTTAGCCCTTTGTCGAAAATAATTTTCGAATATTTGCTAGTTTCAAATCATCTTTGTCCATACGGTACAGCAGGTTTCCTCAAACTATCTAACGTATCCTTTCGCGCACCCATGTAGTTCAGAGAAAGATAATGTGATATCAAGGTAAAGTTAGATATTTTTCTGTCAAAATCACTATGACTCACTCAAATACGAGTACATGAGCAGTTTGCTGAAAAAAGTATTGTGTAACAGAGCCAAGCTCATGAGTTTGTCAAGTGTATCACTGCCAGGTGTTTGAATCAACTATTTCATTCTTTGTGGAAATTTTCAAATAATATCATTCGTACTTTGTTTGTGTTGCTTTGAATATATATGTGGTATGAATCGCACAGTAAGATTTTGTGGTCGTTTTAATGAACGCAGAAAAGAGTATGCGGGCCGATATGGTTAGCCATTGCTTCCCGAAAGCATCTTGTAGCTACTTCGAAACTACATGATGGTATATGTTGAGACCATGCCATGCCATGTTTTCAGAACATGTATAAATCCATGTTTCCAAAGAGCTGCCGATCGATCAACTTTGGTAACGAGTTTCTTTTCCTTTAAATATCATTTTCATCATGTGCATTTAGCTCAAATATTTATGCTTCATCGACGCGACCAGCACTGCAATTTTTTAATGGTACCAGCCGGTGTCCATCGAGCTCAACGTGCTATTAAGTTGAAAGCCAAAATGTTCGGGTGAAGAACAATGTAGTTCTGTCACTTAGCAAACTAGCGATCCTTAAACAATATACATTTTACATTCGCCACCATCAAGTGGAAATTGTTGCTAGATACAGCTTGTAGCACTGCCATATTGCACTACACATTTCACTTTGAAATTGTAAAGTTATTTCACAGTGCCACACGTTAAAGTTATTCGGATCCAAAGCACAATAGAATGTTTATACACTTGGAATGAATTCAGATCACGAACACTTTTCACAGTTTTAATATCGGATAAAATTCGCGACGAAAATTGCCATTTTGGCGTTCAACTTGGATCAGTCAACTTGACAGACAGATCCAATCCAGTGAGCGGCAAGAGGCAGAGGGAGAGAAAATGACAGACAGATCCTTTGGAAGAGAGCAGAAACCGGTCGCATGTTCTCCTATACGTTTTATATGAGCTTAGCCCATCCAGTTCTTATGCATCTGAGGAAACAATATATGGAATGCAGATTTAGATTCGTCATGTTTTAATTCTTCATATTCATGTTATTTTTGTTTCAAGAAGGTTTTCGTAGTAGGAAATACAAATAATTTCCTCTTTCTCCAAACCAGTCGCTAATAATCAATTATTAAACCATCTACTCATATCATAAGAAACATTCTTCTAATTATTCGTCAATTCAATCAGTGCCATACCTTTAAAAAGTTTTAGAGGTACTCAGCGAGAATTCTGAACCACGACAATTTATTGTAGCAATTTATTTGATAGCATGCAATAAAAACCATTTACTCACATTTCAATTCATAAACCACAGAAAAGAATAATTTGGAAAGGTAATAATTTGATCTTTAAATCTTTTATCCCCTCATCTTAGGAATATTTACAGATCGTAAAAGATGCGAAAAGAATATCCAGTTTGAAAGTTGGCTTCACAAATTTTTTCTTTCGTTGTTTTATTTGATCATTAGAATTTATTGACGTCCTTTCTGAATGAGACTTTTGACGTCATAGAAAGAAATCAGCGGTTGAGATGTTATTTAAATTAAGTGCATTTATAAAGTCAAACGGATATATATATTAAAGAGGAACTTGTTAAGATTGAAATTTAATCGTTCTGCTGGCAGAAAGGGTGTGTTTCTTAATGAATTTTCGGAATATTAAGATATCTAGAATGTATTTGTACCGGTTTTATTTGAAATTGTTAGCTACTTGTTTTGATATCGTTATCTGATTTAAATTCTTGGGGCAGTTTTCCGGAAAGTATAGTGATAAACACAACTCGATTAGTGTATTTGAATGTTTTTTTTATGATAAAAATTGATATCTTTTGAGCTAAATTCTTTCCGGAATCAGTTTGGTATTCTCCAGCAGCACGTGGCAATTATCATCAGTTTAACTGGCAGATTTTTGGATCCTGCAAATGGTTGAATATTTGAAAAGATTCTTTGAAAACGAATTACATATATTATAAAAGAGTCGGCCTTTGCAATATAGGAACCGATGCATTGGTTGATCTTAGAGAGCTATACGAAAAGCCAAATCCAACTATCGGGCATTGTCAGTAACGGCATACCGTAGTTGACAGTCGGTTAGTAGTGTGGCAATGAAGCGCGTTTCTGTAATCGAATGTCACAATTGGCATATATTAAAATTTACTTGTAAAGGAATAATTATATTAATGTTGAACTCCTCTAACAATTTGGCAGAAGCCGCAAGACGCACATTGTTGATGGTGTCTCTCCTATATTTCAAACTAATACAATATCAGGAACCAAAATATACAGGGATCGATTTCTTTAAATTCGCGGGATTTGAATATTTTGGAACTTTCCTTGTAATGCGCTTGAGTTTTGGTAACTTACAAGAGTATTGACAAATTGGACACACTAACGAAGGAGGGTCTGAATCCTTGTTCTTTCGCCCGAAATATGCTTTAGATGGCCCCAGCTCTAACAGTTGAGAACTCGGTTTACAATGGACTGTAGTTTCAGTGCTCAAGAGTGGCGGAACAGGCCATTTGGCCCTAAGCTACAACAGTAGCGAGAACAACAATCGACAGTCCTAAAATAAACCTCTGATTACTCGAATTACTTTGAGTTCAAATCATTATGCAATAAAGTCCATTCGGTAGTGAAATAATTTTTCTGCATTTTTCATTTCACTTATTATCATAAAGCTTGGAAACTATCTAAAAACATTTCCCTTTTGACTAAAAATTTCTCTCAAGTTATTAAAAATTGCTCAATGCCACATTCCTTGATTTCTATATCCAGACGATTTTTTCGTTATTTTGATGATTATCTATCATCAAAATTAACAAAGTCAAATTTATTTTATTTCTATTTTCGACGACACATGCGAGATAATTCACCACATCATATGATCTTTATATAATCATCAACGAATAAATTATCTAATTTATTTTGCCCCTATTGGACTGCAGACTTCCGTGTTCAACCTAAGCAAATGAAACGTATTAAGATAACACAAAAAATGTGTTTCGGGTATGATTGAATTTCAAAATAATTTCCATTAGATGAACTAAAATTGATGTGATGATAAATTTGATGAAGATAGCAATAAAAAAAAATCGGTAGTCATAAAATGAAGATACAAAAATTTAAAAAAGATGTTCTCTTGAAAATAAAATAATGACAACGATCAATCAACTAGCTTGAAAAGAATTTTTTTATTCATTCGGAAAGAATGTGAGTGGCTTTTATTACTCCCATAAAAAAGAGCGAATAACCATAAAAAATGTTTGATTCAATGCTATTTAAGATGTTTTTCTAGGCATACAAAAACATAAATTTTTGAATCAAAATCAATGTAAATAATTTTTAAAACCAGTTAAACATGTTCAAAATATTTTTTAACTTTGAAGAATTTAACCTTTGTCTTGATATGAATTGATTAATCGAAGATAAATGTTAACGCTAGATAGTTTGTTAGTCTGGTTAGGTATGAGAGGCTTAAATAATTTTGGAAGGTGAAACGATAAAAATTGTTGTGGAAAATAGCTTATGTTCAATCGCCTGTAAATTTTTGTATAAAGTTTTATATGTTTTACTGATATTTTATTTTTATTTGTAGCTTATCCTGGTAAATGTTTTGATAAAATCACCAACCGTCCTATGCTTCCCGGCAAGGAATACAAACCTAAAGGTATTTGTGCTGTTATGAGCTGTGACATTGATGCCAAACTGATCAATATTGAAACGTAAGTTGAAAACTACCGTTTTCTATATATAATATATTTAACATTTTTGTTTATATTTTAGTTGCCCAGATATCGAAGCACCTGGCTGCGTTGAAATTCCAGCTGATCCACGTCGTGCTTATCCAAAGTGCTGTCCACAATTTGTTTGTAAGGACGAAAACGGCAATGAAGTTATGATGGATATGTTCTAAACATCACATTGCACAACCTCAGTCATCATCATGTCTAACAATCTTCAAGTATATTTATCCAAAAAGACACTTTGGGCCCTCCTAATAACGAACATTTGAAATTATCTCCACAACCCACACATCACCACTCATAACACTTCAAAATTAAAAAAAAAACAATTGCTATCACACACGCATATAATGACGCATCCACACAACACAACATATCCATAAAAAATACATTAAAAAAAACGTTATATCGTCATGCGTTCGCACAATTTTCGAATTTATTATATTTTAAATTATTTACATGGTGTTGCATTATTGTTAAGAATCTCCATTTACATTATCTATCAGGTAATCGATGATATTCAATCATTGTTAGAGTTATATATATAAATATATATATATATATATATATCTATCAAATATATACTAGTTAATAAGTCGAAATGAAAAAGAAGAAATAATGAATCAAAACAATGTTAACACATGTGTGTTTTCGGTCGATATTTTTGTCATATTTTGGGTATTTTAAATTAAAAGTTTTATAGATATTAAACTAAAAAGGAATAAATATGATACAATGTAAACTTAGTTGAAAAATGTTATTTAGCCAAGACTATACAAAATCAAATGATACGTGAATATTGTTTATAATGCATAGCATATACGTTATATGTGTAAGTGTAGCTGTGATTAACTCAAATATTTGTTACTTATTTGCATTTTCGTATAGCCATGACTAAAACAATATTTTCAATTATTATGTATGAATATGTAAATTACTTTTATTTAAAAGTACTTTACATAATATTCAATAAAACATATATGTACGAGTATGTATAGTAGTGAAAATGACAACAATAACGAACATATTAATATATCAGACATAATTTTATATCAATAGTTGATCGGCGATAATAATTTGCTTATTTAGTATAATCCGTTACATATCTTGAAAACATCAACCGTTCTATACATAAGTTTAATGTGAAATTTTATACTTGCCATTCAATATCAATTCCCAATATGTTCAATTGTTGTAATTTAATTAATGAGAAGTATGCGATATTTGCAGTTATACCAAATTATGCTAATTCAATGAGGTAAAAAATAATATTCATTGATGATGCATAAGAAAATATATTATGTATTTAATTAATCATTTAAGTATAGATAATTTATGCATACATGTTTTTATGTGAAAAAGAAAAACTACAATGATAGCTGAAAAAATATAAATGCACTTAAAAATTTTGAAAACTTTTGTTTGTTTTTAATTACTATTTCCTTTCCTTCTACTACTGCAGACTTCAGGCATGCCTCGCCTTTTAGTTTTTATGAATGATTTTCTCCGGGTTTTACCTGTTCCAGGTCAGTACCGCTACCTTGAACATATAGTGCGAGTATCTCATGGATAGACTAGTGATCGTATCTATTCTATTGTCACCGGCTTATATGTTGAATCTCTTTTATTCATCTATTTCAAGCAAGAAGCTAATAATTTTACTGTCACTCTTAAAACAGGTATCGATCGAAAACCGCATAAGCTAGAAACATACAATTGTTGAGTAGGTCAAAAGTGATGCTCTCTTGAAAGTTGCAAAATAATTTTTATAAGGATTTAAAGAGAATCTCCCCATATAGGGGAGTGACCCCTGAACAATTTTTTTTTTACCATAGGTAGTCGAAATGGGTATCAAATCAAAGTTGTTGATGATAAATTTTCAAAACAGATTTTGAGCTGACACTTTTCACTTCACGGGGCGTAGGGGGAGGGGAGTTGTACGAACAATTAGTGTCCCCCCCTCGCGACTGGATATTTTTGGACTGGAAAATCTGACAAAAATCAGATAAGTAGGTCTTTATGAGTACAAGGGCTACAAATACCTCAGAATTCAAAACTCCATCAAATTTGTTAATGGTAGTACATTTTACGAATTTTACGTTTTCATCCACGAAATCGAAAGATGACCCTCTAATTTACTAAAATGATGTAAAACGCATGTTTTCTGAAAGTTTAATAAAAATCGAGCCATAAAAAGTTAAGTTATAGACAATTGAAAAGTTATCAATTGCAGCAACAATTACATGTCGTACTGTGTAAATACATGTTCGGAAAAGACTCGAACTCTACAGATGTGTAAGGATTTGGATGAAAATTTTAGAAATAATTTCTAACATAGATATGTCATCATGACAACACGAGCATAGAAGTCAGCGCTCTGAAAATAAAATGGTGGCAAATCAATATACAAAAAAACCGCATGTTAATTTTCAGGGCTCAATTTATAGAATTATGTATGAGTCAAGTTTTGATATTCAGATGTTTGATTTTCTAGTAATTTTACAAGACTCTTCTGGCAGGGGCACCCTCCTGCCACTTCATTCAGTCAGGATACTGTTTTGAAGTATGATACCGAGTTCAGTACGGTGGACACTTTGGGTTTATGTACCATTACTTATTTTTGCTAGTTAAATTTTGTTCAGTCAACAAAATTTAACTAGCAAAAATAATTAATGGTTCATAAACCCAAAGTGTCCACCGTACTGAACTCGGTATCATACTAAAAAACAGTATCCCGACTGAATGAAGTGATTAATTGTAAGAATTTTGTGCCCTGCCTTTCATTTTTGCAAGCCGCCATTCTCTGCATGGTGCCCAAAGCATCTCCCATGGACCAACTTCTCTTAAAGAGCGAATGATCTCTGCTGACTCCAGGCATCCAAGTTGCTCTTCATTAAATTAGTAGGCTCCCACATTACCATTTTTGCCAAAGAACGCACGATATAAGATATTTTGATGGTTTACATCCAAACCTGTAGAATCTACACTCGCCGTTCTCTTTCAAACTAGTTTTCTTCCGAGTTTACCATGTCCTGCGAGAAAATCTCTAAGGGATGTGAGGGGACTCTTGCTTAGTCTGACGCGCGATTTTCTCATTTTTAGGGTTATATAAAATAATATAAAATCCTACAAAAATAGCGTCCGTATATCACAGCAAGTTTTCTAGAAAACTCCAATGATCACAAGCACTAAATTTTTTGACAGGTCAGAAGTGATGACTTCTCCAAGAATTTGATATAAACATACAGTATAAGAAAAAAATCCCCGTTGGCAGCACCAGCCGGAAAGGTAAATTTCTCGTATGTAGCGTAAAGTTTCGAAAAAGAATTTGGCTTGCCTACTACTAAACTTTTTTCTGCAATTTTCGTAGTACCACATGGGTATTTATTAACATAAAAAAAATTTGGTCACGTTCGTTTTTAGAGACCTTTTATCGAGGCGCAAATATTTTGCACGCGTATGGATTACATATTGAAAATCGGCGGATCATAAATTGTTGTAAACATATAAATACCGGTTTCGCCCTTCTTGCATTTGCTGTTTACACAGTTCACAGTGGTAACCACACAAAGGTTTAAATAGCTCGAATAGTTAATTTCAAAAGATTTCCATAAAAGTTTTATCAGCACTTGCGGTGCACTTAATATATACATTTTCAATTTTTTTCCGAACTGTGAGGGCCGTCATTTCGATTTTTATTGAAATCGGCTGCTAAAAATATTAACCTGTAAATTTTCGACTGTATTATTTGTCATTCGATTTGCATAATTAAATTAAATTAACTTGCCTTAATAACTTATAATTTCAAGTTTCAACGGAATCTGTTGAGAATCTTGGCTGCTAGAGGGCTACAGAAATAAAAAAAATTGTATGCCACCCCCTTGTATGGGGAGACCCGCCTGTATGGGGAGACCCCCCTTAAATACCTTAAAATATTTTCTTGCACTGCAAATTTCAAGAGGCACCACTTTTGACCTACGTAGAAAATTTCCTCATTCTAGCTCATGTGGTTTGCACGAACAAACGGGCGGACGGACGGACAGACAGACAAGTCACGATTTTATAATTTTTTAGGGTATTGTTAAAAATATTTTACAATATCTTAAAAATGATCTGGTTTATAAGTTCTTTCAAGTAAAGTCATTTAAAGCGTTTCCATGAAAAATATTCATTATTTCAGTTGGTACTAAAATAGCGAATTGCGCTTGCCTTCAGACCTTTGGGGGCCGCCATTTTGAATGCATGCATTTGATTTTGGATTATTTTAAATCTGTGTATGCTAGGACCTCATCAATCAATGTACTATCTCGTTCAAATAGGAGTTTCACTCTAGACAGGGCAAAATAATTAAATTTTTAAAGAAAATGGCAGCTAAAAATATTAGGCTTTAAATTTTCGACTTTTTTATTTTTCATTCAATTTTAATAATTTCCTGCAAAATACAAGAACATAGTACAGAGATCCATAGTCTCAAGTTTCATCAAAATCCGTTGGAAAATGTGACCGCTAGAGGGCCACAAAAACATGAAAAAAACGCATATTTAAACGGCCGCCATTTTGAAATTTGCAAATGCATGATCACCAAAATATCAAAGACTGTAGGTCCAAGTAATGTCTATCTTGAAACCAAGTTTCATATATGTCGAATCAAAATTGCGACTTTTAAAAGCCTTTGAAATTTCGACCTTCAACTGGCCGCCATTTTGTTTTTTGCAACCTGACCTCCAGTTCTTTTACGCAATTCTTTAAATACTCATAATTTCTATCAAATTATCGAATTTCATAAAAATCTGTTGAAATCTTTGACCACTATTACAACAACAAAATTTTGCACGTTTTTTGACCTTTGAGCGGCCGCCATTTTGTTTCTGCCGTACCGACTTTGGATTTTTTATTGTGAGATTCATCACATACATCAATGAACCCTTGTACCGAATTTCATCCAAATCGGAGCTATACTTTGGTCAGAACAGAAATCACGATTTTTCGTTTAAAATGGCCGCCATTTTGTTTTTGCATGGCCGATATAGCTGGTTCACGAACTTAACCGAGATAATTACCCAATACACCTTTCCTGAAAATTTGGTGAAAATCGAAGCAAAATTGCAACCTCTAGCGTGGTCACAAATTTCGTTATATCCCATATATATATATATATATATATATATATATATATATATATATATATATATATATATATATATATATATATATATATATATGATGCTCTCCGCAATAGGTAAATTTCTCTCGAGAAATTTACCTAATAGGCAGTAGTTTGACTTTCATACATCTCGATAGACAGAAACTGGTTTTGACATATATTCTCAAAACGTACATGATCAAAAGTTGAAGACTTCGTTCTTACCCCAACGTGGTATTATTTGCGCTATCAATTTGATTCATGGCCTGAGCAATGCAATTGAGTATTGTGAAGAGTACGGTTGAAACTCAGGATCATTGACAGAGCTCAGCTGGGCGATTCATTTTTGTTTACATTTAAACTTAAATTACTGTCTATGATTCTCTCAGATGAAAATCGCAAACACGATGAGGCTAAATAGGAGGGACCCTGATAATGCCGCAAATTTCGTCCCCACACAATCTATACATGTTACGGCCGAGGGAAATACGTTACCTGACTATTTAAAGGTTTCTTTTTTGAAGGCTAAGGTGGATTATTTTAGATTTAGACCAACACAATGTAACAACTGTGGGTAGCTTGGATACTCATTAGGGCATTGTAAGGATAAAATATGAAAGTGCCTGAGATATGGTTCAAGTGATTGTGTTGGAGGGACATGTGTTCTAAGCATGATGTGGAGCTCAGTTCTAACAATTAACTTGCCGGTTACCGGTAGGTGGAAAAAAAACACTTGTTCACTTTCATCACCTATTTATTTGATAGTAAAACGATTGAACACTTTTTACAAAATGATTGTTATATTGTGCGCGTAAGGCGTAAATGAGCACCCTAATGCAGCCTCACATTAGGTGGGTAGGTTAAGGAGGCTTAACCGTGCTCCGCGAATCACAAAACTTTAGTAAAAACCAACCCGAGTAGAATGTCGTTGTCGCTTTTATATTAGGAAATTGCTATATGTTGCACAATTCTAATTGTTGCAACAGTGCACCGAAAAGGTGAGCAATGACACCTGAGTAAGTGAGTTTTAATTTCGAGCAAAGTGCTCGTGGCAGAAATGCTGACGGAATTCGTAAGAATTCTGTCTGTGGGAATAGAAAATTTAAGTTGAAGTGAAATTGTATCTTAAGGAATTTAGGTCACAGTGAATATAGTGAAGAATTGTGGGAATGGGAAGATTTGTGGGAATGGAATGTAACTCCCTCACCGTTGGATTGAGGCTCCGACGAAATTATTAATTTTCGATATCTACGTCTTACGCACACATACAATAAAATTATAATAATAATAATTACAATAATTATGATATCTGAACCCAGGCTTATTACATTAAATGTATTAGTTTTTAATAAAATATCGTCGATAAATTTCGTGTTATTAATTTGGTTAAAATATAATTCTTCGATTTTTATTTCAGGAATGGTAAAATTTTCCTTGATTGATTTAATAAATTTTGGTAGTACAATTTTGTCGTATGTTTTGAAATAAAAGTTAGAATAAGTTCTGTTTAATGCTTTGATTTTACAATTTTCAAACTTGATCATAAATGTTCCATGGATAGTTACGTTATTGTTATTGCAATTTTGCTGTATTTCTTCATAAAAATGTTTAAATATTACAATACCAGGTATAATTTGCTTAATTTCTTGTTTATCAAAAGTTTGCATATTACAATGGGATTCTCTGGGTTCAATGATACTTTTAATACATTCATCATTGATTTCTTCCAAATTATTTCTTAATCCTTTCTTTACATTCGAGTCATAAACTTTATGCTTGGGGCTTACTAGAATTGAATTAAAATTTGTAGACAATGATTTATTTTGGATGGTTGGGATTGGTTCGATAGAAATTTTTGTGAGAATTTCTTCCGAAAAATTAGGTATCGCCACAATTATTGATATTATATTACCGTTTGAAGAGACGGCTGTTTTAATATTTGAATACTGATCGAAATCATAAATGAGGTCTAGCTCTGTGTTAGTAAGTATATTTTTACTAACGAATCCCAATTTACTTGATAGAATCGTTTGTTCTATATCTGTTACATGATTTCTCAATAGGAAAATATCGTTCTCAATTTGATGTATGTGCTGTAGAAAGTTTACTTCATCTCCAAGAGAGGCTATGCCGTTAAGGTTCAAATCCCTGAACTTATTTAGGTAATTTTTTATTATGATTTGCTGTGAGTTAATGTGTTTGGTTATGTTATTTATTTGAGATGAGATGATTTTGTTAGTTACTAAGGTTTTATCTATTTTATCATTTAGTTGGTTTTCGTTGTGAGAGATTTCTTTTATTGTAGTTTCGATATCTGTTCTGTCATCGTCGTCCATTGTTCCTGCCACGTATTTCAGTCCTTTTCCTAGAATGTTTATTAGTCCACGTCTTTGGCGTCGATGAGGAATGAGATTATTAATTTTGGATTCTAGAAGTTCGAAGTTTTTATTGATTGTTTCCAGGATTGTTTTTGAGTCGGAAGTGGAAGCTGATAGAGTGTTGATATTGTGTCGAATCAATTCTAATGTATGCTCGTATTCAGTTGTATTGATAGTGTGCAGGACGTTGGTGTAGAAGTTTATAAGTTTTACGTCTCCAGTTTTAATTGGAACATAGCCGTTGTTTAAGTTGAGGTCCTGGATATCTATTGTCTGGGCTGTTATTGTAGTCCAAAGGGTTATCATCAAGAGCAGGCTCATTTTCCTGAAAGAATGACGAGTATAAATTTTATGGATTTTCGTTGTTAGGAGGGGCTTGGGAAGTTGAGGGGCGTATCCTAGTTTTCTTTTTAGTTTTGGCTTTAATTGTAGGGTTATTTACGTCTTGGTTTTTCTTTTTGGATTTTACATGGGTACGGAAGTATTTGTTTTGGTTTTCTGAATCGACTAAATGATCTTCGTCAATTTTTTCTGCATTAATCTTTCTGAATTTCGAATGGTTTTTTCCTCCTCTGGTTTGTTTGATAAAATTTGGTCCTGTTTCAAGGTCGTTGTCTTTTCGGTTTTGGTTTAGTTTGCTAATTGTTTTCAATTTCTTTTGTGATATAAGTTCATGGATAGAGTTATATTCGTCTTGGTGAATTTTGCCATTAACAAAATCTATCGGTTTGCGATTCGTAGTGGAATGGATAGTGTTATTATAGAAAGAGATTATTTTGAGGATCTTTTCCTCTACGGTACATTGGTTATTGATATCATCATGTTTAAGGAGGCGTATGTGTTCATTGATAGTGTTGTGCAACCTTTCTACATCTGCATTAGAAGTATGATTGCTACTGGAAGTGTAGTGGACTTCTACGTTTTCATTTGAAAGATAATCTTTCAAAGGGATTGCTTTGAATCCTAATTCGTTGTCAACAATTAGTTTCTTTACAGTGCCGAATTGGCTAAAGTAGTAGGCGAGTGCTCTTCTGAACTCATTCCAGGTTCTTCCGAGAATCTTGATTGCACAGGCATGTTTCGAAAATTTATCTATTATCGTTGAAAATAATAGTTTTTCGAGAGTATAGAAGACATCAACATGGATTATTTCTCCTGGTCTTTCTGGAGTTTCGGTTATCTTTAACAATTGCTTTGGAGGATTCCGAACGTATTTTTCACAGTTGCAGATTTCACAGTTATTGATAAAGCTTGTAACTCTATCTACTAATTTGGGAGAATAGTATTTTAACTTTATTTCCTTTGAAACTTCCTCTATTCCTCGATGGTTATTTCTCAGATGTTCCTCTTCTATGATCTTTGCTAATTGTTCCTCGTCCGTTATGTCTTCTAAAATAATGTTGCATCTAATTATCCTGAACTTGCCGTTAGTTATGAAGTTGGTATTGAAAGCAGAATGGATTATTTGGAAAAATTCTTCATCTTGAATAAGTACAGCATTTAATCCGTTTGGATTGAAATGATTCTTTAATAAAGTAATCGCGTCTTGACTATCTAACTGTTTGGTATTTATGATTGTTCTGTTTTTATCGAAAATCTTTTGTTTCTTGATTCTTAAAGACCCTGAATTAGTTTTTTTTATAATAATTTGGTTCTTGAACGCGTTGATGCAAGATTTGCTAGTAGGGATAGTTTCGGAATTTTCGCTAAGGTTTATTTCGGGCTTAGGAATCCTTGAGAGGGTATCAGCGTTTATATTCTTTGCTCCTTCTTTATACTTGATAGTATAGTCGAATTCTGAGAGTCCGAGTCTCCATCTAACGAGTTTCAAGTTAGGCTCTTTAATTGAGAAAAGCCATGTCAATGGTTTATGATCTGTCTCTACAATAAATTTTCTTCCGAAGAGGTACGGTCGGAAGTATTTCGTTGCCCATACTATTGCGTAGCATTCCTTTTCTATGGTGCTGTAATTGATTTCATGTTCATTCAACGTACAGCTACCATAACTTATTGGTCGTCCTTCTTGTGAGAGTACAGCACCCAAGGCGTAGTTGCTAGCATCAGTGGTAAGTGTGAATGTTTTATTGAAATCAGGGTAAGCAAGGATGGGTTCGTTGGTTAGGAGAGTTTTTATTGTCTCGAAGGCTTCAATATACTCGGGGTTGTTTATATCCAGCTTAGCATCTTTTTTCAGATATCTTGTCATGGGTTTTATTATACGAGAGTAGTCCTTTATGAATTTCCGGTAGTATCCGGCGAGACCAAGAAATTGTTTGATGTGTTTGGGTGTTTTGGGAATAGGGAATTTTTGAACACACTCAATCTTTTCTGGGTTTGGTTTAATTCCATCTCTAGTCACAATGTGTCCTAGAAAGGCAGTCTCACGCTTAAAAAATTCTGATTCGTCCAATTGGACTTTCAGATTAGTTTCTCTGAACCTATTGAAAATTTTGTTTATTGAGTCAAGATGCTCCTGTAAGGATGTTGAAAATATAATGACATCGTCTAAGTAAACTAAGCATATTTTATTTATGTAGTCTGAAAGAATATTGTTCATAAGGCGTTGGAATGTCGCAGGAGCTGTCTTAAGCCCAAACGGCATACGCAGGAATTCGTAATGTCCATCTTCAACGCTGAACGCAGTTTTGTGGATATCTTTATCCATAATTTCGATCTGGTAGAAGCCTTTTGCTAAATCTAGCGTCGTAAAATATTGGCTTCGCCCGAGTTTTTCCAAAATTTCGTCTATGTTTGGAATGGGGTACTTGTCACCGATCGTAACTTCATTGAGCTTCCTATAATCGATGACGAGTCTCCATTTTTGTTTCCCACTCGCATCTAGTTTCTTTGGCACGATCCAAACTGGTGCCGAATAAGGGGATTTGCTTGGTCTTATGATTTTCTTCACAAGCATCTCTTCACTTTGTCTCCGTACCTCATCCTTATGAATATACGGGTACCTATATGTCTTGGCCACTATTGGAATATTATTTTCAGTGCGAATTTCGTGTTTAATTGCATTCGTAAATGAGAGGTCTGAGTCTTCGTTATAAAAAATATCGGAAAATTTCTTTATTACAGGAGTTAGTTTTTGAAGTTCTTCTTGATTAAGATGATCCATCCTAATCTGATGTAGAACAGGGAGATAAGTTTTTGATTTATTTTCAATAATATTGAAACTTTCAATGGTAACAGGGGTTGTTTTTTGGGTACCGAATTTAACTCTGGTGGGACTGTCGCCTAGTACCTTAACTAAAGCGGACATCCGAAAGTCTTTTGCGTCGTAAACGCCTTCCTCGAGGTGGACCTTCGCATCTTTGGAGGTCTTGCTCGAGTAGTGTACTAAACCGCTTTCTTGTTCGATCGGCACGGAAACTTCATAGAATCCTGCTTTATTGAAAAGACAATATTGGTTCTCTTCGTCTGTTTCAAAGAGAATGGGGACCTTTTTATCACCAGAATGTAAAATTTGATCTTTGTAATCTATTATTATATTTAGTTGACGTAACACGTTATTACCAAGGATTCCATCATATAAATCGTGAAATTTACAGACATAAAATTCTATAAGTTGGGTTTTGTCTCCTAGTTCTTCGAAGAGGGGGATTTTAACCTTTTCATGGACGTCAATTGTGTGTTGCAGAGTTTTCAAGTTGATGAGGGGTGTATCAACTTTCCATTTGGGGTGGCAGATCCCAGGGTTTATGATGGAATGAGTGGCACCTGTATCTAAAATGAATTTAAGGGGTCTTGTTCTTGTTTTAATAACTATAAAAGGTAATCTTCGTCCGAGGCCTGTGGAGGAAAATTTTCGACAGTTTCGTTAGTGTTAATATCCATAGGCTCTGGGGTCGGTTGTCGCTGATAATATTGGGAATTATTTGGGAATCCAAATTGATGGTTGTAGGGGTTTTGATCTCCATTTAAATAATTGTGGTTTCTATTATTATTGCTATTATTATTTCTATTATTATTGTTATTGAACCTGTTATTATTGCCATTATTGTTACTATTGCTATAATTATTAGCATTATTATGAGGCCTATTATTGTTCTGGTTATTATTGTTATTATTATGGTTATTGTTATTATTCCGATTGTTACTGTTATTACTGTTTTGATTATTATTGAATCTATTATTATTGTGGTTATTGTTGAAATTTCTGTTATTTTGATTATTATTATTATCGCTATTATTATTCGATCTATTATTATTATTATTATTATTATTATTATTATTATTTGATCGGCTCTGATTATTATTTAGATTGTTTGATCTATTTTGGTTGTTATTGTTCTGTTCTTTTGAGTGATTTGTGGTCGGCTGATAAATTCGTCCATTTGAACCATAATAAGCATAACCTGCCGTAAATAGTATATCCATTGCGGACTCCAATGTGTCTGGATTCCTACAGAAAAGGATCGTTTTCATGGGCTCGGGAAGTTTGTTTTTGAATAGGTTAAGAGCTGTCCTTTTATTATTTCGAGCACATTCGTTTAACTCATTTCCCGCACCAAGGACAATTAACGATTTATTATTAAGCCTTCTTAGCTTGCTTTTAATTTCATTATAGAATTCAAGAGTATTAGTTTTGAAAGTAACTCCTCGCAATTTGTCATAAAGTTCGTCAACGTTTAGACGATCACCGAAATTATTCTGTAAGACTTCCTTAATATCTGCCCAAAGGAGAGCATGGCAGTTTATTTCGATGGTTT
Source organism: Odontomyia ornata (assembly GCA_963969285.1). Lineage (NCBI taxonomy): Eukaryota > Metazoa > Arthropoda > Insecta > Diptera > Stratiomyidae > Odontomyia > Odontomyia ornata. The sequence continues at coordinate 67,745,172 of OZ017741.1, read as the reverse complement.
CTTTAGCTTTCCCTTTAAGCTTACTTTTAATGAGGTCACCAAATAGAAGCTGCGACGCTTCATTAAATCCCACAAGCACAGGGTTTATTCGATCGATCAGATTTATAAAATTCTGTAAGTTTTCGGGTCTACCATCAAATTCAGGGAGGCTAGTGAGATATTTGAGGGGGTTTAACTGAATTGCGGGGGCTGCTTGAGCATTTGCCATTTCGAACTTGGTATAGGGGGAAAAATCAAGAGAAAGAAAAATCAGATAACCAAATCCAAACCACCCTTACAAAAATTGGTTTTGAAACTTTTCAATAATTTAGTGAATATAATGTATGAGTGAGTATATGTATATACTCGTATATATATTAATAAAAATATCGATAAATGAAATTATTTAAAATATGCATGTATATATGTGGAAATTTCGTCATAAAAATACTTGCGGCTGCTGGAACAAAGCTTCCTTAAAAAAATCGAGGTCCAAAACTTCGGGTTTCCACTTGCGTTTTTCACTTCTTGTTTGTTGGAAAATTTTGCACTACACTGTTCTTTATATTTTCCTTTTCACTGGGTTTTCTATTTTCACTGGTTCTATTTTCGATTTTTGTAGGGAAAAAGGGGTCGCAGTCTTTAGGCTAAGTTTCACTATTTTATCACTTTTCTTATGAAATCGTTGGGTTCATTTATTTATTTCGGGGACACCATAAATAATATCTTATTTTCAGGATTTTCAAAAAATAAAATTTTGCACGCACTTTTGTATCCAATCTTTACTGATCACTTTACGTAACACTTCGCACCTTTGCTAGCGTGTACGGGGCTTTCGTTCATCGGTCCGGGCAGAGTTCTTTCGCGACGATGCGTTTGTTAATTATTAATATCCTCCTCTTGGGGATTTCATAAAATACTTTCGCGGTCACGAGATTCGATACGCTTTTACAAATTCTTAAGAGAATCACGGTTTTCCCGCAGCGCATCCTACCGACTGCGCCAATTAACTTGCCGGTTACCGGTAGGTGAAAAAAAAAACACTTGTTCACTTTTATCACCTATTTATTTGATAGTAAAACGATTGAACACTTTTTACAAAATGATTGTTATATTGTGCGCGTAAGGCGTAAATGAGCACCCTAATGCAGCCTCACATTAGGTGGGTAGGTTAAGGAGGCTTAACCGTGCTCCGCGAATCACAAAACTTTAGTAAAAACCAACCCGAGTAGAATGTCGTTGTCGCTTTTATATTAGGAAATTGCTATATGTTGCACAATTCTAATTGTTGCAACAGTGCACCGAAAAGGTGAGCAATGACACCTGAGTAAGTGAGTTTTAATTTCGAGCAAAGTGCTCGTGGCAGAAATGCTGACGGAATTCGTAAGAATTCTGTCTGTGGGAATAGAAAATTTAAGTTGAAGTGAAATTGTATCTTAAGGAATTTAGGTCACAGTGAATATAGTGAAGAATTGTGGGAATGGGAAGATTTGTGGGAATGGAATGTAACTTCTGCGTCAAAAATAAAGCGGCCAGAACGATTTTCTTACCTCAAAGAGATAACGCAGATGGATTTCTCGCAACTAAAAAAATACCGATTTACCAACAAAGAAACCCCGTTGAAGATGTACCCTAAAACATACCTACACAAGTATTGTGGCTGCGCCTGCAAAAGGCACACGTTCCAGAAAGCCACAAAAAAAAGTGTATGGTCCAAGTGTCAAAAACGTTAACATCCCACACAAACCGATTCTCTCGAATTTGCACAGGACTACAGTCATCCAAAGTATTATTGAAAATTTAAAAAAAACTTATAGAAACTCTCAAAAGGTCACAAAAATTTCATACAGCTCATGGTTGTATCAAATTCGCCATTGGATCCCGTCTAGCTTTGCTCCGATGATTCGCCTCAGGACCCGTCACTCAAAGGCGTTCAATATATTTGCCGATGCTTGTATAACAGGTCACAGGTCTTATCACAGATTTGTATTCTTGGAGTTTTGTTTTCCTGTGTATGAAGTTGATCTTCAAGATCGTCACAAATGAATAAAATAATTTATTTGCGAGCTGTATTTTTCGGCATATTTCGTCTCTTTCATTGCTGATTCTCATTATTTTGGCATTTAAATATACAAATTTACCCACATCTCCAATACTGTGTTCGACAAGTGTGATATTTTGTGTATTTAAGGTATTTTCCCTCGACTGTGTCATGAGTTTTGTTTTATTCACCTTGATTTGTAGCCTTACTTGTTTTGCTTTCCTGTCGAGTTTCAGGAAAAGCTCTTGAATTGTTAATGACCGTAATAAAATGTTGATGTTGTCTGTATAGGCTACTAATTGGCTCAACTTGTATAGTAATGTACCTCGTGTATCGACAGGTAGCTTTCTTATGACGTATTCCAGAGCCCAATTGAATAGCAATGAGGCTGGTCTATCTCCCTGCTTTAATCCGATATTTGTGTTAAATGCATCATTGAGTTGGTTATTGATGCGGACTTGGGAGGTGGTCGATGTGATTGTCATTTTGGTAAGATGGACTAATTTGGCTGGGATACCAAAGCAAAGCATTATTCAGTACAGTATGATCAAGACTGTTGTACGCTTATTTAAAGTCAACGAAAATTTGATGTACGTCTATGTTGAACTCCCTGCATCGTGCTTGACAGTGAAAAATTGGTCTATTGTCAATCTACCTGCTCTAAAGCCACCTTGATACTCCCCAATAATACTGTTGGTATATTATCCGATTTTAATTTCTAAGACCTTTTAAAATATTTTGTACGTCGTACAAAGTAGTGATATGCCTCTATAGTACCCTGTAGCTTGTCACCATTTTAGTAGATAGGGAATATAATTGATTTGCCCCACTCTTTCGGCATATGTTCTTGTTGCCGAGTGTGCTGTGTGACGTTGTGAATAGCTTTATGAACATTGCTGCCACCATATTTAATAAGCTCCAGTAGAATCTTATCGATGCCCGTTGCTTTATTACTCTTTTGGGCTTTGATGACGGAACAAACTTCATCCAGAGTAGATGGAGAGAATGGAAGCTTTCCAGGAATATTTATAGGCTCCGATGTTCTGGAGCTAGGCAGAGGATTAGGGAGGTTCTTGCAGTATGATATCCATCTTTCCTTAATCCTGGTTTCATCAGCGATGATATTGCCGATGCCGTCACGGCAGAGCGTGTTCTTGTGCTGATAATCTCGTTTCAGCCTTTTCACGACTTTGTATGCTTGTCTCATGTTGTTGCCTGCTAGACTTATATCAATACTTTGAAATGCAATGCTCATCGGAAAAATAAGTCAACTTCCTCCTGCCGCAATGCATTAATGTTAAAGCTTGCTCTGACAAAGGTTCGAAGTTAAAAATAGCTAACGTCCTGAACAACTCTAATGCGTTCGAACATGTTGATTTGAACACGCTCAAGCGAACTTTCAGGAATACGGGGATGGGTACGTTATACATCTACATGATTATTAGACTCTTTAGCAGGAGAATCCTGGTACTCCACTATCAAAGGTTTTTGATTACAAATGGTCTGCTACAGGTTGACATTCTTCATCTCCTTCTCTTTAATATATACACCAAAAGCCTACATAATATTCCTTAGAATATCTGAAAACAAGAAAATCTTTAACCTCACGGAAGCCTTGCAAATTAAGTTCAACAACTTCTGCAAAGTGTGTGACTTACTTGGCTTAAAAGTTAGCTCTGACGAAGAACAAGCTATTATTTTCTCTACACACAAACTCCCACAAAGCACCTCAAAAATATTTGGAACGAAGATTGCTTGGCAAAATAGCATACAATACCTGGTTAGCATGATAAGCAGATCCGGATCCCTTAAAGAATGGAGGGGTACTATTGTCAGTAAGTATTGCCAGCAAAATTTGATTAGAATATTGTGTAGACCTATGAATAATTTCAAACCAGCTCATCGCTCTAAGCCTCTACATATCTCTAATCAGATCGAAACTTGAATATGGTATCACCACATTTGCTAATGCTCCCAATTATTTCTTCAACTGCACCGGCTCTATCAAAACTAAAGTCCTCAAGCTGTGTCTACGACTCCCACGAAGCAATGCAAATGTACATGCTTTCGAATTGGCAGATGAACTTATGAACAAAGACAGAGCTGAACTGCTGACCGCTAGAGAACTTAGTAAGTGCTTATACAACAACTTTCCCAGTACGATATTGGAGGCCTTAACCTCACCAGCCTGCAGCTACGCGTCTGTATGCCATAAATTCAGGACCAATTTTAATAACATTGTCCCACCAGACATTATCACTAGACCACGGAATCTCAAGGTAACCGTTGAAGCCAGCAACCTAGTATACAATGCTCATACAATCCTAACGGGTGATGAATTGAATGTCAAATTCAGCAACCATGTTAATGGTCGGATTAGTGAGTCTATTCTCGTTTATGTGGTTGACAGGGCCAAAAATATACTAAGAGCAGAGGGTGCCTTCATCAATCTTGCAAAATTAAGACCTATAAGCAGTTCTGCGGTTAAATCAACCAATAGAATTCTGATTAACAAGGGATAGAACAATTTAAGATTGTTAGAAGCAAAATGCGTCGATTCAGATGTGTGTAGTCTCTGCAATGAAGTGGAAGACTTAGATCGTAAATTGGAAGGAGTTGATTTCCATAATAAATTTAATGGGCTTGATACTACAGGAGATATCCTCGTTAAACGCAACCATTTGGAGCGAACATTGACGCCACCAAGATTAAGATGTGGTTATATATATATATATATATATATATATATATATATATATATATATATATATATATATATATATATAGGCGCAGATCCCCCAAAATCACGGCCACAAAATTCGAATGTGGATTTTGACCATATATTCAACTACGATAAATTTGTAAAGTTTGATAAAATTTGATAAACATTTACTGTCAATATTTGAAAAACATCGTTATTCGAAATAGTATTGATCGTCTATTCCGCATCGATATATCGATTAATCTATTATCGCAATGTGAGTCAGATTGCCCAATTTGGCTGCCCAGAAGCTGGTTTATCTTTGTCAAACAAGTGGCCTTCGACAAGCCAGCTTCTCTGCATCCAAATCGGGCACTCTGCTGTGAGTAGATATTACCAAGTTTACTTCACCTACAGTTGGCATATATTGGCATAGCATCTTGATCAAATAGTAGGTTTTGTATATCGTATGCATATATATAACAGTTTTGACGGCTATCATTCGAATTTCTGAAAATTACCAATTGTTTTTTGTTGCCAAGACGTTTGCGGCTTGAAATGTGTGCCGCGGAACTCGGCAGTGGCTCTTGTGAACATTGAACATCTGTATCAAACAATGGTAAGTATCTTTCTTAATTTTTGGTGACAAGTATTGCTCTCGCAACAAATAATTGACAAATGGATGGATACATTCAATTTTGCTAGAATGTACTTGTGCTAGATAACATTAGATACAAATTGTGTTCTGTCTGCTGTGTATCAGTCGTTTTTTTAGGGTATTGTAAAATCATTTTACTATACCCTACTAAAATCGCGTCCTGTCACCAAAAAAATTTTTATGACAAAAGTCTCGTTTGTTTTCAAACGCACCTTGTATATATAGTATATAATTCTCTCCGCAATAGGTAAATTTCTCCCGAGAAATTTGCCTGAAATGTTACTGAAGGGAAAATCACAGAGGAAATGAGAAGGGCAGTTACGAACAGCCCTGCGTGAATGTATAGTGCTTACAGGGTTTGAAGGCAGCCAGAAATCTCATCATAATACCACAGTTCCATCTACAGCAAAGCACCAGATTTTGTTGAGAAGGATGTAGTTAACAAATTTTAATTGTCATTTTGAAAATTGAAAAAATCCGTTTTCGTGTATTGATTGACAGAGTTCATTGATAGGGGAGACTGAGTATAGTTGATTCATACGATTTCATGGGATAACGTCCCAACCTGAGAGTTTAGTAATTTTTATTGTTCTTAATATGGAGATGGCTGAAACTATCCAGGTTCTTTTTAGGGTATTGTAAAATCATTTAACAATACCCTACTAAAATCGCGTCCTGTCTGTCCGTCCGTGTGTCACACCACTTTTTCTCGCAAACTACATAAGCTAGAAACATAAGATTTTGTAAGTAGGTGCGAAGCGACGCCCTCTTCAAAGTTTCACCACGAAAAAAAATTATAAGGTCTTTAAGGGGGGTCATCCCATATAGGGGAGTTGCCCCTGAAAAAAAAGTTTTCATCGCATGTAGGCAACATGAGTATCAAATGAAAGGTCTTAGTAAGAACTTTTTAAAACAGGTCTTAAAATGACAAATTTTGCTTTGAGGGGTGCAGGGGAAGGTGAAATGTACGAAAATTTTGTGTTCCCCCCCTTTGACCCGAAAAATCTGAAAAAAATCATGAATATAACCTTTTATGAATACATCAACAACAAATACATGAGAAGTCGAAATTCACTCAACTTTGTTAGTAATAGTATGATTTATCGATTTTATGTTTTATTGAATAAAATCTAAACGGCGCCCTTAAATTCAATAAATCAACCAATCTGCACTGAAAGTTTCATAAAGATCGAATGGTATTTAACGAAGTTAGAGCGATTTGAATTTTCCTGTATTAATATGGAACAATATGCGCTGTATTACTATGAAAACATATGGCTGTGGAATAATATGCGCTTTTTACCGACTCATATACTACAGCTTTGCTAGGATTTGCATGAAAATTTCAGGAATGATAGGTAAAGTAGTGGCTGTTTTAGATGCCAAGATTGAATAATTTTGATATATTTTGCCCCAACTTCAACGTTTAAGGCGCATGCTTTTAACACTTGATTCAATTTAATGAATGCCTGAAGATGAGTACCTACAATTAATACTCATATGTGAAACAAGTCGAGGAGGCAGGAGAGAGCTCCTAGCAAAAGGGCTTTGTAACTATTCTAGGATTCGAAAAAATTGGCCATGAATCAATGATTACAGTACAGGGGAGAGGCCGCTGAAATAAAAATTTCATCAAAGGTAGCTGATATGAATATCAAATGAAAGTTCTTTATAAGAGCTTTTCAAAACCGTACTTAAACTGACAATTTTTCCTTCACAAGGGCAACAAATACCTTAAAAGTCGAAATTCGATCAACTTTGTTAATAAAAATGCATTTTATAAATTTTGCTTTTTTGCCTATAAAATCAAGATGGGACCCTTAGATTTCCCAAAATCTATAATTTAAGTTTTCTAAAAGAAATTGTGTGCGTTCGGAAATTTCACAATAATTGAACAATAAACAGCTAAGTTACAGCCGATTGAATATTTAACAATTACAATGACATTAACACTAGGGAGATACACGCTTGCAACGGACCTAGACACTACAAATATGTAGGAATTTTGATAAAAAATCTAGAAATGGCTTGTAACATTGATGTGTTATCATGACTTATCAAGCAACGGGGTCAAAACACTTGAAACAAAATGGTGGCGAGTTTAAAATCATAATAACCATAATAATTATTCGAACTCAATTAATGGAATCTGTATATTAGTTAAGTTTTGATATGCAGAATATATCGTTTGATTTACTAATTGTTTTACAATACCCTTCTGGCAGGAGCATCCTCCTGCTACTTCAACTTGTTATTTAATGGTTTTTTGTTTTTACGTAAGGAAATTTAGTAATCAGAAACAAAAATTAGTGATAAAAGTAAAAATTCACAAATACTGAAAGATTGACATTTTAAATATAAATACGATAAACCTTCGTTGTTTTTGCTCCAAAAAAACGAGTTTGTATACTTTTCAAAATTTTCAGGTTCGGTTCAGTAATGCATTGTTCTTTTTTTAAATCTATTTTTTTTCATTGAAAAATATTACCTTGGAAATTTTCCATGTAGATTTTTCCCGTTACGGCTTTGTTCGATTGACCTAGAAGAACATGAAAAAAATTAGTGTTTGTTTTGAAGCGGTGATTAGGAAAGAGCTCATGCTTGCTTTGTTTTTGTTTTTCTGTATATGCTCTACGTGCTAAGAAAATAGATAAATTATATTTTCCGCCTTTTAGAAGTATATACCTGTATAAACTATAAATGACACTAAAATGATGATAATTGAAAATTTGAGACTTACACATATTATATTTATATAGTAGATATGAATCAACAGTGAAAAACTTATAGTATTGGGGAAAGAAAACATACATGTAAGAAATTATTGATCCATTTAATTTTTTTCCATTTGGCCATATATATGGCATGTCTGATTTGTAAGTTTATCAAAATATATGTTGCATACATAGATATTATATTGGTTTTGTGTTTGATTCATATATGTTCTATCATCGAACATATATTAATCATCTTATATACATATAACTTCTATGTATATAAGATGATTAATATCAAGTTGAAAATTGCCGGCAGTCTTCGATTTCATATTTTTTTCAACCTCTCAAAAACCAAAAAGTTGGGGGGGATTCTTCGGATCAACTGAATCACGTCGAAGAAAATCATCACTCAAATGATGATTCGAATGAGTTGAATATTTGCCTGCGAAAAACTCCAAATTCATTAGACATCGATGCCCTTGAAACCTGTCCATCACTTCCATCAAACACAAACTACAAAGAAGTTGGAGCGGTCGTATCAGAGTTCTCTTATGACATAGGACATTTTATTGGACCAAAAATAAGCGACGAAGTTAAGCGAGAATTATTAGAATGCAATGTTTATGTAATGAAAATTACAAAAAAACAAGTTACAAAAGTATTACTAAATACATACAAAAAGGAAAAGGAAAAGTCTAATGATTAAGATATGATGGACGTCCACATACATCATGTTGTATGATGTTTCTATCCGAAATTATATTTGAACGATAAAATAAAATGTTTGTTTTACTTCAATACTGAATTTTTTACTCACCATATTTTCAATCCTCCATGCATCACTATACAAAATTGAACTTTTCTTTCAAATTTAGATAGTGTTTCGATTAAACTGGCTCTGATTTTCTAAATGCATGCTGAAAATATTTAAAAACCGATGTCCCCCCAAATTTACCCCTAGATCCGCCACTATATATATATATATATATATATATATATATATATATATATATATATATATATGTATATGTATATATATATATATATATATATATATATATATATATATATATATATATATATATATATATATATATATATATATATATATCTATGACTGGTTCGATGGTGAAGGACAGAATGCGCTAGAAAAAAAGAATCAGGCGTACCAAGATTACGTTGGTAGGAAATCTGTAATAAACATAAGCAGTCGAGCAGCCTCGTGGTGATCAGGAGTGGCTGCCCCTGAAGAGATAAGGGGGTCACCCCGTCGAAACTGCTTAGTTTCTTGTTTTAGTAGTTTAAAGTAAACTGCGTCCGTCAAGCTTCCATCCTTTAGGCAGAGATGAGTAGTTCATTTCAGCCACTTTAACATCTTTAGATTTAACATTCCCCTTGTAATGGAACGACCTCCTTCGGAGTAAGTAACGGTTGCTTTTTGTATAATGTTTGCTTTTGTCTCAAGCCTCCGTATCCGCAAATTTTAACAAGACTTAAAAATGTCGAATTACTGTAGAGTAGCTTAATTGACACATAATAGAACATTTCTAAAGATAATTAAAAATTGATCGGTACATCGCATAGAGTAGAGTAATATTTTCTCGTGTAGCTTCGTGCCTCGACACGAACCTATCTCATATGATCCCGCAAATGCTAGTTGTCAAGGACGCGTACGTGTTCGTCAAGCGAAGCTAGTTAGCTGAGCTTGGTGTTTTTTATAGCTTGCTGACACTTGTGGCAGGCAATCGGCACTCGTGTCTTACATGGATATTTGGATAAAAAATCATTACGAAATCAGGACGAAAAAAGAACACTATGAAAATCTCAAAAGAGTAGCGAATAAGATAATTAGAATTAAGAAAAGAAAATACTATGACAACCAATTGAGAAGTATAGATGTAAGTTTAGCGAGTAACAACACAAGACAAGCATACAAAGTAGTGAAAAGCCTGAAACGTGGTTGTGAGCCCAAAACCACGCTCTGTCGTGATGACATCGGCAACATCGGCTGAAGAAATCAAGATTGAGGAAAAGTGGCCTTTATATTTCATGAACCTCTTTAATCCTCCACACAGCTCGAGAGCATTGGAGCCTATAGATGTTTACGGAGAGTTTCCATTGGTTCCACCGACTTTGGATGAAGTTTGTTTCACCATCAAACCCGAAAAGAATAATGAAGAACCGGGCATCGATGAGATTCCAGTGGAGGTCATCAAATATGGTGGCAGCAGTGTTCATAAAGCTATTCACGAAGTCATCCAGCACATTTGGCAACAAGAACATATACCAAAAGAGTAGGGTCAATCAGTTATATTCCCTTTCCACAAAAAAAAAAAATAGTGCGAAAATTATAGAGGCATATCACTACTTTGTACGGCATACAAAAGATTTTCAAAAATTTTAGAAAATGAAATCGGATCATACGCTCACAGTATTATCAAGGTGGTTTTGGAGCAGGTAGATTGACAATAGACCAATTGTTCACAGTCATGCAGCTACTTGAAAAATGTTGGGAGTTCAACATAGACGTGCACCAAATTTTTGTTGACTTTAAGCAGGCATACGACAGTAATGATCATAACGGACTGTACCAAGTAATTCTTTGCTTTTGCGTCACAGCCAAATTAGTCCATCCTACCAAAATGATAATGACGTCGACGATCTCCCATGTCCGCATCAATAACCAACTCACCGTTGCCTTTGACACAAACATCGAAATAAAGCTGAGAGATGGACAGGCCCCATTGCTATTCAATTTGGCTCTAGAGTATGTCAAAAGGAAACTACCTGTCGATACACGAGGTACATTACTATACAAGTTGAGCCAAGTAGTAGCCTATGTGGACGACATCAACATTTTGTCATGGTCATTAACTGCCAAAGAACTTTTCCTGAAATTTGACAGCGAAGCAAAACTAGTAGGGCTACAAATCAATGAAAATAAAACAAAGCTCATGACGCAATCGAGGAAAAATACCTCATATACACAAAATATCACACTTTGCGAATACAGTATTGAAAATATGAGCGAATTTATTTATCTAGGCGCCAAAATAAGGAGAATTCGCAATGAGAGAGACGAAATACGCCGAAGAATATAGCTCCAAATATACAAATCTTTGGTAAGACCTGTGCTATGCCATGAGTGTGAAAGGTAGACCCTAGGGCAAGCATCCGCAAATATATTGAACGCCTTTGAGTTACGGACCCTGAGGCAAATAATCGGAGCGAAGCTAGACGGGGGTTCCTGGCGAATTCGATAAACCATGAGCTGTATGACATTTTTTACGACCCGGAGGTCTCAACGATTGTAAGACTGCGGAAGCTGCAATGGGTTGGGCATATGAATCGTATGGATGAACAACGGATACCCACGATGGTATACGCTGTGAGAACTGAAGGCCAGAGACCAGTGGGGAAACCGAGGAAACGCTGGTCTGACTCGGTCGACGAAGACAGTTCATCGCTTCTTGGATTTCGAAATTGGAGGACGCGGTCAGCGGACCGAGACAGTTGGAGGGGCTATTTGTAAGAAACGAATGCCGGAGAGGGACTGTAGTGCTACCAAGAAGAAGAAGATATATATATATATATATATATATATATATATATATATATATATATATATACACATATAAATATATATTTATATATATATATATATATAATATATATATATATATATATATATATATATATATATATATATATATATATATATATATATATATATATATATGTACGAGTATATATATAATGAAGTTAAAATTGTAATTTTTTAATCTTGAAATGGAAAAAGTAACTTTTTATGTGATAAATGGGAAATTTATAAATGAAAATTGGGCGCTTGAAATGAAAAATGTGCTCTTATGTTTTGAAAAGTATATATTAGTTCATTTACAATCATTAATTTTCCAATATGTCATTTGTTCTATTCTAAGTCCTTGTGCATTCATACAAAAAAAAAATTGCAAGAGAAACCACAGTTATTGAAATTGTAAAGCTCAAGCTTCGAGCTATACTATATTTCGTAAACTTGAGGACTTTGTATGAAATCATGTTTTGTTATAACTGCTATAGGATATAGAATTCTGATCACATATGTGTAACAAAATATTTGAGATTACTTAACTTCAAAGCATCATTTGGAAGTATCAGCAAAGTGCAATATTATTAACATGCGTTCTTTATACTAATTTTACCGTCTAAGTTGTGAAAAACCTTGCAATCATTTGGACAGGGACGCTTTATATTTTTCATTTAAGGGAAAGTGTTTTGTCTTCAATTCATTGCTCAGTACATGTACAAAGAATGTTTAATTGTTTGCTTACTTATGGAATTGTCGATTACACACGTACGAGTAAAAGCTGCACTGTAGTCTCTTAATCCCTTCATAAAGGATATTGCTTCGTAGATGTCTTAAAAGAAGCACTAGCGGGCAGATGAAAGGATCATAACCATCTATAGAAAGCTTATCAAAGTCTACATCGCATTAGATGCATTTTCCCGGAAATAAAAGCTCTCCTCATTTCGGCGAATTTGTATTCAGGGGAAGTAGCGCTTTTAAACTTTCAGAAAAGAAAGTAATGAATGTGAAAAGCCAAAACTGTTTTCTCAATAACTGGGAGTACGGGCAATATTATAGAAGCAATGAATGTTTAAAACTTTATTAATACATCCTTTTATCTTCAATTTTTAATCGACTTTGAAAAGAAATGCGTTTATCAATT
>OZ017741.1:67474846-67727346 GCA_963969285.1 Odontomyia ornata | reverse complement strand
ATTAACAACTGCCAAAGAATAACAAACAAATGAAAATAAAACAAAGCTCATCACGCAATCGAGCAAAAGTACTTAAAATGCCGAAAATATCACACTTGTCGAATAAGGTATTCAAAATATGGGCAAATTTGTGTATTTAGACACCAAAATAACGAGAACCGCTAATAAAAGAGACGAAATACGCCAAAGAACACAGCTCGCGAATAAAATATTTTATTCACTTTTGACAATCTTGAAGACCAGTTGCATATACAGGAAAACAAAGCTCCAATTGTACAAATCTGTGGAAAGACCTGTGTTGTGCTATGGGTGAGAAACATAGACCCTAGTCCAAGTACCCGCAAATATAATGAACGGGTGAGTGACGGGCCCTGAGACTGTCAGAGTTTGAGTCGAGCGATTGTCGAGGCAGCACGGATCAAGCGGCAAGAGGAGGGGTTTTTTCGGCAAGAGCACTATGGAGGGAAAGACCACTGAAAGAGAATGAGTCGAGCAGTTGTCAAGGCAGCACGGATCGAGCAGCAAATGTTTTTCGGTGGAGCAGCAAGAGTTTTTTGATGTTTTTCCTCGGAGGTTTTCAGAGGATTTATATAAATACTGAATCCCGCAGGAAAGTTGAAATTTCAGGAGTTACGGATTTTTGGAGGAAAAATTTGTCTGGAGTTTGTGGAAAGAAGTTAAAGCGATTGGGCAAGGTGCGTACTGCAAGAACAAGCGGAGTGGAGTGGAGAAAAGGAGTCAAATTTGGAGTTGGAAACAAAGAAAACATTATAATTAAGGCTTTTTTGTTTTAAGTGCTAATGTTTTTCTACATAATATAATTATTTTGCTTTTTAGTCTTTCAATTAGTAGATTTTTCTGGCGACAGTATTCCAAGTTCTGACTTGGAATCTGTGGGTATGGGGGGAAAGCAATGAATATGGTGAGCTCTCCGCCGCTGAATCTAGCTTCACGGAGGAGTCAAGAAAAAACTTGCAGCGTTTCTGCGAGGAATTCGGAGGGATATAAAGGAGGAGTTCATCCTCGACTTGCTTGCTAGTTGCAATGGAGATGGATGAGAGTGAAAGTTTCGCAGACAGTGGCGACGAGTTGGAGGCTATCGTAAAGTCGGAAGCCAGAAAGAGGCCGATTATATCTCCTACGTAGGAGCCCACATCAAAGCTATCAAAGACCCTTGAAGTGGGTGAAAGGGATTTTCCCCAGCGCAAAAAGGTGACGAAAATTGCTTCCGCTAGCTTCTCGGGGACCATACCCAAGCCAGTTGGAGGGCCGGGCCTAGAGCGAAAGAAAGGGAAATCGAAGCCTCAGCAGCCAAGCGTGGCTGCTACCAAAAAGGAGAGGGTGCCTCCCATAGTGTGCTATAGGCTTGACCTGGAGACTTTTATGGATAGCGTCAAAAGGGTTTGCACACGAAACTCTGAAAACGAGCCAGAGTTCAACGTGACAGTGAACAGCTCCTCACGAACTTCGCTCCACCCTTAAACCACTGAGGATCACACCAGCCTTTTTAAGTTTCTGAAGTGTGCGAGGGTGGCCTGCTACACCTACACCCTTTCAGGAGAGAGAAAATGACTCTGCTTCTAAAAGGCGTGCACAGCTCATACGACGAGAATGATGTCGTGGCTGAGCTGAAGGAACATCTCGGAGAAGATATCCTTTCAGCAAAAAGATTCTCCACTATAACCTCCAGGAGGGAAAAAGGACGCTTACACCCTTCTTAGTCCAGTTCAAACTGGACTTTGAAGTGAAGAAAGCAATGAATATAAAGTTCCAATTGTACAAGAAGATACAATAGGAGCGTCTGCAGAAAAATTGCATTTCCCAGTGCTTCAACTGCCAAAGAATTGGCCACGTCGCTTCTAACTGCGGGCTCGAAGTTAGATACATAAAATGCGGCAAGCAGCATAAGTCCATAATGGTCCAATCTCGAAGGATGAGAAAAAAGACGAGATCTTTTGCGTCAACTGCAACGCTAAGAGGCACCCTGCGAGTTTCAGAGGTTGTCCTAAGGCAAAAGAAGTTGAAGAGAGGAGGAAGAACCTCCAAAAGAAAAAAGAGGAAAGGAGGTATTTCATCACCACCTCTATAAAAACACTGTACGTGAAGGGATCTCGTACTCTAGCCTTTTGCAACATGCAAAGCACTAGCCTGCACCGCAGCCTATACGGCAACAAAAACAGCAACCCCAGCAGTCACAAAATGACCAAAATACGGTTTTGAGCACTGACTGTCAACAATTTTTCGGGTGTAACTTGTTCGCACTCATTCGAAATTGGATTCTTTTATCCCCTACTATAACAACCTCACTAAACCTAGTGAGAAAAAAGCTGCGTACTTAGAATTCAACTTCAAAGTATGTTGTCGTGATGAGTTCCATTAAACTCTCCATCCTCAACATATGTTCACTAGGTCCACGCTATAAAAGGAATTTCGTTCAAGAAAATTGAAAACTCAAAGAAAGATACAGAGTGCATCTGGGGAAATACAAGATCATCAGGCGTGATGATCCAGAGGGAAGTCTTGGAGTTGCTATGCCTCACAAACATAACCTGAAAGTACAAAGGCACTGCCTTCCAAGTCTGAAATGTTTTGAAGCAGAAATAATAAGCTCCATGCTGGGAGGGTGCGTCTTTGCATTCGTGGAGATCTATATTCGACATGGATACTCGGCGAGGGAACTTATTGACAATTTGGAAACAGTGCTTACTCTGTGCAAAAAATTCGATTTCTATGCCATGGGAGGTGATTTTAACGCGAAGCATCCCTCGTGGGGAAATATCGCATCTAATGGCTATGGAACAGCTATCTCCAACTAGGTTCAATCAAATATGGATCTTATACTGATTTCCTCAAAAGAGCCTACCTTCCGCCGAAGCTCATCTATTATTGACTTCTTCATTGTGTCTGCCAATCCGGTCAATCTCTCCCACAGTTGGAGGAATTTCGAGTGTGGAGTTCCTGATGCCAAGACTGACCATCTTTTGGTTGAGCTGACCTTATGCGTCAAAAAGGGTGTGGGTTGCAGATCCTCAACTTTTCATTCCATACAGGCGAATCGATGTGGCTGTAGTAAGTGCTGACTTTGACGGAAAATTGAAAGAGATTTCGATCAATAGATCCAGAAATCTTTTTATTCCTGAAATCGATGAGGGAGTTGCTTGTATAAATTCAATCATGGATACGGCCATCTCAAAGATCTCTACTAAGAAATCCTGGACAAATTACTTTTATCGATATTTACCGGAAGACATCTTGGAGCTTCATCGTAGACGTAGTCGGCTTAGAAAGCTACTCGCAAAAATTGACCACTGCAATTTAAATATGGTCAGCTGGGAGTATGAACGTATTCACCTAGTGATTAGGTCTCTCAACTAAATGATCTCGAGGAGAACCACGGCTTTTGCTAACGAGTGATTTGAGCAGGCCCTGGAATCACATCAATAGGGTAACAGGCAGAAAAAGGCTGCTCGGGGTCCTCACTTATGATGGATCCATCATCATGGATAACAAAGCCATCGCTGACTCTATCGCAGAAAATTTTGCGAAAGTTCTTCAAGGAGAGAAAGCAAGTGAGGACTCTTCCATTACTTCGTTAGTGAGCAGTACCACAACGAATTTCGACATGGACAATGATCAATTGTGCTTGACGCGGATCTCTGTTTCAAATTCCTCTGACGCACCTACTGGCCATGGTTTGTTTGTCAGCCCTGAGAGGCTCACTTTGTTGGCACTGGAGCAAAATTCCAAAAAATCAGCAGGGGCTGATAGAATCTCCAATTATATGCATAAAAAGCTTTCCCATGATTTCTTTGTTCTTCTCGCGATCATTCTAAATAACTGCATTAACATTTGCTACTTCTCTCAGCAATGGAAATGTGCAAAAATATTCGCAATACCCAAGAAGTCGGGCAGTACTGACGTAGTGGATACTCGTCCAATTTCATTGCTTTCAAACTTTGGTGAGCTTCTTGAAAGGGTAATACTTGAAGGCATCCTACGATTCTCTGCCGGGGCGAGAAATGTGCCAGAAAGATAATTTAGCTTTAAAAAAGCTCACTCCACGGTGGATGCTATAACCGTGTTCCATGCCGATAGAACGAGAAGCTGGCACAACAATAGGCTTGTTGTGGCTTACCTGATCGATGTGGAGAAATCCTTTGACTCTGTATGGATCAATGGGCTTCTCAACAAAATGATAAATCTTGGCTTTCCGGCCCATATTGTGAAAATTATAGACAGCTTCATAAGGGGACGAACTGCCTTTGCGGTGGCTGGTCGAGCTAGTTCAGACCCATTTAGTGTTGACTCGGGGGTCCCACAGGGGTCTTCATTAGGCCCATTTATTTTCAACATATTCACCTCTGACGTCCACGGCGTAAGAGATGAATACAAGCCTGGAGTCCATGTGAACCTCTTCGCTGACGACTTGTTAGTGTGGTCATATGAGCACAATTTGCACTTTGTTAGGATGCGGCTTCAAAAATATTTGAAATCTCTTACTGCATATTACCGAATATGGGGAATCAAGGTAAATGCAAAGAAAAGTTAATTAATTGTGTTCAAGGACCCCCACAAAAACTCCGGTCATCGCGCAAGGGGCATCTGTGACTCCAGGGCTGAGTTGAATGGGCAGCTGGTGCACTGCTCTATTCAAACGAAGTGCCTGGGGGTAGTTTTCGACAGGAAAGCTACCGTTTGTGCTCACGTTGATAATATTTTGAAAAAAATGACTTATGCGTACCATCTTCTTTTACTTTTCAGGAAACATTTGACAGTGAGCCAGCGAGTCAAGGTTTTGGCCTATAAAACTTGATTCGTCCGATCATCACATATGCGGTGATGATATGGATTGGAGCTCCGAAAACAAAATGGGGCAAGATAGGATTAGTGGAGCGAAAAATCCTTCGGGCTTGCACAGGACTATACATACGGGAGGGCGGACGGTCTTACCCCAACGAGGTGCTGTACCAGGAGGCAGAGGTGCTGTACCAGGATGCAGAAAAGCTAGTGGAAGCGGGAATCATACGAGCTAAGGAGCACAACGCGGGAGTTATCAGGAGAGCGACGGACCACCGTTCTATGGACGCAGCGGATGAGTAGTTTTTAAGGTAGTCTTCAGGAATTATGTACTTAATTTTAAGGAAATCAATTTATAAAAATTAGTTATTACAGCAAATTGTTTTTACAAACTTCTTTGAATATCCACTAATGTATGATAATGTTGTGGGTGTCAACATTTTAAAGTTGTCTTTTACCAACAAATTAATATTATAATGCAATTAAAGTAAATTTTTATTGAACTTCGGGAAAAGCCCTAAGGCACAACCCGCATGTATATTGTTAGGTTAAGCTATTGATGAATTGTATATATGTAAAAAAGGCAAAATCACCAAATAAAGATCTTGAATCTTTAATCTTGACGGGTCCTGAGGCAAATAATTGGAGTTAAGCTAGATGGGGACCAATGGCGAATTCGATACAACCATGAGCTGTATGAAATTTTTGACGAGCTGGAAGTTTTAATGATTATCAGACTAGGAAAACAGCAATGGGCTATCCACATGAATCATATGGATGAACAACGGATACCTAAAAGGTATTCGATGGGAGAACTGAAGGCCGGAAACCAGTGGGGAAACTGAGGAAATGCTGGTCTGACTCGGTGGACAAAGACAGTTCATCTCTGCTTGGATTTTGGAATTAGAGGATGCGGTCAATAGACCGAGACAGTTGGAGGCACAATTTGCAGGAAGCGAAGGCCAGAGAGGGGCTGTAGTGCTACGAAGAATAAAAAGATAACATTTTTTCCTATTCGTCGGATTCTCCTGCCTACCCAGTTATTGATATAGCTATTTAATGATCTCATCAAGACTTTCTATTTGGTATTATTCGACCATCATCGGTAAAAAATTTTTAAAGGGTTACATGCTTACATGGGGAGACGTCCCTTAAAATTCTTTGATTTTTTTTTAAACTATGAAAGTTGAATTAACCAGAAATTTCTGAGCTGCTCACGTGACATGATTATTCTGGCTTTTCTAGAAAATTGCTGTGACACACTGACAGGTACTCATTTTGATAGGCTATTGGAAAAATTGTTTTAACAAAACGCTAAAAAAAGAATGCTTTCTAATGAAACTATTGCTTAATATGTATACTTTTAGAAAAGTTTGTGTATTTTTTCGTTAGTTATACAGTGAAAGTTTCTGCGAATCATAAATTGAGTGTAAACCCCTTCTGACATACTCCTATCTACTTGACTTATTTTCAACTAAATTTGATCCCATGTGTCGTTAAAGGTCCAGTCAAAATTTTTCTATGTTTTGATAACTGTTTTTTTTTGTTGAATTATTGCACGGATATATTGTAATATCTGAAAATACCAAATGATAGAATTTTGAATAGATTAAATACTGTCCCTGGAATTAAATGCATCCAGTCATTGCATTTTGGCTTAGATGCATGAAAAAATGCATATCTTGAAGACATGTCAACTCACTGTTGTTCGGAATATTTTTTATTCGAATGAACCCGTTGGATCTAATTCAATGAGCTGATGATGTAATTTAAAGTATTTAATACCTTAAAAATAAACGCCTTACTTTTACAAATTCTTTTGCAAATATTTACCATTCATTTCCCAACCAAATCCTGCATATTTTCACTTTATTTAAGATTAGGCTTTACATAATTTACTATGTCCAGGCTTTCCTTCCTAGGAAAAAACACAACTTTCATATATCCCATTTTACATTATTTCAATTTCCACTTGACTTACTTTCGACTTTCTCATTTCCATTTTACCTTTGGGCACGTTGGCAAAAAATGATGGAAACGCAAACGTACTTTTTTCAAACGAACGTTCTTGCAGAACTGGATACATAAAAAAAGAGAAAAATCAATAGCTGCTGTAACGTACACCAATGATACTACTGATCCCTATGCTGATGATGCTGATGATAATGTTGATGCGACATGAAAAATGAAGCTGAAAAATGTTACCCCCTTTCCCATATTCTCTTACCTTTCTTGTCCTTCAGTCGATTTATTACGTTGTTGGGAAATCAAATTCAAAACGTGACGACCACAGGGCTCCGATTCCAATCGTACTGGAAAGGAAGTCCAGCTCGACCCAACACTAAAAACGTATCTGATAAATAAACCTATAAAAGGATATTCTTTTTTTGTGAAGAATGTTGAGGTAATAAAATACTTCAAATATTATTACTTTTCTTTTATTTCAGAAGTTTTGCTTGCTGGCTATGAGTTTTGAGATTGTTCAGAATGTTTTCCATTATTTTATTTGCTCTTTTTTGGCTTAGTTGCTTATTTTGTCGCGTATCTTAATAAACAGATCTTTTGCAATTCAAATGAAAAGTTACAGATACTGAATGAAAGGAAGCTATAAATCAAATTTCCATGGAGAGTATCTTTGCTTTCGGATGAAGATACTTTGACGGTGCTTTTTTTTATGTTAGAAGGATATATAATAGAAAGTTGGTTTTATGTTCTAGGTTATGACCATTAATCTTGATTAACAAAATTGACCTAAATCTGTTTTTAAGAAGCTTGAAACAGTGAACTTTAACCGATGGATTTTGTTGTTAAAAAGAACACGTGTTCCTACAATTTGAGTTGTTAGACGTTTTGACTTAAAGTTACTTTTATTGATAATTGATTAAATGAAAAGTGCATACAATAATAATACATATTAGAGCATTTAATACTTTCAAATAACTTTGCAGCGGTTAAATTCATGATGGGAATTTTGAAATGATTTTTTATTTAAATAAGGTATTCCCAGAAATTCATAAGCTAATAAAGCGGCCACATCATGCATTCCTAGTGGTTGCCCATTCAATTAAATGCTAACAATGAATTTGGAAACATGCATTAATCAATTCTTAACTAAAGAATGTTGTTTTCAATACTATTAATTAGCAGTAAATTCTAATGAAATCAAAATTTTGAAGGAGCTTAACGAATTTCGTTTGTCAGTGTAACAGTAATTTGATGATGTTCGATGTGATTCCAAAGTTTAACATGCCATTCTCAGTACTGGAGCGTTTATTTAACCTAAGAGAAAAGAAATAAGTGTCTTAAGTATTTATTTTTCAATTAAATCGACCAATTAACGCATTAAAATATCAATCGATTTCACTATTGATCTGTTGATCATTTGCATTATTGTCCGTACATTTTCCATTTTTATTCTGGTTGCTTTGTTTTTCATCCCTTCTTGCATATTGGGAGAAGAGGGTGCAATTATTCGATTTAAACTCATATAAGTTGTCTATAAATAAAGGCGAATCAAATTTGTTATTAATTAAAGGTGATATTGTGATTATTACCTTCTTCTTCGCTACAATTGTAAAACCATCGGTTGGTTTTCCCGTACGAGTACAAGCAAATATAGTTGAGACTCAAATTTGTGACGTTCGCGGTCAGTAAAGGCTCTGCGAAACCTGGTACCGAAACATCCAATAATCCACCTGGAAATGAAATAGTTTAACAGTGGTGTACATACATCTATTAGCGTGCCAAACAATTTGTTCATGCTGAAACATACATGTTGTTTGACGGATAATTATAGAAATCGGCCACATTGGAGATGTTATGTTTTTGATGTGAGATTTATCCAAATCCTGACCATTACAATTTAATACCGAAAGCGTATTTGACCAACCACCAATAACTGAAATAAGTAAAATTTATGGTTTTATTCAACAAAAAATGTGCAAGCATGACGAAAAGTATCCTTCACATGAACAAGTTGAGCAAATAGAAATGTGCTCCGGTCAGAAGACAGTACATTTGTATTAGAAAGGTTTTGTACTTAAATTACGAAACTCAGACTACGCAACTAATGGAAAAACTCAAGAAAAGCTTCAATGACCGCTATTTTGTTGCAGTATACCGCATATCATTCAGTACCTCAACCATATTTACGTTATTGATCTTACATTAAATTGTCAAGAAGATCCGATAGCTTCTGACGCTATTGATTCCCAACAGCGTAGGAAAAGCATACAAGTTGATAATTAACGACAAGAAGTTATTTAAAAAAAATATTTATTGTGCAGGGGCGGATCCCTGATCTTTGCTATTCAACATTTTTAATACAACTCAGCTCATTATTCTTGACTACTAACTTAAGTAAAATAAATCTGCTGACTCGAATTCGCTGTTTGCATTTTTTCCCATGAAAATGCGGGAAATATGAAAAGTGCAATGCTGCACTTATTGCATGCTCGTGCTGGTAAGTAATTTGAATACATCTCTAGGAATTCGTCATTAACTCTTCCCCCTTCAAATACAATTGTCCTCAATTGTTTTTAGAAGACGGGGAGGTAGTTGAACTTAACTCGCTGAGATCTCTCTGAGCCTAGGTAACTCTTCGTGGCTGGCAGAATGCTTGGGGCTACAGTTACCGTCTTTTGATCGTCTAAATTGAGAACAGCGTTGATTTTATTTTTTGAGCGAAGCACTACAGCCCCTTTCGGGCCTTCTCTTCCTGCAAGCAGTGCCTCCAACTGTCTCGGTCCGTTGACAGCGTCTTCCAATTCCGAAATCCGAGCAGGGATGGACTGTCTTCGTCGACCGAGTCAGACCAGCGTTTCCTCGGTTTTGCCACTGGCCGCCGGCCTTCAGTTCTCCCAACGAATACCTTCTTGGGTATCCGTTGCTCGTCCATACGATTCATGTGTCCAGCCCATTGCAGCTTCTGCAGTCTTGCAATCCTTGAGACCTCCGGTTCCAGGACCCGTCGCTCAAAGGCGTTCAATATATTTGCGGATGCTTGGGTTAGGGTCCATGTTTCACACCCATAGCATAACACAGGTCTTATCACAGATTTGTATACTTGGAGCTTTGTTTTCCTGTGTATGCAGCTGGTCTTTAAGATCGTCAATACTGAATAGAATATTTTATTTGTGAGCTGCCTCTTTCATTGCCCATTTTCGTTATTTTGGCGCCTAAATACACAAGTTAATCAAGGTGATCAAGAGGATTGCGGTGAGTGGTGATGTTGCGTATTGGTGCACCCTTTTCTCAAACTGCAATAATTCAATTTCGCATACGAGGTGTGTTCAAAAAATATCACGAATTTTGTTTTTTTTTCAAAAATTATTTATTTATTCATGAATATCTACTCGTATTTTGTCCCCTTCAAAGTAATCCCCATGAGATATTATACACTTGTGCCAACGGTTTTTCCAATCTTCGAAGCACTTCAAAAAATCATTTTTTTAAATCTTGTTCAGCTCCTCCTTCGATGCCGTCTTTATCTCGTCAAGCGTAGCGTAACGTCGTCCTTTCATGGGCCTCTTCAGTTTAGGAAACAAGAAAAAGTCACAGGGGGCCAGATCTGGGGAATACGGTGACTGCGGCATCATTAGTGTGTTGTTTTTGGCCAAAAAGTCGCGCACAAGCAACGATGTGTGAGCAGGGGCATTATCGTGGTGCAAAAGCCAATTTTTGTTCTCCCACAAATCCGGGCGTTTCTGGCGGATTGCTTCGCGCAAATTGCGCATAACTTGCAGGTAATATTCCTTATTGACTGTTCTTTCCTGTGGCAAGAACTCATGATGCACCACGCCCCTGCAATGGAAGAAAACTGTCAGCAAAACTTTCACATTCGACCGAACTTGGCGCGCTTTTTTCGGTCTTGGTTCATGCGGCAGCTTCCATTGAGATGATTGAGCTTTGGTTTGCACGTCATAACCATAAACCCACAATTCGTCACCAGTTATGACCCTCTGGAGCAAATTTGGTTCGTCGCGGACAGAGTTTAACATCTCATTAGCAATGTTCATGCGTTGCTGTTTTTGGTCGCAATTGAGCAATTTTGGTACGAATTTCACGGCAACCCGTCTCATGCCCAAATCGTTGATAAAAATCGAATGGCACGAGCCAATCGATAAGTTTAGGTCCTCAGCAACTTCTCTAACGGTGATTCGACGATTGGCCAATACCATTTTCTCCACTTCATTAATTTTTTCGTCTGTTGATGAAGTGCTCGAGCGTCTGGCACGCTCTTCGTCGTTCACATCTTCTCGGCCTTCTAAAAACATTTTGTTCCACCGATAAACGTTGCTTCGGTCCAAGATAGCTTCTCCGTATGCCACAGTCAACATTCGGAATGCGCACTTAATTTCGTTTTCCACACAAAATTTGATACACGTTCTTTGATCCATTTTTTTGAATAAGTAAAAATCGAAGACGATTGAAAACACGTGCAAGTAAAGCAGCTATCACCAATTAAGTGAACATTCAAAATGGCCGAGCTTGTCGGCATAAGTGACAGACATGAGTACCAACATAACGTCACAAAAAAATCGAAATTCGAATATACGTAACCCGTGAAAATTCAAAATTCGTGATACTTTTTGAACACAACTCGTATATTGTCGATGGTCAATTCTTCCATGGGTTTTTCGGTAAGAAGTCCGATCATCCCATGGGATGCTGGTTGGAGTATTGCAGATAGGACTTGTAGCGATGATACTTCTTCTGTTGACCGAGATGCAGGTATTTTCGAATTTAACGAGAAACGTTCCATTGAGATTGTGGGATGTGTCTTCGGTATTGAGGATCTCGGTGAATTGGTTGAGTAGAACAAGTCCGGTCAAAATTTCTTCCACTGAAGGTACGTCTTTTATTTTTGATCGTATTACAAGTCGACTGTAGGCTCTTAAGCAGGGTTGCCAGATGTGGCGCTTTTGCGCCAAAACTGGCTCATTTTATTCCGTCTGGGCGCTTTAAAATAATCAAATGCGCCACTGGCTCTTCGTGGCTCTTTTTTTTTTATTGGATATTCATCACTAGATAATTAACACTTACAAATTTGATTACTTCACATTGAAAGTTAATTTGACTTATTTTTATAATATTTACAGCTAGATGGCATTGATTTTGTAATCGAGAAAGTGTAATAATGTCACTAAACATATGTCTTGTCTTCCCTTTTGTTGTCTAATAGTGTCTGTTGTCTGTCAGTATTATTGAAGTTATGACTTGTGAAATAAATTTAATCCGAAAAGTATGATAATATGTATGTTTGATAGTGTCGATACCAGTGAAGTGTGAAAATATAATAGATGATTTTGTAGGAATCAGTGAACGCTCATGATTCATATGTACAAAGAAAAATAAAACTAAGATTCAAGTCTTCACACACAATGGCGGACAAAGCACGAAAATACAATTATTTGTGGGAAAAGAATGCTGAATTCAATGGTAATGTTGAATTTAATTTAATAAATAAGAGATCGTAGCTTACTTATTCTGAAATTTAGGGTGGATTGCTAAAAGTGAATGTGGTATGGCACTTTGCAAAACTTGCAACAACAAAATCCGTTCACATAAAGCCGACTTGATCAGACATGCAAAAACACCAAAGCATGTTAAAAGCTGCAGTGTAATTCAACGCCAAAAGCCTCTAGAAGCTTGCGGTCATTACTTTAATACTTCGTTCTTTTAACAAAAGTAATTCTCTTTTGTATTGTATAGGTTTCAATTCTTCAAATGTTATTGAAGAAAAGAAGATAAAAGAAATTGAAATTTCGTTTTATATAGCCGTACATTCATCAATAAGGTCGGTAGATCATCTTACTGATTTATTAGATGAAATTTACCATCCGAAGTCAAGTGATTCATTACGGTTTAAACTGCACCGGACAAAGGCAACTGCTATTATAAGAAAAGTTATCGCTCCGGTTATCCTACTGGATCTTCTTGAAGATGTAAGTGACTCTTTATTTTCGTTAATAATAGATGAGTCTACTGACATTTCAAACGATAAATATTTGTGCGTTTGTATTAAATATTTTTCTGAAAAGAAAAATACGATTGTTACAAACTTTCTTGCTTTAATTTTTGTTACAACTACTACTTCACAAGATATTTTTGAAGCTCTTCAAGGTTATCTTGATTCAGTTAATTTTAATGTAACGAAAATCCTTGGAATTGGTACTGATGGTGCTAGTAATCTATGCGGAAAAAATAATTCATTGTACACCTTATTGAAGCGAGAAAATCCAAATTTAATATTAAACAAATGTATTTGCCACAGTCTTCATTTATGTGCTTCAAAGGCATCAGAAACTTTTTCAGATGATGTAGACTTCCTAATTAAAGAAACATTTAATTGGTTTTCACACAGTCCACTAAGAAAAGCTAAATACAAAGAAATTTGGAATATAATTAATTCAGAAGGTAATTTTCTCAATTTAGTTCCCTTAAGTGGTACAAGATGGCTAGTAAGATTTCACGCTGTTGACAGGATCTTAACGCAGTATTTAGAATTGCAGACATTTTTCTCTATCGCCGCTCAAAATGAAAGATGCTACAAGGCTGTTATCCTTGCTAACATTTATAAAGATAAAAAGAATCTTATTTTATTGAAGTTTCTGTAACCCATACTAAAAACTATCAATGGTTTAAACCTTTATTTTCAAAAAGATGCAATTGATTTCTGTATTGCTATTGAAGAAATTATCCTTACCATAAGGTCGCTTGCAAGACGAATTTTTAAGGACAATTTTTTGCTAACGTGTACAAATATTTTTGAATTAAATACTGGAATAAGTGATTATTCTACTCACCTAGATCTCAATGACATAAATTATGGACAAGAATTTTTAACTGAATTAAATAATTCGAATTTAAATAATAGTGATAGAAAACAATTACAGCTTAAATGTAAAGATTTTCTTCTGATATTAGTTAAGGAGATGATAAAACGGTTACCTGCAAACATAGAAGTTTTCGAAAAAATAAAAATGTTTTCGCCTCGAATATGTTTAAATCGTGTGAGGCCAAAGTTCGCCGAATCGCCCTTATTTTTTGTTGACAAAAAGTATTATTCGGATCTTGAACAAGAATATGAAAAACTGTTGGACATTAAATGGTCTGAGGTATTTCAAAATATTCCGAATGATACATTAACATTTTGGGAAAAAGTTTCACAAATAAAAACAGCCTCCGGAAAACCTATGTTTGAAAATCTGAGCAAATGCGTATTTGTTTTATAATCTTTGCCTAGCTCGAATGCTATTGTTGAACGGGCATTCTCAACTCTTAATAGTATTAAAACAAAAGTTCGAAACAAATTGTTGTTAGAAACAATGAATGCACTCATAAAAATTAAGTTTTTTTGCTTTTGTAATAAAAGTTGTTGTACGAATTTTATTCCAAGCACTCCAATGTTAAATAGAATGAATGCTAGGATTTATGATGAATGCGATACTGATGAAACCGAAGAGCTTTTCAGAATTCTAAATGACTGAATATTTATAAGAAATTTGTTTTCGTTTAATATTTCAACATTATTTTGAATTATTCAACATAATTTTGAATTAAATGTTTAATTTCTGTTATTTAATAAAGAAAAATTTATTTTGTGTTCTTTTACGCAAAAAAATGCAATAACAAATAAAACAAAATCTGTCTTTGACTGATATAATTATAATACTCTTCTGACTCAGTTCAAAAAACTAAATATCATATTTTGTCATTTGTCGTTCATAACAAGTAAGTTTTTTGCTTTCGTAATAAAAGTTGTTGAACGAATTTTATTCCAAACACACCAATGTCAAATAGAATGAATGGATTTATGATGAATGCAATACTAATAAAACCGAAGAGCTTTTCAGAATTCTAAATATTCTAAGAATAATTATATTTGTCAGTAGAAGAATTAAAATAAAGTTGTTTTTGTTTAATATTTCTACATTATTGCGATAAATGTTTAATTTCTGTTATTTAATAAAGAAAAATGTAATTTATGTTCTTTTACGCCAAAATAAAGCTGAAATAGCAACTGTTGAAAAATATGTCTTTGACTGATATAATAATAATACTCTTCTGACTCAGTTTAAAAAACTAAATATTATATTTTGTCATTTATATTGCCTGTGGCGCTTTTTGGCGCATTTTATCAAAATGTCTGGCGCAATGATTTTCGAGGATCTGGCAACCCTGTTCTTAAGTAGATTAGGTATACATGTACTATTGCTTACATATGTCTATTAAATATTTTTGCTTGCAAATGGATAACTGATTAATTTTTAGGGTTTTGTACTAAAATACAAAACCCTATTGCAATCACGACCTGTGTCCGTCTGTCCGTCCGTCCGTCCGTCTGTATGTCACAGCACTTTTTCTCCGAAACTATAAGGGCTACAGCCATGAAACTTTGTAGAAAGGTCAGAAGTGGTGACCTCTTGAAAGTTCAAGGGTGAAAAATTTTTTCAAATGCGTTTAAGGGGGGTCTCCCCATATAAGGGAGGGACCCCTCAAAAAAAAGTAGGGTGTCATTGGAAAGGTCTCAATGAGATATTTTCAAAACAAGTCTTAAAATTGCCTTATGAGTACCGAGAGGGGCAGGGGAAGGGGAAATGTGTTTATCGATTTTGTGTTTTCTTGAATAAAATCTAAACGGTACCCTTAAACTCAATAAAATTTACCAAAGAGATGACTATTTATAAGATTGATCTTTTCGAAAAGTTTCATAAAGATCGAATAGTATTTACCGAAGTTATAGCGATTTGAATTTTCGTGTATTACTATGGAGCAATATGCCCTGTATTACTATGGAAACATATTGCTATGGAGCCATATGCGCTTTTTACCGACTTAGACACTACAGCTTTGCTAGAATTTGCATGAAAATTTCAGGAGTGATAGGTATCATGAAGATGAGTACATACAATTGAAACAAGTCGAAGAGGCAGGAGAGAGCTCCTAGCAAAAGGGCTTTGTAACCATTCTAGGATTCGAAAAAATAGGCCATGAATCGATGATTACAGTACAGAGGAGTGGCCCCTGAAAAAAAAATTTCATGAAAGGTAGCCGATATGAGTATCAACTGAAAGTTCTCTATGAGAGCTTTTCGAAACAGTTCTTAAACTGACAGTTTTTGCTTCAGTGGGAGCACAGGGGGGAAATACATGAAAAATGTGTTTCCTCCCTCGCGAATGGACACCAGTGATCCAAAAAATCGGAAAAAAATATCAAAGGAGATATTTATGCGTATAACTATAACAAATACCTCAGAGGTCAAAATTCGTTCAACTTTGTTAATAATAGTATGATCCTTGAATTTCACATTTTCTCCAATTAAATCGTCTTTGACATGTTTCTTGATTTTATTCGTTGCTGGTTACTGCATTTTGTAAGTTGAGCACAAAACCCTTCTGACATGAGCATAGGTCTGTCTACCCAACTTGTTTACATTTATCTTTGATACGAAACATTACGTTGCCATTTTTTATTACAAGGCTGAACGAGATTTCATTAATAATTGAGTTTCTTTTAATTGGTTTAATTATCATTGATTGGAACATATCTTTTGTTGTTGATGGAATATTAACAATATATAAAAGTGAGTTTCCGTTTGTTATTATTTTGATCCCTGCAAAATCCAGAGCTTCTTCAACAGTTGTGTATGGCAGCAGTTCATTATCCAAAATGTTTGTTGCAAATTTAATTTCTGATTTTGATAGGATAAGAGAATTTACAATGCCAAGCTTAGCCCAATATATGGTGTAGTCAATGTTGCTTAGTTCTTCCTTAATTAGAGTTAACCTGAGGTGTACAGCGACCAAATAGCTATTACTGATCTGACTATTTTCTTTTATTAATTCTTGTATTTTGTTTATCATTCGAGTGATATTGTTTATCCTATCGTTATAAAGCCGATTTATTACAACGAGTTTTTTGTTGTTTTCCAACGCGTTATTTAACTTCTCGGTAATTGTGACAGCACCCTTGTGGTCAGGGCTACCAGCTAGCCATTTCCAGGCACTACCCAGGAAATTGGGGGATCGGGTTAATCGACGGGGCTTAAGGTTTGCGATTAAACTTCTGATTTTCTGCAGTTCATGAGATAGGAGAGGTATAAGTGAGCTGTGTTGTATTCCCGAAACATTGAGGAGAGGTTCAACTTTCTCATTCAAACGTTTGTATTCATCGATACGAGGTGTGTTCAAAAAGTATCACGAATTTTGAATTTTCGCGGGTTACGTATATTCGAATTTCGATTTTTTTGTGGCGTTATGTTGGTACTCATGTCTGTCACTTATGCCGACAAGCTCGGCCATTTTGAATGTTCACTTAATTGGTGATAGCTGCTTTACTTGCACGTGTTTTCAATCGTCTTCGATTTTTACTTATTCAAAAAAATGGATCAAAGAACGTGTATCAAATTTTGTGTGAAAAACGAAATTAAGTGCGCGGATGCATTCCGAATGTTGACTGTGGCATACGGAGAAGCTACCTTGGACCGAAACAACGTTTACCGGTGGTACAAAATGTCTTTAGAAACCCGAGAAGATGTGAACGACGAAGAGCGTGCCGGACGCCCGAGCACTTCAACAACAGACGAAAAAATTAATGAAGTGGAGAAAATGGTATTGGCCAATCGTCGAATCACCGTTAGAGAAGTTGCTGAGGACCTAAACATATCGATTGGCTCGTGCCATTCGATTTTTATCAACGATTTGGGCATGAGACGGGTTGCCGCGAAATTCGTACCAAAATTGCTCAATTGCGACCAAAAACAGCAACGCATGAACATTGCTAATGAGATGTTAAACTCTGTCCGCGACGAACCAAATTTGCTCCAGAGGGTCATAACTGGTGACGAATCGTGGGTTTATGGTTATGACGTGGAAACCAAAGCTCAATCATCTCAATGGAAGCTGCCGCATGAACCAAGACCGAAAAAAGCGCGCCAAGTTCGGTCGAATGTGAAAGTTTTGCTGACAGTTTTCTTCGATTGCAGGGGCGTGGTGCATCATGAGTTCTTGCCACAGGGAAGAACGGTCAATAAGGAATATTACCTGCAAGTTATGCGCAATTTGCGCGAAGCAATCCGCCAGAAACGCCCGGATTTGTGGGAGAACAAAAATTGGCTTTTGCACCACGATAACGCCCCTGCTCACACATCGTTGCTTGTGCGCGACTTTTTGGCCAAAAACAACACACTAATGATGCCGCAGTCACCGTATTCCCCAGATCTGGCCCCCTGTGACTCTTTCTTGTTTCCTAAACTGAAGAGGCCCATGAAAGGACGACGTTACGCTACGCTTGATGAGATAAAGACGGCATCGAAGGAGGAGCTGAACAAGATTAAAAAAAATGATTTTTTGAAGTGCTTCGAAGATTGGAAAAACCGTTGGCACAAGTGTATAATATCTCATGGAGATTACTTTGAAGGGGACAAAATAGATATTCATGAATAAATAAATAATTTTTGAAAAAAAAAACAAAATTCGTGATATTTTTTGAACACACCTCGTATTTATGGTGTGTATTATTTTGAAATTTCCATTTTGAATTTTAGTTGGTCCGGTATAGAATGAGATAATTTGGGAGCCTGAATAGTCCAGGTATTTTAGCGATTATGGTCTGTAGGATGAATCCGAAAGTGAAATTAATTTCGAATATTACTCTTATGAACGATTTTACCGCTTTCGGTAAGGATAGTAGTATTTCTGTTTTCCTTGACTATTTCCTGTTCAAACCTGGGAGATAATTTTGAACGTTTTCTTTTATTTTGCTTCACATAGATGATATCCCCAACATCATAATTTTTGGTCGGTTGTCTACTTTTATTATGATATTTTTGTCAGTCTCCTGTTTCTTTTTAAGTCTGTCAATGTTTGTCTGTCATATTCTTTCAAAACCGTCCAAGTCAATGTCGGAAACCCTACCAAGGTATAGTTGGAAAGGTTTTTCATTGATGGTCGAATGGATTGAGTGGTTATATTCGTTCGTGGCATGTTGTAGAAGGTTTTCGAACGTTCTTTGTGGTCCATCCCTCTTTAGGCAGCTCATTATTTCCAGAATAGTTGAATGCCATCGTTCAACTTGGCCATTCACCTCGTTTTTGTAAGGTGGCGTCCTGTACACTTTGATTTTCAATTCATTTTCCAATAGAGAAGTGATTGAAGCCGAGGTGAGTGATCCAGAACAAATAAAGGATGCCCAGTAAGGGTTGCTTTACGTCCTCTATTGACCTGGATGCGATGACTTTGGCCATGGCAAATTTTGTCAATTTATCCATGGCAGTTAACACCAAGTTTTTTTTCGGTAGGAAATATATCTATATGAACAGTATGCCCAGGGTAGGATGGAATAGGTGTAGGGTTTATGAAAGTTTTGTTTGGGTGCCTTTCGTTTTTATTCTCCTTACAAACTTGACAGCGGTTAACAAGGTTTTTAATCTTTACCGCCATTTTAGGAAAATAAGAGGTGTTCAATATTTGTAATCTGTTTTCAACTGCATTACGATGGGCACGCTTATGAATTTGAAGGATCTTCTCTTCCTGTTCGACCACGCTCGGGATATCCTCGACCAGCTTTTGGCTAAAGCGAACCCGATAGTCTCTAAAGTGATCGGGATATATTTGCTGTATTTCCCCATTATAGCTTCACTGGTACAGAGCCCATTTTTCGTACTCGGATTTAAAGACCTTTTAAATATGTTTACCAAGTCCACGTCTGAGTATTGAGGTTTTATGAAAACATGTCCTTTATAATTTTCGAAAGAATTGTGAGCTGATAGCTATCCTCTTCTCCGGTCTTCCGAATAAGCTGGGCGCGGAAAACGTTGACAGGTATTTCTACAGTAGGGATTAGGTTCTGCGATGAACTTTCATCGCTGTGTACAGTGGGTGCCATAGAATTTATCTGGGTAATCAATGGAGGCCTCGAAAGAGAGTCAGCAACAATACTAGCTCTACCAGGTTTATATTTAAGCTCGTAATAGTATTCTTCGAGCGCAGCCTTCCACCTCTTCAATTTGCTAATTGTATTTTTGCTGCTGAGAGCATAGGTGAGTGGTTGGTGGTCGGTGTATATCTTTACTTTCCGTGATCCATAGAGGTAGCTCCTTGAAGAATTTAGGGCCCAGATGATGGCAAGCATCTCCTTTTCATTAGATGCGTAATTTTCTTCGGCTTTGGTTAGCGTTCGCTTAAGGAAGGAGATGGGTCTGTTATCTTGGAAAAGGACGGCCCCCATAGTATAGTTGGAGGCATCAGTCATGAGCTCGAAGCGTGAGGATTTAAGTGTCAATGAATTCAGGTGGATGGGCTTATTTTTAGAAAGGTTCTTGGACACTCGTTCATCTTCCCCTTTCAAAAGGGATGTCAGGAGTTTGGAGATTTTAGCGTAGTCTTGAATAAAACGCCTACAATATCCTGACATTCCCAAAAAGAATCAAAGGTCCTTAATTTTTTTTTTAAAGGAAAGTTGATGATGGCCTGGACTTTTTTAGGGTTGGGTT
Source organism: Odontomyia ornata (assembly GCA_963969285.1). Taxonomy (NCBI): domain Eukaryota; kingdom Metazoa; phylum Arthropoda; class Insecta; order Diptera; family Stratiomyidae; genus Odontomyia; species Odontomyia ornata. Next base: position 67,707,053 of record OZ017741.1, on the reverse strand, counting down.
TGATGCCTTCCTTGCTCACGATATATCCTAGGAATTCCACTTCTTCTTTCAGGAATTCGGACTTGTCGATTTGGATTTTAATGTTGGCTGATTTTAGTGTTTGGAAAATTTTGTCGAGGTTCTCAAGGTGCTTACTTTCATTTCTCCCGAAGATGATTATATCATCAATATGGACATGACATCGTTTCCCGATATGTTCCCTCAGAATGTCGTCTAATGCTCGCTGAAAAATTGAGGGCGCATTCTTAAGACCAAAAGGTAGGCAGGTAAACTGAAACTTCCCTTTATTCACTGAGAAGGCGGTCTTCTGGATGTCAGATTCCTTGAGCGGTATCTGATGAAAGCCGCTCTTGAGGTCTAGAACGGAGAAATATCTGTTCTTGCCAAGGTTAGCAAGAACTTCATTGATCTCAGGATTCGGATATATGTCGGGTATGGTCACCGAGTTTAGCTTACGGTAGTCAATGACTATTCGGAATTTCTTCTCCCCAGATGCGTCCGATATTTTTTGGCACAATCCATACTGGGGAATTATAAAGGGATCTCGACGGTCTAATAATGCCATCCTCCAGAAGTTTACTGATTTCTTTCTCTACTTCTGCTTTTAATGCCGTAGCGTATAGGTAGGATCGAGCTAGACGGGATCATTAGTCGTCGTCTTGATGTCACCCTTAACCTTGGTGTTGAAGGTTAATTTCTCATCTTGATCTGCGAAAAGCCTCAAATGCTTCGGATGATAGTATTCTTCTTGGCTGAGGTGTTTGGTTTTGATGGCTATATTATGAGTTAGGTTAGAGGCTTGTTGTTTAAGAGGGATACGTATGTTATGGTTTAATGCCATGAAATTATCTTGCGTATGAATGACGGCATTAAGACTTTTCAGGCTGTCATTTCCGATAATTCCATCAAAAGAGATGAGTGATGGTAAAATAAAAAAATTTAATTTATTAGTGCAGTTGCCAAAGGGTCGAAAACATGAGTAATGGGTAATTTTAACGTATCCGCCGATGGATTTTGCGTAGAAGTTCTTGTGGATAGTGTTGCAAATTCCGGCGTACCGACTTTCTCCCATTCCCAACTTCAAATTTCCGCTGTAACATTTCCACCTTCCTTTGGGCACTCCTACCTTTTCCTCTGTAAATTTATTTATTTTTTTAACATTTTTCCATTTTCCCTTTAATTTTTATTTCTCCATCATCACAATCCCACCCTTTTCCCTTATTTCCAACTACAAAAAATAATACATACTAAAAATTTCAATTTTCCCACTCACAACATTCCATTTATTAATTCCCACTAACAAAACTTCATTCAATACCTTTTCCCTAACAAAACCGAATTCCTTTCCTTCAGACTAACTAATTCTATTCCCACTAACAAATTTTATTTTTATACTGACAAAAATTGATTCATGTTCCTCTACTAACAAAACTCAATCTCATGCCCAAATGCATTGTTGAAGTTGCTTATGAGATGAATGGGAGATCGACAATCCATGGCACCATTAGCTGCGTCGTGAGATATCGATCGAGGGTCTGCTGGAACCCTGGGTTCAAGTTCCCCCGGGCGCACGGAAGCACTCTTTTGGGGGTATCGGCAAAACCAATAGCTTCCGTAATTTATATGTGACACTTTGAATTCAACCAAGCGCTTCTTGGATTGTGCAAGTTGCCATATGTAAAACAATGGATACTATTGAGTTTGTCGATATGGAACAAAAGATGTGTTGGTAGCAGAATCGGAGTGTAATGAACTTTGATTACGTTACCCAGATGCGGCAGCGGTAATTTGAGAATAATTTGGATTGCGGGATCGAATTGGATGAAGGTGAAATGGGAGTTAAGTGGTTAGAATTGGCAGTCAGTGTTTGACGTCGGAAAGAAGCGTGAGCGCTTTGTGTGTGAATTTTTCGGAGTCCGTTGCAAGTTAGAAAGTGGAAGAAGTTCTTTGACGGAGTGAAGAAGAGTTTTTGTTAATCGAAAGTGTATCTTGACTTGCGTTTTGGGGATTTTAATTTGGGGTTGGGATTTCCAGTGTGGGTGTTGGGTGAACTTTGGGGGAAAAAAGTTTTAATTTGGTTGTTAGTACAGAAAGTACGAAAGTTTAAGTGACAGAGTATACTTTGAATGAAGACACAAACTAATTCAAAGTGTGTTGTGAACTAACTGAAATTTAAAGATAACCGAAAAAATTAAGAAGAAGTGAAAAAAGGAAAGAAAGAAAAAACGGTGAATTTAAACAAATTCTATTCTAAAGTGAAGAGAAACAAAAATATAGTGCCGGATGATAAGAGTGAGAAAGTCATACAGTCCAAATGAGCCAGTGTGGAAATTACAAAAGGTGGCCGTTTTACCATCCCTCTTGAATTTTTTTTTTGTACATTCCAGAGACTTCTACTTTAGTTTTCAGAGTCCCCCGCTTCTTTCTTGGCCTTTCCCCGAGCGCTCGGAGTTTTGCAGGAAAGTAAGTGAGTATAGATTTATTTTCTTTACTTTTTGCATTGTTTCAAATTACTTGATTTTACATAGCTTTGTATATTTAGTTAACCTTGGTTTAATCTTTATTTGCTTAAATCCGATTTTGAAGGGGTGGATTTGATTGTAATTAGTTTTTTTTCTTTTTGTAAAATTTGTGAATGGTTTTTTTTATATAATTTTTGGATTTTTGGTAAATAAAACGGCCATGTCACATCAGAAACCATATTTTCATTTCTTGAAATGATCTCCCCCTTTCCCATCCTTTTCCCTTTGTGCTAGTTATTTCATGTAAGGTGGCTCAGCACGAGCAGAGGGTGTCCCGGAAGACCCACGACACGACTGAGCACTAGCCGGCCTCAGTATGCCACCTCGGGCTACGTACCCCTCTGCTAATACTTAATGTCTGCAACTGTGGTGACTTCCGTGGTTGCTACAATATGTTGAGGATATTTTATGTACTTTGGCTGCACATAAGTTCTGTTGGATCCAGTATATATTAGAAAGGGGCCTCTCGGCTCTTTAATTTGTATTCAAAGTAAGGGAGCGAAGAGTGCCTTATTCTAAAAAATAGATGTCTTCCATTTCCTCAGCAACATCGAGATTTTTGTCGTTTTTTTCATCAATATACTCGTCTAAAGTTAAGTCATGTTCTTCGTTCTGTTGCGTGGTGTCATAGTCTTCTGAGTATTCCTCATTGGACTTGTCAGTTTCTGTGTGGTAAATCCTCTGCAGTTTTTGTGGTGCATGGTTCTGCGGTGGTTGCGAGCGTTTTTGTAATAGAGGCTGGTTACGGGGTCTGTTCGCGTAGTTAATTGCGTTCATTCTCATGGAAACATCGACATCCATAGGCTCGAGTCTAGGGATTGGTTTAGAAGGGAGCGGTCTAGGATTAAAGAATTGTGGCAGTCTAGAATTAAAAAATTGTTGCTGTCTTTGGCATGCGGGCTGCTGGTTGACCTGTGGTTGCCGTGCATTTCGTGGTATATGTGCCAACTCAGGGTAAAAGATTTGCCTAGGAGCTAGAATCGATGCGGGTCTTGGCTGAGAAAGTGAGTTTCTACGAGGAGGGACTGGAAATGGTTGTTGATTATGGGCTTTTCTTAATAAATTTTGAGAATTGTTTGCATGCTGCGCCCGATAGTCCATATTCTGGAGCTTTAGGGAAAGTTGCAATCCCTGAGGTAGGTCGACTGGTTCACGAATTCCCAGGAGCCTGAGAAGGTCACCACGCAACCCTCCGATAAAAGTATCGAGTGCTTTGTCCCTATATACCTGAATCATGATGTTGGCGGACTCAGTGCTCAATCCCATTGAAGATATTTTGTTTAAAATAAGGGAGAGATGTTGGTAGACGGCTTGGTAAAATTCCTGAATAGAACTTGACTCTTGCACCAAAGTATTCATTTGGTACCCTAGGGTACCAAGATCCCGTTTATCCGCGTGGTGAACAGTTAAACATTTAGATATTCTTGGCCAGTTCAGGGGAGTATTGTATGACTCCAATGCTACATCGGCGTGACCAGTGCAGGTAAGTGATTTGAATACATCTCTACGAATTTGTCATAAACTTACTCCCCCAGACAGCACTCTGAGCCAAAGCCATTAGATATGTTACGTCAACTAAATGATTCGTCTTTTGGCCAATGCTCAAAGGTATCCTATGAATGTTTTTCTAGTGCATCAAATGAACGTGAATAAGGTAGAAATGAAGTCGTCATTTAAGTATTAGGTAAAGCATATCTTATGGATATTTTTGAATATCTAAGCTTAATTGGCATTTAGTTATAGTTCTAAATATTTCAGGAATGTGAAGGGAAAGAATCTATGAACAACGATTAATAAGGCAAAATGATTTTCCCCCCTCAAGTTAGGGAGAAGCTTCAAAAGTCAATACTTTGGATTTTGTTTGGAAATTTTGGCTTACATTTTCTTCGTCTTCTTCGTAATACTACAGCTCTTCTTGAGCATTCGGTTCTTGTAAATAGCGCCTTCAACTATCTTGGTCTATTGTCTGCGTGCTTCAATTTTCAATTTTTCAATTTTGATGAACTGTCTTCGTCGACCAAGTCAGACCAGCGTTTCCTCGGTTTCCCCACTGGCCTCCGGCCTTCAGTTCTCCCAACGAATATGTTTTTGCGTATCTGTTGTTCATCCATACGATTCATGTAGCCAGCCTTTTGCAGCTTCCGAAGCCTTATAATCGTTCAGAACTCCGGCTCGTTCAAAATTCATACATCTCATGGTTGTATTGGATTGACATTGGTCCCCATCTAGCTTCGCTCTAATTACTCGCCTCAGGACCCGTCACTCAAAGCGATCAATATATTTGCGGATGCTTGGGTTAGGGTCCCTGTTTCACACCCATAGCATAACACAGGTCTTATCACAGATTTGTATACTTGGAGTTTTGGTTTCCCGCACAGCTGGTCTTCAAGATCGTCAAGACTGAAAAAAAATATTTTATTTGCGAGCGCTATTCTTCTGCGGTTTTCGTCTCTTTCATTACCAGTTCCCGTTACTTTGGCGCCTAAATACACTTATTTGCTAAAATTTTCAACACTGTATTTGCCAAGTATAATATTTTGTGTAGTTGAGGTTTTTTTCCTCTTCGACTGCACTATGAGCTTTTTTTTTATTTTCATTGACTTGAAGCCATACTAGTTTTGCTTTGCTCTCGAGTTTCAGGAAGAGTGTTTTGGCAGTTGTCAATGACAGTGACAAAATTTTGATGTTGATTTGTAGTAATGTACGTCATGTATCGACGGGTAGCTTCCTTATGACGCCAGCCCATCTCCCTGCCTTGGTCCGATATCTGAGAAAAAGGCATTGGTGAGTTGGTTATTGATGCGGACTTGGAAGGTCAGCAACGTTATTTTCATTTTGGTATGATGGACTTATTTGGCTGGGATGCCAAAGCAAAGTATTTTTTGGTACAGTACGTTATCATTAATACTGTCGTATGCTTGCTTAAATTCAACGAAAATTTGGTGCAGGTCTATGTTGAACTCCCAGCGTTTTTCAAATACCTGCTTAACTGTGAACAATTGGTCTGTTGTCGATCTACTGCTCTAAAACCAACCTGATACTCCCCAATAATACTGTTGGCGTATGATCCAATTTTATTCTTTAAGATCTATGAAAATACTTTGCACGCCGTACAAAGTAGTGGTATGCCTGTATAATTTTTGCACAGTAGCTTGTCACCTTTTTTGTGTATAGATAAAATAATTGATTGGCTCCACTCGTTCGGCATATGTTCTTGTTGCCAAATGTGCTGAATGACTATGTGAATAGCTTTATGAACACTGCTGCCACCATATTTGATGGGCTACACTGGAATCTCACCGATGCCTGGCGCTCCATTTTTCTTTTGGGCTTTGATGGTGAAGCAAACTTCATTCAGAGTTGGTGGGGCCAATGGAAACTCTCCGGAAACATCTGTAGGCTCCAAAGCTCTAGCGCTGTACGAGAGGATTAAGGATATGATGCCCATCTTTCCTGAATCCTCGTCCCATCTGCGATGATATTTATTTATTTATTTACTTATTTCAGAAAATCAACTTACAGACTAGTAGTCCAATTACAAGTCAATTAATACAATATTTAAATACAAACGTATGAATTCAAAATATGGAAGAAATCATAGAGAGAAGATCACAACACGATATCAAAAATTAAGATTTATAGGAATATTTAAAAATTTGATTTTTCATTGAAGTTTTGAATAAGCCAAGAGACTGTGGTAGAGGAAGAAGACTTTGCTGGTTGTGCATACGAGGTAAGCGTAGTAAGGGAGGGTGGAAGAAGGTGTTAGTACGTGCCTACGAACCTGAAATTGAAGCGAGGATCTATTAGGGCGAGCAGCCTTGAATGTATTTATTTGCCTGCATACATTTTGAGGTAAAAGGCTATTATGAACCTTGAACAAAAGACATTCGTCAAGGGAAGATCGTCTGGACTCGACGGTGGGAAGGTTCAAAGTATGTAGTCGGTCATCATAAGGGGAGTAAGGAAGGTTGAATTTGAAGAATAGAGACCGTGTGAATCTGCGTTGAACTGACTCAAGAGCATCGATGTACTTCCTGTGGCACGGACTCCAAATTTGGGAGCAGCACTCCAAATGACTACATACTAGTGACACATACTGGATGTGATATGTTGGAATGACGAAGCAAATCGTAAAATAAATACAGTTAAGCGAGAGGCTTTCTTAATAATTAGAGCAATGTGGAGATCAAACTTCAGTTTACAATCGAAAAACACACCAAGATCCTTGAAGGAGGTTACATTGTTTGAAGGGATACCAGCAAGCCTATACGTTGAGAAAAGAGGACATATTTTACAGGAGAATGTCATCTGATGAAATTTAGAAACATTTAAGGGGAGATGATTTGATTCACACCAGTCACAAAGACGCTGAAGATCGGTTTGAAGGATATCCTTATCTAACAGGGAATCAATAACTCGAAAAATCTTGAAGTTATCAGCATAAAGGAGACAGGGGGATGTGATAACAGAAGGAAGATCATTGATAAAAAGTGAAAATAGTATGGGGCCAAGTATTGAACCTTGCGGAAGTCCCGAGCTCGGGTGAAAAGAAGAAGAGAAGCAAGAGTTAAAGGTGACTACACATTGATGATTCAGGACATAGGAGAAAAGCCAGGAATAGAGGCAACTAGGGGCATTGAACCCTAAAAGCTTCTTAAATAGGAGAGAGTGATCCACTGAATCAAAGGCTTTAGAGAAATCCATAAAAATAACGTCGGCTTGTTGTTGTTGATCGAGGGCAGCTGCAATATGGTGGGTAAAAGAAAGTAAATTCGGAAGGGTAGATCTGCCTCTGACAAAACCATGCTGTTGGTCTGCTAAAGATAGGAGGACAAAAGGATACAGCGCATGAAAAACTATCTTTTCAAGAATTTTACTAAAACAAGGAATAAGAGAAATAGGACGATAGTTTGAGACGATATTACGATCACCAGATTTGAAGATAGGAAAAATGTGAGCAATTTTCCATTGGGAGAGGAAAACCCCACAGGATGTGGACAGAGAAGAAGGTGACACGTTGGAAAGAACAAGATCAATCAATTTGTATTGGGTGAAAGAACAGAGGAAAATAAAAGAAGAAAGAGCAAAAGACACGCTACCGCCAGAAACTATGGAGACATACAAACCATTCCAAACAATAGAGAGCAAATTGAAGTCACCTCAGACCAATATAGGGGTAGAAGGGAAACGAGCATTAATGTAGCTCGAGAATTCTGCAAAGAAACGTTCGTAAGTAATAGCAGGACTGTTACAAGGGATGGAAAGATGGTTTGATTCGAGGTAGGAAACAGAATCAGATACAGGGACTAGCACAATTATACACTCAACAGGTGAAGATGGAGTGAAATAATCACAGGATTCGCTGGTAAGGGAAACATGTATACCCACTAGAATGCCTCCACCGTCAGACTTACTAGTAGCATCACGATCTCTATCTCTGCGAAAGATTAAATGGTTTGGGAGCAGCTTACTATTACTAATGTCATCTGTCAACTATGTTTCCGTTAGAGAGATGATATTATACGGAAAAAGGATGGAAGAAATGCGAAGTTCAGTAGTCTTAGTCCTCAGGCCACGAAAATTTTGGGAATAACAAGCTCAGAATGGATTACGATGCCTAAGAAATGTTTGTTCTGGAGCGAAAGGATGGTTTCGCTTATGAATCGGAGAGAACTTTTTGACGAATACGCCAGGTGGCCAAAATTTCTTATCAAGGAAGATACTTAAGTCAGCTGGAACTGTAATTTTAAGAGACGCAAATAATCTGTTCGTCTTTCCATCAGGCACCAAGCACTGGAGCAACTTAGGACTAAAGTTCAATTTGTACTTTATATGAGCAATGATATCTTTGGTTGGCGTCCTATATTCTAATCTCGAGAAAAATATTTGTAGCGGTGGAGGTATAGCACGCAGTGGAGTGCCAGGTTTTGTCGCAGTAATGTTTGTCATCATATCGGCTCCAGGTCAGGGTCCCCGGCTGGCAAATGTAGATCCTGGTGAGCCTACGTTTCATACCATCAATTCGGTATGAGCTACAAATCTTGAGACAGAGGTCTCAGGCGGCAGGAAGACTTTGGGTTAGCCCTGATACCCCGATACCAACTAAACGTTGCGGTGTTATGGAATCCGGCTGCAAAAGTTCAGGTTGCTGCTAATTAGATGTCAATTGTAGATGTTTCGGTTGTGCTTGTTGCTGTAGGTGTTGTACATGATATTGCTTTAGAGAGCCAGGCGACAGTTGCTGTTGATATATCAGAGCTCTTGGCAGCAGAAGTTGGCGGCGATAGTGCAGGAGGATTGTTCACTGGGCCTTCCCTATCGTTGATAGAAGGAGTACATACTTTGCTGCGAATTTCTTGTACAATTTTTGATTGCTCTTTTAATACTCTGAGCGTATCTGAAATTGTAACTCCGTGACGGTCATTGCATTGAAAGAAAATGTTTGAATCGAATTTCGCCCGGATGTCATAAAAGGATGCAGGGATGCCAAGGCATTTAAGGTGGAAAGACTTCGCACAATATTCATCACACTCAATAAATTTGGCTCGTAAGGACTCGGGTTCATTGCACTTTTGACATTTGATGTCGTAGGTTGGAGAATTCACAGCCATTTATAATGAAGTAAAAGACGAAACTCGCAGGAAAAAATAAATAAATTAAATTAATTGGGCGTAGGTATTTGTAAAAAAATCACAAAACGTCCGAACCTGCTTAATTTGAATAAATTTCTTTAGTTTAACAGTATTTATTAAATTTTATCGTGTCTCTAGGGTTAAGAGTTTCTAGGATTCCGTAATGAAATCCAAAAACTAAAATATCGTAAGCGAATTTTGCCTATAGCTAGGCGCATTTCGGTAATAAAAAATTTATGGAGTATTGGAAGCACTTTAAAGTACACTCAGGTCTTTGCCTATTATCAGGGGCACGAATAATCACAGTAGTCAATGAATACACTGATCACTTCACAAAAGTTGCATTTAAGTCCACAAAGCACTAATAGATGGCACTGGCAATCGCAAATAAAGAAGATTTACGGACGTGCGTATGCAATAATACTCCACGTTAGTTTAATGACACAATGACGTTTATTTAAACGATAGCTGGCTATAAAAGCAAATCAAAGATGGTCGGTGCCATTCGTATTAATTGTTACGGAGCACGTCAGGTACGTCCGGACTCGATCAAATCTAGTTGAAGAGTGTTGGCTTGGCGGCATTTCTGCAACACTACTGCTGTGGTTGGCGACATCTTGTTGTCGTATGTCGTGACCGCCACAGTACTTCCCTTTTAGTGATATCGTTGTGGAAACAGATATCACGAATAAACTCACCAGATGGTATGGCCGCACGTGATGACGTTTGTCGATGTGGCGGTCTGCGGTTGCAGGTTGATGCTGCGGTGGTGGCTGTTGATCGGAAAACGGGTTGTTACATCGTAAATGCCGCTGATCGGGCATGCGGCTGCAGCATGAGGTCGGGCATGCAACGTAGTGCAAGGTCGGGGATGCGGCCTGGTGTGAGGTCAGGCATGCGACAATGTGCGAGGTCGGGCATGCGGCCTGGTGTGAGGTTGGGCATGCGACACTGCATGCGAGGTGCGGTCTGGTGTGAGGTCGGGCATGCGACCTGGTGCAAGGTCGGGCATGCGGCCTGGTGCGAAGTCGTCCATGCAAATGCAACTACGCTGTCGGGCACTTGATTCGACATTATCGGGTATTCAATGCCGATGGGATTCCGCGTGTCACTGCACTTGGGGTCACCAATTTACGGAAGAGGGTATGAAATAATACTCCACGTTAATTAAATGATACAATGACGTTTATTTAAACGATAACTGACTATAAAGGCAAATCAAAGATGGCCGGTGCCATTTGTATTATGAATGAGTATCTGGTTGAGTCACCTATTAGGTTTACACTAAATGCCGAGAAATGCCAATAACTCTCAATACACCTGCAGCTCTAATACTAAATCTTACTTACATCCACCTCCTGTGCAGTGACGTAAGAGACTGAAGGCGAATCTTTCGCGCCTGATGACGGAATTGAAGGTAATAATATGCCACCGGAATGGACGTTCGGTGACGGGCTAACTCCTCGTCCTTGCATAACACTACGACTTACGGCAATGACTTACGGCAATGACCTCGCAAACGGAAAATGGACTATGACATCCAGATCACTCAATTACCCTGGTGCTGTTAAGGACCTTTTGCTACCGGTCAGTCAATATAAAGTAAACATACTGGTAATCCAGCAAACGAAGTGGATTGGAAATTATATTCAAGACATGAGATCGCATAAAATATTCAAAAGGGGGAAGCTTACTGGAAAACGAAAGTTCAGAGTGGCTTTTATTGTGAATGAGGTGTCCAAATTGTACGTTATTGATGTTGAGGCAGCTAATGAATGGTTGTGTGCGATCCGTATAAAAGCGGAATTCTTCAAAATATGGTTGATGACGTACATGCTCAGACCAAAAAAAAAGGACGAAGAAACGAAGGAAAAGTTCTATAATCACCTGGAAGGACTAGTCGGCTCGTCGTCTTTGAACGACACAAAAATAATTCTGGGTGATTTCAACGCTGAGGTTGACAATGAGATATGACTGAAGGATATAGTTTCCATGATGAAAGAAATGGCAACGGCCAGTACCTGATTGACTTCATATGCAGCAAAAATCTAGTTATACGTTCGGTTTGATTCCCATATCGACGCGTATATAAAATGACCTTGGTATCACCGGATGGCAACACACAGAAACAGATCGACCAAATTCGGATGCAACAACGTTGGGCCCCAAGCATACTTGACTTCCTTACGTACCGAGGAGCCAATTGTAACTCAGCTGATTACTTGATCATTTAACCCGTCGATGTCATATATCAAAGGCATATTCGGCGAACACTAGCCCACTACAAAACTTTGACATCGATAGGCTCTGAACAGTGCCTATGGCGTAAAATTTCATGGAGATCTTTGACAACCAGCTGACTACCATCTTATTATACGCATCGTTGAAACAAGCAACAAGGTCTGGATGGAAGTGAAAGCGGCAATTAAGACCGTGGCAGAACACACAATTGGACATCTATCCCGGCGCAAGAGAAATGATTGGTTTGATAATGAGTGCCAAAATGCGTTAGACAAAACGAATCAGGATTAAAAAGAATATGTAGGTAGGAGAACCAGGACAAAGAGAGAAAACTGTGAAAATCTCAGAGGAGTAGTGAGTGCGATAGTTAGAATTAAGAAAAGAAAATACTTGACGACCAATTAAGAAGCATTGATGTAAGTGTAGCAAGGAACAACACAAGATAAGCATATAAAGTTGTTAAAAGCCTAAAATGAGGTAATCAGCCCAATACCACGCTATGTTGTGAGGACATCGTCAATATCATCGCTGAAGAAATCAAGATTATGGAAAGATAGGTATCATATTTCATGAACCTCTTTAATCCTCCACACAGCTCCAGAGCATTGGAGCCTATAGATGTTTTCCATTGGTTGTTTCATCATCAAAGCCCAAAAGAATAATGAAGCGCCTGGCATCAATGAGATTCTAGTGTAGCTCATCAAATATGGTGGCAGCATTGTTCATAAGGCTATTCACAAAGACATCCAGCATATTTCTCAACAACATCATATGCCAAAAGAATGTATACAATCAATTATATTCCCTATCGACAAAAAAGGTGACAAGCGACAGTGCGAAAATTGTAGAGGCATACCACTACTTTGTTCGGTGGATAAAATTTTTATAAAGATCTAAGAAAATAAAATCGGATGATATGCCAACAGTATAATTGGGGAGTGTCAAAGAGTTGCGAGCGAAACAAATACCGCATATGTACTTACGCTTCGTCACTGAAGTGGCTGTGAGCGAGCAAACACTGCCTATATACTCGCACCTCGCCAATGAAATGTGGCAAGCAAGCACATATGCCCATTGTCATCGAAGAGTGTACTTGTCGTCCAACGAGCAAGCGAAAAAGTAAATAAGCTAGCGAACAAGTTGGGTGAACAGACCTACGCTCATGTCAGAAGGGTTTTGTATTCAATTTTCAAGATGCAGTCACCTGATTGAATAAAGTCAAGAAGCATGTCAATGACGATTTTATTGGAGAAACTATGAAATTCGAAGATCATACTATTATTAACAAAGTCGAACGAATTTTGACTTCTGAGATTTTTGTTATGGTTATACTCATAAATATCTCCCTTGATAATTATTTCAGATGTCCATTCGCGAGGGAGGAAACACATTTTTCATGTATTTCCCCCCTGTGCCCCACTGAAGCAAAAACTGACAGTTTAAGAACTGTTTTGAAAAGCTCCCATGAAAACTTTCATTTCATACTCATATCGGCTACGTTTGATGAATTTTTTTCAGGGGCCACTCTCCTGTACTGTTATCATCGATTCATAGCCAATTTTTTCGAATCCTAGAGTTGTTACAAAGCCCTTTTGTTAGAAGCTCCCTCCTGCCTCCTTGACTTGTTTCACTTATGAGTATTAATTGCAGGTACTCAGCTTCAGTCATTTATAAAATTGAATCAAGTGTTCAAAGCATGCACCTTAAACGTTGAAGTTGGGAAAAAATAACTCAAAATTACTCAATCTTCGCATTTAAAACAGCCACTATTTTGTTTTACGATTACTGATACCACTAGCTGAACTGATTCTCAAAGTTATTCATGACACCTATCATTCCTGAAATTTTCATGCAAATCCTAGCAAAACTGTAGTGTCTGAGTCGGTAAAAAGCGCATGTTGTTCCATAGCCATATGTTGCCATAGTAATACATGCAGCGCATATTGTTCCATAGTAATACAGGAAAATTCAAACCACTATAACTTCGCTAAATATGATGCAATCTTTATGAAACTTGCAGGGTCAATCAATCTTATAAATAAATAGACATTTGTGTATTGAATTTCATTGATTTTAAGGGTACCGTTAAGATTTTATTCAAGAAAGCATAAAATCGATAAATCATACTATTACTAACAAAGTTGAGTGAATTGCGACTTCTCACGTATTTGTTGTTGTTGTACTCATCAAGGCCTACATTCTTGATTTTTTTCAGATTTTTCGGATGGAAGGTGTCCAATCGCGAGGGGGGGGGGGACACAAATTTTTCGTGTATTTCCCCTCCCTGTGTGCCTCTCGAAGCAAACTTTGCCAAACTAAGACCTGTTTTGGAAAGTTCTCATCAAGACTTTTCATTTGATACCCATATCGGCTACCTTCAATGAAATTTTTTTTTCGGGGGGTCACTCCCCTACATGGGGAGACCCCCCTTAAAAACCTTATAAAATTTTTTAGTAGTTGAACTTTGAAGAGATCACCACTTTACACCTACATACAAAATTTGATGCTTCTAGCTTAAGTAGTTTCCGAGAAAAACTGCTGTGACACACGGACGGACGGACAGACAGACGGACAGACAGGACGCGATTTTAGAAGGGTTTTGTAAAATTATTTTACAAAACCCTAAAAAGTAAATAAAAAAGGTTAACCCGCAATGCGCTTCACGCGAGTTATCACATCGTGGACGACAAGGTTTGGGTGTGTTTAAAAAAAAGTAAAGCTGAAGGCAAAGCTAATGGTTCAGGCGAAAACGCTCTTTTGCTCAATGTCGCCAAAGACCGTGGGAAAGCCGAAAGCTTAAGCGAAAAGCACTCCTTCGCACAATTTCCCCAGTTTCGCATATTCGTCTACTGATTCTCACCATCCAAGCAAGCATTTGAGTATCCGCGGTTTTAGTTTTAGACGGAGGTATTGTTTAGTGTTCAACGAAACGGTGAGGGGTGAGGTTTTGGCTTGAGCCGCGATCGTCTATTGACCTTTTGGCGTTCCAGGCCGTGTAGCCACCCTGATCCATTAGCACGTCTAGTTGATTTCCTCTACAGGCTAGCGCTCTCCTGTGAAGCGTGACAAGTCAAGCTGAAAGTGAAAAGAGCTTCACTTTATACTGATAGTTGGAGGTTTTCAATAATGTAATACGTAAAAATGTAATTGAGGAGTGTCTTTTCAAAAAGGCCTAGTTCATGTTTTCGTTTTTTTTAACTGGTAATGCCATTTGATCCGCCACATATCCTAACATGTTCATAGCTTACTAGTTCTTTTTCAATTCGTCTCATTCATCTGAAATTTTACTTAAAAAAGTGATGTTCGCATCAAAACAGCTTAATTAACTACTTTTTCCTTCCATATATCCAGCAGATAAGTTTTTTTACAAAACGGTTTATTTCATCAACAAATTCAAACTTATACCTTCTTTTTGCGACAAATAGGCTTATTTCGAAACTGATGGGAGACTTGCATTTTAGCGTTAAAATAACAGGGTAAAAGTTTTGGGAGCATATTACACATATTTTTGTGTAGATTTTCACATTCGTTTGAACCTCAAGATAGGACTAGACCGAAAAGGAATGTGAAAACTAGGAATGTTAGTAGTGTTTACAATTTATTTGTGAAAAAGAACAAAATAAATCGTGTGTGTAAAAATATGTTTGCTGCAGCCTTCAGTGTTTCTGCAAAACGTTTGAAGAATATCAACAAAACTACATTGGCCGGAAATATCCCCAAAGAAAAACATGGTGGAGACCACAAATCACACAAGTCTATTGACAAAAAGGAGGCACTTAGAAACTTCCTTAAAAAAAGCTACCAGCTACAGAAAGTCATCACAATAGAATGAAATCTAAAAGAATATACTTGTCTTGTGAGTTAAACTGCAAAAAACTTTTGGAGTTTTATAATGAGTCTGTGACCCCTGACTTACGCGTTAAAAAAAACCATGTTTTACAAAATTTTCCATGGTGAATTCAACATCGGGTTCAAAACGCCATCAACTGATGCGTGTAATGTGTGCGTATTATGGAAAAACCGCATAAATCATGAAAAGGATCTGACTAAAAAACAAGAACTCATGACGCAGCTGCGGGTTCATAAATTAAGGGCAAAAGCATTTTATGGTCATATGAAAACTAATCCAGTTTCTTCTATTTCATTTTGCTTTGATCTACAACAGGTGCAACCGCTCCCTTAAACACTGATACAGGATTCATTTTATGCCCGACAAATATGTTTGTATAATTTTTGTGTTGTGCAGCTCGACTCAAAACATCCAGTATTTTATACATGGGATCAAACAATTGCGAAAAGAGGATCTAATGAAATTGGGTCAGCACTGTATGATTACTTATCCACAATGAATATAGGGCCTGATATAAATACAATTCGTCTATCCTGTGATGGATGCGGATTCCAGAATAAGAATAACCATGTCCTCCACATGTTTGATTATTGGCTTTATTCTAAATCCCCAAAGCAAGTGAAAGAAATACATCTGTTTTTCCCTATACGAGGCCACAGTTTCTTACCCGCAGACCGTCTGCTAGGTTACCTGGAGAAAGTTCCAAGAAAAAAGACTTTTATCACAAAGAAAGAGACTTATCATGATATTTTTAAAAACTATGGAACAGTTAAAATTTTGCAGAAGGACTGGCAGTTATTTGATGTTAAGAAAGTGGCTGAACACTTCAAAAACTTAGATAACTTGCAGAAAATGAAAAGAATACAGTTTAAAAAAATAGAAAAAAGAAATAAAACTGTTGGTTGTACAGTTACAGCTTTTGAAAATTACAGATTTGAATCTGGTGAAGTTGTTCAGACGTTATTAAAAAACGAGGTAAAAGAATCCCAAAAGAAATCGGTGTAAATCAATCGAGCGCACAACCAATTCCTGGAAAGAAGAAGAAAGATGTTATAAACTTGCTCAACAAGCAGTTTGGTGAAGAATGGCCAGAATTACCAGAGCTTAAGTGGTACAAAAGCGTGTTATTGCAAGGTGCTATTACTACCGAAGCCGATGAATGTGACTATGATTGTGACTGTAATGAGCCTGCCGTAGGAGAAGTGCGTATCTAAGCGTTTTTAAAAGTATAGTTTCTTCTTTGTTTTAAGATTAAATTTGTAAGTCATATTTCAATATCTAGTACTTATTTTTCATGTGCATTTTATTTCAAGGTTTTTTGAACAAGTACTATAAAATAGTATAAATTTACCAAACACTATCGAAAATTATAATTTGTTATTAAGTAAAACACCCTATTTGAAAACAACGTCCAAATCAGAAGAGCTTCTTTCACAATCCGTCCAAATCAAAAGTGCTTATTTCCTGTAAGTCCTGATCAAAATGTCTTATTTCTTAAATTCTCCGTCAAAAGTGCTTATTTCAGTTTTATAAAAGCGTGTAGGTTTAAAATAAGATATGTACAAATAAAATAAACACATAAATATTACTGTGTAAACTTACCAACTACATCAACTCTTTCAGGGTTTTGTAAAATAATTTTAACAAAACCCTAGTCGTTTCGCGACCTGTCTGTTCGTTTGTCCGTCCGTCCGTGTGTCACAGCACTTTTTCTCGCAAACTACTTAAGCTAGAAACATCAAATTTTGTATGCAGGTGTAAAGTGATGCTCTCTTTAAAGTTCAACTACAAAAAAGTTATTTAAGAGGGGTCTCGCCACATAGGGGAGTGGCCCCCCAAAAAAAAATTTCATCAAAGGTAGCCGATATGGGTATCAAATGAAAGGTCTTGATGAGAACTTTTCAAAACAGGTCTTAGTTTAGCAAAGTTCGCTTCGAGAGACGCGCAGGGAGGGGAAATACACAAAAAAATTGTGTCCCCCCTCGCGATTGGACATAATAATAGTATGATATTCGAATTTCACATTTTCCCCAATGAAATCTCGTCGGTATCCTTAAACTGAACGAAACTCGATGTTTCCGTAGTCCTACTAAATGTTCTTAAGCTTTGTACGTTTTATGAAAATCGAGTGATATACACGGAAGTTATAGCCGTTTGAAATTTCTCCAATGACATCAACAATAACACATGATTTTGGTATTTTATGGACTTTCCATCCAATCGGTCACTACAGTTTTGACTTGATCTTCTTGAAATTTTCCAATAAGGTCAATAACATTAAAATTTTTGAGAATTCATGATTTGAGTGATTTTTGTCGGTTAGCAACATAATGGCGACCGTTGAAAGTAGAAAAATAATGGATTTTAATTTGAACGTGCACATCTCTTTCACATATTTCTTGACGTTATTCATTGCTGGTGATTGCATTTCTGAGAAGTTGGGTACAAAACCCTTCTGACATGAGCGTAGGTCTGTTTACCCAACTTGTTTAAATTTAAGATTCTGTATCAGTTTGAAAGTATTTGGTTTTTTGCAGTTTCTGAAAAAAGTGCTAGTGAGTAAATAAGCTCTTTTGAAAAGACACTCCTCAATTGTAATTTGGTAGTCCGTATGGTCTAGTGGTTAGAGCACTAAGCCTGTAAGCCAAAGGTCTCTGGTTCAAGTTTAGTTGGCGTCAACGAGATTTAGTTCGAGTGATTCTTTGGACGCACTATAAGCCTGTTCAGTTATGATACGTATTGGTTTAAAATCAGAACGTATTGCGGCTGTGTGGACGGACATACGGTCAAAGCGTGATAATGATCATATCACCTTGTGGAGTTGCCGACACATTCGATCATGATAATGAGATACTCTAACTATCTCCAAGCGAAGGCCCGAAAAGGGCTACAGTGCTACGAAAAAAAAATTAATTTATAATTGTTTCCAAAAAACAGTGGAATAAAATTAATTGTTTAAAATAAACTTTTGCCCTAGTTGATCTAGTTTCGATGAGTACAGTGGCAGGTAAGTGTTGTCAGAGAGGACTCTCGCCGAGAGCATTAATGATGTATATGGGATACACATCAAATGAAGCTCTCAGTTCAAGCCAGTATACATAGGCTATACTGGTTTTGCAACGAAAGTGGCGTTAGAGCTGGTAGATCGACAATAGACCAATTGTCCACAGCCAAGCAGATACCTGTAAAATGCTGGGAGCTCAACATGGACATACACAAAATGCTCGTTGATGCAAGCATACGACAGTATTGATCGTGACGTACTGTACCAAATAATGCTTTGCTTTGGCTTCCCAGGCAATCTGTGATAAGACCTGTGTTATGCGATGGGTGTAAAACATGGACCCTAACCCAACCATCCGCAAATATATTGAACGCGTTTGTGTGCTGGGCCCCGAGGTGAATAATTGGAGCAAAGTTAGATGGGGACCAATGGCGAATTCGATTCAACCATGAGCTGTATGAAATTTTTGACGAGCTGGAGGTCTCAATGATTGTAAAACTGCGGAAGCTGCAATGGGCTGGACATATGAATCGTATGGATGAACAAGGAATACCCAAAAACGGAACATAGAAAACGCTAGTCTCACTCGATCGACGAAGAGAGTTCATCGCTGCTCGGATTTCAAAATTGGAGGACGCGGTCAATAGACCGAGACAGTTGAGGCGCTGTTTGCAGAAAGTGAAGGGCCGAAAGGAGCTGTAGTGCTGCGAAGAAGAAGAACAATTGGATTTTTAAGAAACCTTAAAAGTGCCCTAGAAAGGATCAAATAGGTTTTATGGAAGCGGTGCCAGATCTATTTCCCTGTTGTAACATAAAAAACTTTTAAGATCTGCATCATCACAAAAGAGCCAGGAAAAAGCCGATATGGCACCGCTTCCTTAGATATTATTTCATCTTTTTTAGGGCACTTTGAAATTGGTATTCTTTTTCTTCTTTGTAGCACTACAACCCCTCTTGGACCTTCGTTTAGAGATAGACTACTTCTGTCAACGTTTTGCTTATCAAAATGTTCAGTGTTATTGCAAAAGAGGAAAGAGGCATTTAACTGAATAAGTTTGTCGTTAAATTATTCCAGTTCTGTTTCATAAATTGTCGAATACTTTTCATATTATAGTCAAATATGTTGCTTGTTTGATATCCATAGGCCAACTTTAGTTTTTCTTGAAAACCCGTCGGGTCTTGATTTTTAAGTGAGTAGACGCGTTTCTACTTCTTTGAGTCATCTTCAGTGTCACTGGAGAATGACTCGAAGAGGTCAAAACGCGTCTACTCAATCAAAAAAGCAATGCTTGACGACTTTTCACATTATTTTATGTTTGTGATATTATGCATTTGCATATTGTTTTGTTACACTGCTAAGGAAACACTAGAGTCTATATTAAGAAACTCTCACACATGCCTCGTATTTTTTGGGTGCATCACCAATCACAAATAAACATTAGAAGTAATACTGCAGCTCACGAAATACATTCTTGGCATTGAACATTATATTCTCTTATGTAGTTAGCAACAGCTTCCAACACTGTCGCCGCTTGAAGCAATAAAGCTTATACCACTTGATTTATACTGGCTTCATTATGTTGGCGAGAACTGACAAAGTAAAGGTAAAGGATGACTCCCAAATTTAGCCGATTAGTGATTATGCCAAGAAAACCATTATAGGTTGGTATAAATACTAATGTTTCCTCAGTAGATATACCTTCACTCCCATAAAATTTCAAACATTTCAACGCGGTATGGGGTGGAAAAGAATATTGAATGATAATCATTAGTGGCAATTTACAATTCGGCGGGTTTTAACTGGCTAACTTAAACCCTCAACGCTAGGCATTATAGGAAGAATGTCATCTAGAGTTATAGACCATTGATAAATCGGTTATTATAAGCATCGTACTTACTTATCCTGCAATTCACTGTTGATTTACTATTTGATAAAACAAAATTGGCATCATGGTACGCGAATGAGTACAGCTTTAAATACAAATTATACTTTTCACTCTGATAATTTTTCATAAAATCTATTGGAAAATAATGCTCGCATTCTTTGGCGTCGGTCACGAATTCTCGGCACGTTGCAAGTTTTGCCATAGGCACAACATTTACACGACTAGAAGACAGTTTTAGAAAAATCGCAAAAACTACAAAAATTGTAAATGAGCACAACCGCAACATTTTCGCTTTGACTATTCAGTTCAAACTAAGAATCTGGGAATGAAAATGAAATCACTTCTCTCTTCTTTTAATCATTAGTACGTGTAAACAGATCAAATTGATTAAAAATTTTCAGTTTATAGAAGATTCAGAGAAATTTGTGGCATTTATCGCATTCTATTGATAAGCTCATAGCATTAACATTGGCATCTTAGGCAAATCATTTCGCATTTTGAATGATAGTGTAATCAATGAACAAATAATTCAATTTAGCATTACAGAAGACAAACCATGTACGAGTATAAGTGGGGTAGCCGACCTTTACCCCTTAGTACATATTTCAACTGATTCTAAGACGCTAGTGGGTGACATGATCATCTAATGAACGTATTTCAGCTGAATGTACGGATACACGGTCAAAGTGTGGTACTGATTATATCATCTTCTCGAGTGCCGAATCATAAGATCAAAATAACGAGATACTCGAACTTTCTCTATGCGAAGGCCCGCAAAGGGCTGTAAAGTAAAAAAGAAGTGATGGCTGTAAGATTTTGTGAGTCTTAAGTAAATAAGCTAAACAAGAAATTCGCAAACTTCTTGTTTAAACGAAATAGGGGAGATTACAGAAATATGGTTGCACTAATCACAGGGTATAATTCCATACGTATTCACTTACACAGAAAGGGTATTTTGAAGATCCTATTTGTCAACGGTGAACAGGATGAGACAACTATTTGTAGTGACTCATCAGCTTAACATTTCCGTGAAGTAATATAAGTTAACACGGGCATATCACATTTCATCATTCAAATTTCACTTTCCCACAATATGTAGAATTCAGTTTCCATCAAACTGTATTTTTCTACATGTTCCCACCTGACACAGCATATCGAGTATCATTCACCTTCCGCCAGACGAACATGATTTACCTGGAAACTAATTGCGCGAGTAAGCAGTCACGTGGCTTGACAAAATAATAAATCTTGCTAAAGTGCAAGAGAGTGATAGTCTTAAGAAAATTATTTACAACGAACATCTAAATAAAAATATATTTTTTCGTAACTTAGAAAAACGGATTGTTAATTGACGCCCGAGCAGGGACCGCGTTTAGATTACCAGTTTCGTCCGAATATCGTCAAAATTATTTGTAAAAGGCTACGTCCGACTAGCGTAGACGAGAAAGCCTCGATCCAGTCGCGAAATTTCATCCGATTAGTGCAAAATACGAAAGGTTTGAACGCGAAGGGCTCTATACGCGCGCCTTTTAATCCTAGAGAAACGAGGTCCCCCAGTAATCGCTTACTTGAACCAAAAAGGAGCTGAGCACAATCAGCAGTCGCCTACAGGATGATATTAGTTTTAATTCTAGTGTAAGTGGAAATTTTCTTAAGGAACGTTAAATGAAATTAAACGAATAGTGTGAAAATTGTAAATCCAGGAAAACAGTGAAATTGAAAGTGAAAATCAATTTTTAATGTGAGTGACAGGTTTTTAGTGAGGTAGAAAAAGTTGAGAGTGCTTGTTCACTAAAGTTTAATTATTATTCACTAAAATTTATAAGGATAAGAAGTAAGTACCTTCAATTTAAATTTTTTTTGTGATAGTTTCATTTCCAAACCTTCACAATGGCCCGACAAGAAAATCTCATTCGATCCCCATACTGCAAACTAACCACGAAAATGCTTCAAATCGAGGTGGAAGTCCCCCTGATGTTCATGCTCATCTAGAAGCCATTGTATTTAGTATCCTGCAGCCAGAGTGTCCCCGTATAATGCAACGATTTCTAACCCCAGTGGTAGATCTTCAAGAAATAGGGGGTTTCGGCGCGGAAACTGAGTTCTGCAGACCGAAATAAGGATAGGATGGTTCCTCAAAAAACCAGCCACACCAGCTGTTATTGAGGAATTCGGGATTATTCGATATATTCAATTGTTGTAGAATATAATCGAATTAGGGTAAACTGGGAAACTGGGAAAATAGACACGCTTTGTTTGATGTGAACAATACTTTGCAAGTGATTCTTTATTCATAAATCAAAGGTATTTATAATATTTTTTTCTACAATCATCATTAAATTATTTTAATTGCAATCAAGTTCGTTAACCCAAAATGTGCAAGCCAGCAATAATCGAAAGTGTGAAATTTTGCTTGATCGCATAATTATGCAACGTAGTATTTAAGTTAAGAATGTTGACTCTAAAGAATTGCAAGATGGCATTAACATCAATTAAGAATAGGCATAGGCAATACGTTACAAAAATAATAAAATTGAAAAATGTGCTGGCTTGCAAGTTAATAGGAAGAATATCAATAATTATTTTGCTGTACTTTGTTCGGGAACTGAACATGTTGGGCGGGCGCGAGTGATGATGGTGTTGAATCTGTCCCTAAGTGTGGTAGCAGTTCCAGGTTGGTCTTCGGTTTGTCCTGTAGATTTCCTTATTCGTAGAAGGTACGTTTGGCATCTTCCTTTTAATAAGTTTCCAATTAGTAGTAATAGCAGAGTAACAAGTATTCTGGCTGCTGCTGGTACCGTGTGTTCCTTAATTTTCTGCAATGTGCTTACAGGTTCCTGAAGGTTTAAAACCTCGTTCGTGAAAACTTGCTGAGATAATTTGTTGATCGGTTCAGAGAATGCAGATGCTGGCTGTTGTGCGATCGTGTTAAACTTCTCAGGTGGAATCTCTCTCATGAAAGAACTTAAAACAGTCATTTCCTTGTTAAGTGATGACCGAATCGTGACTTCTTTGGTTTCTATAATACAGTTTGTTGCTGTGCATATTATTCCTACATCTGTCAATACGATTTCCTGCCGTTGGCCATTGCAGATTAAGTGTGCGGGAACTGGCGGATCAGCAACAAAAAGCCATGTGTTCTTCGTCCTAAGCTTCTTCCACAATGTACGTTCGCTGCTTGTGCTAAATTTGGGGCACATGATTTGGTTGTGCCTGTTGTAGATCTCATCCAGGATGCAGTTAGGTTTTGTCATCATGTCGGTGGTCGTTCCAGGTGAGCATATTAGTAGCTCTTCCTCGGACTTGCATGCGTCTAATTCTTCTTGGTTCAGAGTGAAATAAACTTGACGATCAAAGTTTACTGCGATTGTGGGAGGCCCTGCATCAATCATGATGAACAGCCGTTATGTGGATGAGATCGTATCTGGTATTTTCAATTATCGTGACATATCCATAAACTGAGGCTCCCTCCTTACTTCGTTTTAGGGATATTCGCTTTTGAGGGCTCCGTAGAATTTCGAAAGCAAAACCAATTTTTGTTTGGTATTTTATATCATCGTGTTAATGGTACTTAGTGAAATTAAATTAAGGATGCTCTCGTGACCATACATGGCTCTTGTTAATTTTGAATACTTTAGGCTTATATCGTCATAATAATCCATTGCTGTAAGATATGTTGATAATACTTGAATGCTGAGCCTGTTGTGATCGATTTGTGCGTACCATCTTTTCATTTCATTGACAGCGCCGATTACTTGGTTCAATTTTTCCCCGAGATTCTTTAGTTTAATAATGGTCATGTTATTCGACTGTGATATTTTCGTGTTTAAGAGCATGCCTTGGTGATTCACAGTTTTGAAGATATTTTGCTGGTTTTCCTGCAAGGTATCTATATCGGTGTAGACTCCGTCGTTAACACCGAAAACAGCAGTGAGTAGCTTGCCAACTAAGCCTCTTTTTGGCCTGGGATTCGAAATAGCCTTGATTTCCTGGATATGGCTAAGTATTTCAACCTGTCTTGATTCCATATGTTGTACGAGTGCCTCACAGTGTGTTAACTCCGATAAATCTCTGGTCTGATAGCACATGTTCTTGACTTCCTTCAGGGTAGATATAACACTTTTCTCATCTTGTAGGGTTGTGTTTATGGGAAAATTTACTTCTAATCTGAGATTCCCACGTAAAACATGAACATAGCCCAGTCTTTCAACGTAGAACCCTCCTTTAGGTCTGATAACCTCGTAGTTGGCATTCGTAGAATTAGCCAGACCCAGAGTTAATAGGGAAAACATGAGAAGGGCTAGATTCAGAAGCTTTGTTTATTTATTTATTTATTTAAACTCCATTTAACAGATAAACATAATCCAATTACAAAATGGAACAAAACAAACAGAAAAGAAAATTAATGAAAATTAGAATTAAGTGTTAAAGTTAATATAAAAAAGAAATTCAATGGTACTAACAACAATAAATATGCGTGTAAAATTAAATTAAAGCACACAAAAAAAGAAAATAAATTCTAATATTTACTCCAGTTGAGTTTTAAGAATTAGGCGTCGTAACCTCAATTTAAAAACTAGGTATGAGTCGGAAAAAGGACCAAGCTCTAGCTTATCATGATTCCTTACCATTCGTATAATAGGAGAGTGAAAATATAAATTTGTACGGGCATACGGTGGCACGAAAAAATTGTTTGCCCGAGAAAAGCGCGATGATTGACGAAGACGTAGGTCTGCAAACAATGTTAATGAAATTTGATTGTGGCAGAGTTGATACAGAAAACACTGATCTAGATACATGCGATGGGATGACAGAGTAGGCAAACGTAGGAAGGATAAACGGCAGTCATAGGGTTGATATGGGATTTTGAATTTGTAAAACAAGACACGAGTAAATTTACGCTGGACATTCTCTAACGAGTCAATGAGGTAGGAGTGTCGGGGAGACTAAACTACAGAGCAATATTCGAGGATAGGACGGGCAAGACAGATAAACAAGCGGACAGGGGTAGATATATTGTTAAATTTATGAGCGTACCTGAAAATAAGTCCCAATATTTTCGAGGCCCTAGTAGTCGCGATTAGAACGTGTGCATCGAAATTGAGCTTAGGATCAAAAGTAACGCCAAGGTCCTTAGCAGAGCTCACAGCAGCGAGTGGGACTTCATTCAACATATAGGTAAAAGTCAGTGGAGAACGATTTAGGTTAAAAGTCATTTTATAGCATTTGGCAACATTAAGACAGAGGCAATTAGATGAACACCAGTTACTTAGTGCAATCAGGTCCATCTGAAGATATTGACAATCTTGTACAGACCTAATAGCTCGAAAGACTTTAAAATCATCGGCATACAGTAGGCAATTGGAAGCGATAACCGAAGGAAGATCATTTATAAACAATAGGAATAGGAGGGGACCTAAAATGGAACCTTGAGGAACACCAGAGGACAGATAGAATGGAATAGAGGTAGTTCCACAGTAACTAACACAACATATACGAGAAGACAAGTAGGAGTCCATCCATGATAAGAGAGGGCCGACAACCCCAAAATTTTTCAGTTTATAACAGAGAAGTTGATGGTTGACCGTGTCAAATGCCTTCGAGAAGTCAGTGAAAATTACATCAACCTGCAATCGATTGTCTAGGGCCTTAGCAATGAAATCGGTGAATTCAATTAAATTTGAGGTCGTAGAGCGACCTTTGAGAAACCCATGTTGTTCTTTCGACAAGATAGGGGTCAATGAAACTAAAAGCCGGTTGTGTACCAGACGCTCAAGTAATTTTGGGAAACAGGAAATTTAGGAAATAGGGCGATAATTCGACACAGAAGAAGGATCACCACTTTTAAGAATAGGAACAACGTTTGCTCTTATCCAATAAGTAGGGAAAATACCAGTCTTTAGACTGAGGTTGAAGAGAAATGCCAGAAGGATACAAAGTGAAGAAGCTAATGACTTGACAAAAACATTCGGCAAGCCGTCAGGACCAGGTGATATATTAGGATTAAGTGAATTAATGAGGGATTCAACTTCGATATGGTCAGTGAAAAGTGAAGAAATGTCAATGGAGTGAAGTACGGGTGTATTAACTGGATTAGAGACATGAGAAGAAGGAATAAAAGTTGACGAGAAGAACAGAGAGAACAAGTTGGAAATATCCTGTGGAGACGAGCTAACTTTATTATTCCAGCGGACTGAAGGAGGGACAGAAGAGGAGGACTTAAAGGATCTAATGTATGACCAGAATGGTTTCGCATTATTCGCCATGAGGGAACTCTCCAAGCTACTGAAATAGTTTTTCATTGCAGTCTTTAGTTCTTTTTTTGCTGCAAGACGTAGATCACAAAAGCGAGCTCTGGATTCTTCAGTACCACAACGCTTGAAACGGCGGTGTGCCTTACTTTTAGCATTCAAGGCACTTAGTACTTGCTTGGTTAGCCATGGTTTCTGCTTTACTTTGCGAAGAGCTTGTAAAGGTGTGAAGTGTTTAATCAACTCATAGAGGTAATTATAAAACTTATTCAGAGCTTTCTCACACTCCAAATTATCAAAAAACTCCTGCCAGTCAATCAAGCTCAGCTCGGAGGCTAAAGCTTCGTAGTTTGCTTTGAAGAAGTTGAATTTTGGCGAAGAAGCAAACGTACGACTTGACAAAGGTGTAATGGAGAGATCGAGCGATAATGGCGGATGATGACTATCGATACTCACTAGAGGATTTAATGCAGTGGAAACAGATAGACAGTTTAGTGGAAAGTTAGAAAGAACAAGGTCAAGTACCCGACCATTAGCATTAGGGATATTATTGAATTGCGATAGTGAACAGAGTGATAGAAATGAGGAGAGGGATAAAGAAGATGCATCGGTTGATGAAACAGAGAAAGGAAGGTTCTTCGTCCATTGCACTGTTCCCAAATTAAAATCACCGCATATTAGAATTAAAGATTGCGGGTGTTGCAATAAGACATAAGAGGAAAACTCGTCAAAGAATGTCTCATACACATACAAAGGAGAGTTACTAGGTATGTAGACAGAGGAAACTAATAAAGATGTATTGTTAGGAAGGAAGATCTTGACAATCACACAATCCACAACACGGGAAAAGCAAAAATCAGCACAAAGGGAGCTACGCACTGTATTACTAACAGCAACAAGAACACCACCTCCATCTACTTTATTTGCAGAGGCCAAGTCCCGATCACAACGGTACATATCAAAATCAAGGGATATTTCCGAGTTTAAGATGTTACTATTTAACCAGGTTTCCGTAAGACATATAAATACATCTTCGCTGAGTTGTAACGATAAAAAGAGCTTACCAAGCTTGGTCCTTAACCCTCTTAAATTTTGGTAATATACTGAAATATTTGAAGCTAAGCTACAGTCATGAAATCTTATACTAGTTTGTAGGTTGCTGTCTACCCGGTACACGAAAGGACTTCCTTCTTCTTGAGCTGAATGGTTTAATAAGTACTCCAGGTGGCCAAGCTTCAGGATTCAAAATAGTATCACAATTTGAAGGCACTGTAAGCTTGAAAGAAGCTACCACTCTGTCTTCCAGATTATCCTTAGTTAATTTGTAGCAACTAATAACTTTAACAGCTGGCCCAAATTTTTTACAAACGTAGTTTTTTAGGTATTCCGCAGTTGTATGGTAGCTTGTTGCCCAGGTGCAAGGAGCAATTCTCATTTTCTTTTTAGGCTGCTTATTTATTTTAATTTCGTGGAATGCGTCACTTTTACGTTTCTGAGAATTGGCTCGAAGAGGTATAGACTGAGGTCTGGTTTGAACAGGCGTAGCTTTAGATTTGGTTCGAACAGGCGTAGTTTGAAGTCTAACTTGAACTGGCTTAGTTGGAGGGTCGACTCGTTGCTCATCATGCAATGCTGTGTGTGCTTGGGATTCTTCAGACCTTTGTGTTTGCTTCGGTGCACTATCCTTGGAGATCTCGACAGGAAGACGACAGAGATTGATGATCGCGACCTTCTTGAATTTGTTTCCGCTGTATTTGACCGTAGCTGTTCGTACTTAACCATATGTTCATGGTTGCACTACATGAATTCGGGCAAGGGGCCATTTGGTCGGTGGCATGTCTCTTTCTTTTATAAGGACTAATTCCCCAATTTTGATGTTTTCTTCGTGCTTAGTCCATTTCGTGTGTCGTTGAAGAGTGTGCAAATATTCATTTGTCCATCTGTTCCAGAATGTTTGATGCATTGAAGTGAGCATCTGCCAACGTTCATGTAGAGTTTTCTGTGATCTATCTGGTTCTGGTAGAGCGAGCAATGGGCGTCCAATCAAAAGATGACCAGGTGTCAGAGCTTCCAGATCATTTGGATCACTGGGTAGTGGTGTAATCGGCTTTGAATTGAGACAGGCTTCTATTTGACAAAGTATCGTGGAGAATTCTTCAAAGGTTGGAACTATCTTGGCCTCGTCAAATACTCGTTTGATATGCTCTTTGACGGACTTCACTCCAGCTTCCCATAAACCTCCAAAATGGGGCGTAGCAACAGGTATAAAATTCCAGGAGACTCCATCTTTGGCTGTTATTCGTGCTAAATCACTTGTGGATCTTTCAATGGCTTCTTGGACGTCTTTATCCATTTGATTGCTCGCTCCGACAAAGTTCGTTCCATTGTCACTAAATATTTCCTGACAGAGCCCTCTTCGACTGATGAAACACTTAACCGCCGCCAGAAAGGCTTCTGTCGACAGATCACTTACAAGCTCCAGGTGGATAGCTTTTGTCACCATACAGGTAAACAGGGCGATGTATCCTTTGAGGATCGTTGATCCTCGTCTTTTAGACATTCTTGTACTAAAGGGTCCTGCATAGTCTACACCACAGCGCGAGAATGCACTTGATGGAGTGATGCGTACGGCGGGTATTGATTGTGATTGGTTTTTATGTGTGCCTCCCTAAAAATCAGGTAAGTTATATGGTTGCGTTGCGGTTGTAGAATGGGGAACTTCGCCCCCTGCGAAATTTTGCATTTCGGAGTCTTCCTCCAACTCGAAGGATTCCCATCTCGTCTATGAAAGGATTGAGTGATCGTATTTTAGCGCTGGCTCCTTTATTTGCCTTTAAATCAGCTATGTCTTGAAAGAATTCTTGTCGTTGAATGATGGAGATGATTTTGAGATGTGCGCTTTGGAGCTCAATGGGTTGTAAGATGCCGATCCTTTTCTCATGACTTGGCTTTCTACAATTGTTGGCGAACCTGAGGCAGAGACTAAAGATTCTTGTCAATTTTTGTATACTGGAGTAGCGTTCCAGAAGCTCGAATTCTTGTTTTGTTGTGCATGTTGATGCTTTTTTAATAGGTGCTTCGATGTTAACAACCAACTGGGACCACACCACCATAACTTATGGTTGTGTAATTCTTTAGGACTTATTCCTCTAGAAGCACAATCAGCGGGATTTTCGTCTGATCTCACATGATTCCATTGCCACTTCCCACCATCGAAAGTCTGTACCTTGGAAACTCTGTTCGCGACATAGGTATCTAATGAAGATGGTTCCTTCTTCAGCCATGCCAGTGTTATCGTCGAATCACTCCAAGCGAAAATTGGTACGTTAGTCAAGCCCATAGTATTAGCTGTTTGATGCAGAAGATTTGAGAGAAGAGCAGCTGCGTTAAGCTCAAGTTTTGGAAGTGATATTTTTGATTTCAGTTACGTAACTTTAGTTTTTGCGCAAAGTAAAGTTGTTCTGATTGCTCCAAAGTTATCGGTTGACTTGCTGTACACAACTGCGGCATAGGCAGCTTCCGAAGCATCGCAGAAGCCATGAAGCTCTATGTTGGCTTTAGACGTGTAGTGAACCCATCGTGGTATTTTTATGTTTTCCGGGTTTGCTAAATCCGTTTCGAATCTATTCCAGCGCTTTACAATCTCTTCGAAAGGCTGGTTGTCCCAATCCAGTCCAGTTTTCCAGACGTCTTGCATAAGTATTTTTGCTCGTATAGTGACTGGAGCCAGCCATTGTAGTGGGTCATAAATACTGGCAATGTTTGACAACAATCGTCGTTTTGTCAGCTTTCGGCCTTTTTCAAATTTCAGAATCTTAAATTCAAATTCGTCTTTACTGGGATTCCAATGAACCCCTAATGTTTTACGCGATGGATCTTCAGTTATCTGAAGTAGTCCCTTCTCTTTTGCATCTTCAGGGACAGCTGCTAATAGCTCTGGATGATTACTAGCCCATTTTCTAAGGTTAAATCCACCCTGTTTCAGTAGGCACGTGATTCCCCTTTGTAGTTTTATTGCCTCCTCTTTGGAATCTGCCCCATTGAGCATGTCATCGACAATAATCGTTTAGAAGGGCTTTAGTCGCGTGTGGATACATGTGTCCCTCATCCTTTGCTAGCTGAATAAGATATCTTACAGCCAAAAAGGTGGCACATGCTGTGCCGTATGTAACTGTCTTCAGCTGATACTCATTAACTGTTTTCGAGTTTTCGTCCCTCCAAAGGATTCGTTGGTAGTCTCTATCTTGTTTTGCTACAATGATCTGCCGGAACATCTTCTCAATATCTGCGGTATAAACGTACTTATGTTTTCTCCATCTTAATAAGATTAGGGCTAGGTCTTGCTGTAACTTGGCACCAGTATAAAGCAGATCATTTAAGCTAGGACCCTCTGAGGAATTTGCTGATGCATCAAATACGACTCGGCTTTTGGTCGTAGTGCTATCTTCTTTAAATACTGGATGGTGAGGTAAGTAAAACACGTTTCCAGTATCTCCGCTGTAAGGAACAACTTTTTCCATGTGTCCGAGCTCAACATATTCCTCAAGAAACTTTTGATATTCTTTTTTCAATTTTGGATCTCTTTCAAGTCTTTTCTCGACTTGCTTGTATCTTAATAAGACTTTAATACGAGATTCTCCAAGTGGTTTTATGTTAATATCATCTTTGAATGGGAGCTGAACTGTATACCTTCCGTGATTATTTCTATCAAATGTTGCTTGAAAATGTTCTTCGCATCGAACTTCAGCGATTGAAGGCTCTCTTTCGCGATCTTCATTGTCCATCTCAAAGAACTTTTCCACAGATTTATGGAATTCAGTCATTGAAATACAAGCTGTTACTTCTTTTGCAATTCTTTTAGCCTTGGACATGGTTTTACCTGATAAAATCCAGCCAAGCTTTGTTTTTTGTGCTACTAATGGATCTGCTTTCCGTAAGCCTTTTTCAATTATTTCTCCTATCACCTCTGCTCCAAGTATGACATCAATTCGTCCCTGGGAGGCGAAATTAGGATCTGCTAGCCTTAGTTCTGGGATCTTACTAGACTTAGGTAAAATCACTCGGTCTTCTGGTAATAACGTTGTAAGTTTCGGCATGATTAATGCTTCGAATAGGAAGGTAAATGTCGATTAAAAGTCTGGTGCTATAGACATGTAGACGTGATTTAGTACAGTCGATGTTTCTGTTTCACCAATACCGGAGATTGTTACAAAAATACTTTGCTTTTTTAGTCCTAGCCTCTTCGCTGCCTTTGAAGTAATGAAGGATGATTGGGAGCCTTGATCAATGAGGGCTCGTAGCAAGATTTGTTGTCCAGTACTCGTTTGTACATTTATTAAAGCTGTTGGGAGCAGAACATTCACATTCACTTCCTTAGTATTCACTGCAGGAGCCGATGGCTGGCAAGATTCATTTGTGGCAATATTGAAGGTAATAGCTTTAATGTTTGGGAAATGCAGAAGCGTGTGGTGTGGTTTATTGCACTCAAAGCATCTACGTGAACTCTTGCATTTGATGCTTTTGGCGTGAGTGAGGCAACGCTTGCATAATTCATTCGACGATATGACGATATGTATTTATGGCGATCTTCAGTGGAGAGTTCCTTAAACTTGCCGCAGCGATATATGAAATGCTGCTCCTTGCAAAATGTACAGGTTGGTTTTGTCATTGTAATGAAAGCTCGTTTCTTGGTGTGCTGTTCGTGGGGCTGTGGTTTGATTGTTGTTAAGGCTTCATGCCTTTTCAGAAGGAAATCGTAGAGCTGTTGAACTGATGGCACTTCCTTGTGGTTGCTTAAAGTGTCTTCGAACATGCGGATGTTTTCAGAGTCAAGTTTTTGCATCGCGGGATGA
Organism: Odontomyia ornata; assembly: GCA_963969285.1. NCBI lineage: Eukaryota > Metazoa > Arthropoda > Insecta > Diptera > Stratiomyidae > Odontomyia > Odontomyia ornata. The sequence goes on along the minus strand of OZ017741.1, from coordinate 67,674,812 downwards.
TCGGATCCCACTGATCCGTATTAAAAGACATACTTTTCAGTGCCGCGAGACAATTCCGCAAAACGTTGAACATGTTGATTATTCCCGTTGATTATTCCTTTTGTTGTTTGAAAATCGCTGCTGTAATATCATGATCGCTGTATCGTAGTTTAATGCATCTAGTTGCAGATGCGAAACGGAATCTTTGGCTTCTCCTTCTAGGTAACTCAGGAGATATTGCATTTTTTGTATTGGTGCTAGGTTGTAATTATCATGTATGACTGTCTTGAACAAGTCATAAAACCTCCTCCATCCCTTAAAATCACCATTAAACGTTGGAATGGCTATTGCTGGCAGCCTTGGCATGTTGCTCGGTGGCCAATTATATTGGTAGGTAGTCGCCAGAATGGGTTCGGCTCGATTGTTCAAGGCAAGCGTCGGGACGTTGCTGTCAGGAGCTATCATCAAAGGTGCGTTAGTTCCAGTAAATGTTGGTGCTTGCATTGTAGCTTTAGATAACACTTCGGTAGGTTTCGAAGGTGGAACATAATGCGTTTGAGCTTCAGTGTAGGCAGATTTGGTTTTTTCGTACTGTTCTCTTGTAGCTGCGTACAAATGTTCAGTAAAGTATTGATGCGAGGGATCAAGTATAGATTTTAAGTCAGCGTGGTTTAATTCAAATTTATTCCAAAGATCTTGAATAATTCCCAGTTTCGTGTCGAAGTATTGTGCATCCTTTCGAGAAGCACTGTCCTTTCTCAAATTCCTCTCCAGATTTTCCAGGGAGCCAGCTAAACGCTGTTGGTCTTCTAACAGTGAATTTATATTCATCTTAATGAGTTTGATGGCAGGCGAGTGTAAATTTGTACGATGGTAATCCCGCTGCAGTCAGCAACAATAAAATCAGAACCTGAGTGCTGCTAAGTCCTAGGCGTGTATGATGATGATTTCCAAGGATCACAGTCAGGAACAAACCAGAACCTGAGTGTCAAATCCTAGGTGCACTGTGATGACGATGTCGAAGGAGCGCAGTCAGGAACAATGAATCTGGAACCTGAGTGACGAGTCCTAGGTGCACTGCGATGACGATGTCGAAGGATCGTAGTCAGGAACAATGAATCTGGAACCTGAGTGACGAGTCCTAGGTGCACTGTGATGACGATGTCGAAGGATCGCAGTCAGCAACAATAAAGTTGGAACCTGAGTGACGAGTCCTAGATGACCTCTTGCAGAAAGCGATGTCCAGGATTACACGCAGCAGCCAATAATGCAAGGATTTTGTTGCAGTTAAGGACAATTGTAGGAACTTAAGTGCAACCGAAATCCGGCTCGATGGACCAATGTTTCGGCGCGGAAACTGAGTTCTGCAGACCAAAATAAGGATAGGATGATTCCTCAAAAAACCAGCCACACCAGCTGTTATTGAGGAATTTGGGATTATTCGATATATTCAATTGTTGTAAAATATAATCGAATTAGGGTAAACTGGGAAAATAGACACGCTTTGTTTGATGTGAACAATACGTTGCAAGTGATTCTTTATTCATAAATCAAAGGTATTTATAATAATTTTTTCTACAATCATCATTAAATTATTTTAATTGCAATCAAGTTCGTTAACCCAGAATGTGCAAGCCAGCAATAATCGAAAGTATGAAATTTTGATTGATCGCATAATTATGCAACGTAGTATTTAAGTTAAGAATGTTGACTCTAAAGAATTGCAAGATGGCATTAACATCAATTAAGAATAGTGAACTATGGGCAATACGTTACAAAAATAATAAAATTGAAAATTGTGCTGGCTCCCAAGTTAATAGCAAGAATATTAATAATTATTTTGCTGTACTTTGTTCAGGAACTGAACAAGGGGATTAAGGAAATCACGAGGACCAGTTAGGGAACATCGCAGAAATGGACCGGATTCCTGACGTGATCAAAGGTATAAGGGAATTCTCAGGTCAATCAGGAGAATTCAGTTCCTGGCGTAAGAGTGTTGACAGAGTCCTTAAACTGTATGATAATTTGCGGGGTTCCCCCAAATACTATGGCATCTTAAAGTTGATCCGTAATTAAATCGTGGGTCAAGCGGATGCAGCACTGGAGTCTGACGCCGTTGTCTGACCCTACATTACTCTGATAAAAGAGATATTAATACTCTAGAATATCAAATGAGTTCCTTAGTGCAGGGTGCTAATAGCATCCAAGGTTTTTACAAAGAAGTGTACCACCATCTATCGCTTATCTTAGATAAAATTTCCTGCATGGATATGGGTCCTGAAGCGACAAATATTATGGTTTAAATATATAGAAATAAAACTTTAGACTTTGTGCGTGGGCTAAATGGACATCTGTCCCATCCCTTGACAATGAGGGAACCAGTTGATGTTCCACATGCCCTAAGATTGTGTTTGAAACAAGTAAATGTAAATTACCGGATAAATGATGCTCAGAGTAGTAGTAATGCAGTTCATCGGATCCAGGATAATACTACTCCGCCAATCCCGCCTAGGCAAAGAAATATTCAGCAAGCACCCACGCCAGCTCCGCGGAATTCACAACATGTACACATACCAGCCCCACAAAATTTCCAGCAAATGCCACCTTTACCTCCGCCTAGATATTTTTTCTAATCGCCTTCGCCAATGTATCCTAGATTATACCCAAAATCTAACTACGTTCAAAACTTTAATAGGCCTTATAATCCCAATCAATTTATCCAGAATCCTCGCTTCCATTCAAGTTCGAGATCACAATTCTCACAGTGGCAACTACCACCAAGACCCCAAAACGAACCTGAGCCCATGGATGTTGACAGGTCTATTCTCTCTATGAATATAAATTACCAGAACTGACCTCAAGCTAGGCCACACTTCCCTCCGAAAAGAGATAATAATCAACCCATTAATTACCCTTCAAAACAAAAGCGCATGTATTTTACACAGGCATCAAACCTGGACAAGGAAACGATAGACTACTAGGAACCAATTGCACATAAGGACCAACAACATGATCAGTCCTTGGTCGATTTCGTTCAATCTTCGGAACTCGGAAATGAGTCTTATGCAGATGCTGAATTATAGAAATATCCAGAGCCCAATGAAACCTCCGATTTGCAAGACATACATTTTTAGGTAAATTTCTCGAGAGAAATTTACCTATTGCGGAGAGTATCATATATATATATATATATATATATATATATATATATATATATATATATATATATATATATATATATATATATATATATATATATATATATATATATATATATATATATATATATATATATATATATATATATATATATATATGGGATATGACGAAATTAGTGACCACGCTCGAGGTTGCAATTTTGCTCTGATTTTCAGGAAAGGTGTATTGAGTAAATATCTCGGCTAACTTCGTGCACCAGCTATATCGGCCAGGCGAAAACAAAATGGCGGCCATTTTAGACGAAAAATTGTGATTTCTGTTCTGACCAATGTATAGCTCCGATTTGGATGAAATTTGGTACAAAGGTTCACTGATGTATGTGACGAATCTTACAACAAAAAATCCAATGTCGGTACGGCTGAAACCAAATGGCGGCCGCTCGAAGATCGAAAAACGTACAAAATTTTGTTGTTATAGTTTTGACCAAAGCTTTCAACCAATGTCAATGAAATTCAGTAGTTTGATGGAAACTATAAGTATTTCAAGAGTTATGTTAAAAAACTGGAGGTCAGGTCGCAAAAAACAAAATGGCGGCGAGGTAAAACTCAAAACTTCAAAGTCCTCTAAAAGTCGCAATTTTAATCCGATGGATATTAAATTTGATTTTAAGATAGAAATTAATTAGATCTAGAAACTTTGCCATTCTGGTGATCATGTATGAGCAGATTTCAAAATGGCGGCGGTTTAAATATGCGACTTTTTCAGGTTTTCGTGGCCCTCTAGCGGTCACATTTTCCAACGGATTTTGATGAAACTTGAGATTATGGATCTTTGTAATAGTTTCTTGTACTATACAGAAAATTTTTTAAATCGAATGAAAAATAAAAAAGGCGAAATTTTAAAACCTAATATTTTTAGCTGCCATTTTCACTAAAATTTGAATAATTTTGCACTGTCTAGAGTGAAACTCTGATTTAAACGAGATTTGCCGCATTGATTGATGAAGTCCTAGCATGCAAAGATTTAAAATAATCCAAAATCAAATGCACACATTCAAAATGGCGGCCCCCAATGGTCAGAAGGAGAGCGCGATTCGCTATTTTAATAGCAACTGAAATAATGAATAATTTTCATGGAGACGTTTTAAATTACTTAACTTGGAAGTATTTATAAAGCAAACCATTTTTAGGATATTGTTAAAATATTTTTACAATACCCTAAAAAATAATGAAATCGTGACTTGTCTGTCCGTCCGTCCATCCGTTTGTTCGTGCGTCACAGTAAGTTCCCTTGCAAACCACATGAGCTAGAATGAAGAGTTTTCTACGTAGGTCAAAAGTGGTGCCTCTCGTAATTTGCAGTGCAAGAAAATATTTTAAAGTGTTTAAGGGGGCCTCCCCATAGAGGGGGCGACTTAAATTTTTTATTATTTCTGTAGCCCTCTAGCAGCCAAGTTTCTCAACAGATTCCAATGAAATTATAAATTATAAGTTATTAAAGCAAGTTAATTTAACCTGCAAAAAATTATGCAAATCGGATGACAAATGAAAAAGTCGGAAATTTACAGCTTAATATTTTTAGCAGCCGTTTTCAATAAAAATTCAAAATGGTGGCCCTTGATGGTTCAGAAAAGGATTGAAAATATTTATATTGATTGCGACGCAAGCGTTGTTCAAACTTTTATGGAAATCTTTTGATATTAACCATTTGAGCTATTTAAGCCGACAAGTTATCACCTTTGTGTGGTAACAACTGTAAAATGTATAAACAGCAAATGTGAGAAGGACAAAACCTGTATTTATATGTTCATGACAATTTATTATCTGCCAATTTCAATATGTGATCCATAAATGTGCAACTCAATTGAATGAGCAAAATACTTGCGACTCTATAAAGGGTCTTTAATACAAACGTCGGCAGATTCTTTTCATGTCAATAAATACCCATGTGGTGTTACGAAAATTGCAGTAAGAAGTTTAGTAGTACGCAAGCCAAATTCTTTTACGAAATATTACGCTACATACGAGAAATTTACCTTTCCGGCTGGTGCTGCCAACGGGGATTTTTAGACTAACGAGCTCTTCGCTCCCTTATTTCGAGTACCGGACGAAGAGCGGATTTAAAATGAAAATTCGAATAGATGCTGGCTCTAACAAGAATTACATACAGCCAAGTTGTGTAAAGTCTTGTCATCCAAACAAAAAAACCTTTCTCGCAAACTCTGTTGGTGGAAACATTCAAATTTCTCATCACGCATTACTTAATCTTTTCGGTCCATCTACCCCAACTTTAAAATTTTTTATCCTTCCTACGTTAAAAACACTTCATGGCATACTCGGAAATGATAGTTTAAAGGAATAACGTGCAATTAAACACACAGCTGAGGAACATTTTACAATCCTAGATTCTTTGCGAATCCCAATAAAACAATATACCTCCAGAGCTGTCAATAGTATTGATATACGAACAGAACAGCTTTCACCCAAATACTATGGCATCTTAAAGTTGATCCGTAATAAAATTGTGGGTCAAGCGGATGCAGCGCTGGAGTGTTACGCCGTTGCCTGACCCTACATTACTCTGATAAAAGAGATATTAATACTCTAGAATATCTAATGAGTTCCTTAGTGCAGGGTGCTGATACCATCCAAGGTTTTTACGAAGAAGTGTACCACCATCTATCGCTTATCTTGGATAAAATTTCCTGCAAGGATATGGGTCCTGAAGCGACAAATATTATGGTTTAAACATATAGAAATAAAACTTTAGATACTTTTGTGCGTGGGCTAAATGGACATCTGTCCCATCCCTTGACAATGAGGGAACCAGTTGATGTTCCACATGCCCTAAGATTGTGTTTGAAACAAGTAAATGTAAATTACCGGATAAATAATGCTCAGAGTAGTAGTAATGCAGTTCACGAACAGTCAAACAAACTTCTCAAGATGTATAGTGTCGGAATTTTTTTTTGCTGCGGTACGTACAAACGTTAAAATAAAATCGATTTTACCTTAAACCACAGAATTTATTTAATGAAAAGGTAAATGTACATTTCGGAAACAATCGTGTTCCTTCTTCAGTACCAACTGACTTATTTGTCTAAAACATCAACCTTATATACAAACAATATTCAATGAACGAGAAAACCAATTAAATAGTAATTACAAAAGACAGTCATAAAAAAACCTAATTGCTGAGGATATACTCAAATGAACTTGAATAGGGGTGATGACGCGTTACCTGTATCATGATTCATTCGCTGTTGTTGTGGGATTTTTTGAATCTCAATACTTTCGATGATATCTAGCTTCCGTATGTCGCTTACCTGACTTATGACCTTCAAATTGTCCGTCTTGATCATATGTCCTGATTCGACAATGTGTTGCGCGACTGCCGATCGTATGTATAGTCAGAAAAAAGGAAAATCAACTCAAACGTAACGGATTAACGACACTTGGTATACAAAACAAACACATGGATACCATCAAACGCGCACCAGTGAGACACACTAACGTAACGACAAAAATGAAAAAGTTATTGAAATCTGTAAACATCGAAATGGTACCATCTAGCAGGAAACTAAAATTAGGAAGCCTTCTCAGGTCGGTCAAGGATCCTCGCAAAGTCAACGAACAAAGCGGAGTGTACCAGATCAACTGTCCCGAATGCAACATGGTCTACATCGGACAAACAAGACGTCCAGCAACTACACGGTGCAAAGAACATCTGAGTGAGGCGGAAAATGCTATTAAAAAGCGAAGAGGGAATAACGACATACGATCGGCAGTCGCGCAACACATTGTCGAATCAGGACATATGATCAAGACGGACAATTTGAAGGTCATAAGTCAGGTAAGCGACATACGGAAGCTAGATATCATCGAAAGTATTGAGATTCAAAAAATCCCACAACAACAGCGAATGAATCATGATACAGGTAACGCGTCATCACCCCTATTCAAGTTCATTTGAGTATATCCTCAGCAATTAGGTTTTTTTATGACTGTCTTTTGTAATTACTATTTAATTGGTTTTCTCGTTCATTGAATATTGTTTGTATATAAGGTTGATGTTTTAGACAAATAAGTCAGTTGGTACTGAAGAAGGAACACGATTGTTTCCGAAATGTACATTTACCTTTTTATTAAATAAATTCTGTGGTTTAAGGTAAAATCGATTTTATTTTAACGTTTAAACTTCTCAAGGTTCTTAGCAGATATACAGACCACTTCGGTGAGCTGGATGATAAGCACACATACAGCACTATAGTGGAAGCCAAAATCCGCACAACCACGGATAGACCAGTTTACTCCAAATCATATCCATATTCTATGGCATTGAAACCGATAGTAGATCAAGAGATACAAAAATTTCTCAGAGATGGTATAATTCGGCCGTTTAGATCGCCGTACAATGCACCGGTATGGATAGTTCCGAAAAAATGGACGCGTCGGGAGAAAAAAATATAGGTTTGTCATGGACTATAGAAAATTGAATAAGGTTACGATACCTGATACAAATCTCTTGCCCGAGATTAACGAGATTCTTGGAAATTTAGGTCAGAACAAATTTTAAACAGTCGTTGACTTGAAGAGCGGTTTCCATCAGATTCCAATGAACGCAAAGGATATGGAAAAAACAGCTTTTTCCGTCAACAACGGTAAATATGAATTTACACGACTAGCGTTTGGTTTAAAGAACGGAGCCTCAATGTTTCAAAGAACAGTTGATACGCTCTCCGGGAGTACATTGGGCGCAGGTGCCAGCCTTACAAAGATGATATCATCATATATGGCAAGGATGAGAACGAACTTTTACAAAACATGGATATTATATTCGAAAGCCTTCAGAACGCGAATTTCGCTTTGCTTCTAAGAGCGGAAGAAAGGAGAATATCCAAGAACCTATCCAGCAGAATTAAAATCCAGTTGAGCCAGGAAGCACTTAATGCTTTTCAAAAGATGAAAATTCGCTGATCTCACAAGACGTCATGTTGATACATCCTGATTTTACAGAAGATTTTGAGTTGACAACTGACGACTTTCAGAACGCCCTTGGTGCTGTACTGCCACAGGGAGGACGGTCCATCAATTTCCTATCTCGAACTCTAAACCGTACCGAAATTAATTATGCTACCAACGAGAAGGAAATGTTGGCCATAATTTGGGCATTAAAATCTTTGCGTGATTTCCTTTACGGATCACGGAAAGTTAGGATTTTCACTGATCACCAGCCACTGACGTATGCATTGAGTAATCGTAACACCAATATTAAAATGAAAAGGTGGAAGTCGATATTGGAGGAATATAACCATGAACTCCAATATAAGCCCGGAAAGGCCAATACCGAGGCTGACACTCTCCCAAGGAAGCCTATGCAATCGAATATCAACTGAATGACAGCTGGTTCTCCTAGTGACGAAAGCTCCTCTCAAAACTTGATCCCCACGGTGGAAACGCCCATCAATGGCTTCCGAGCACAGATTATCCTTAATATAGGCGAACAAAGTACCTATCAGTTGGAACGACCCTTTTCAAATCATTGAAAGCACGTATCTTTCGAACCCCAATATACCAGAGAGAACCTGAGTGGAATTTTTAAGAGATATTTGAGCCCGAGCGTGATCAATGGCTTGAAAACAAACGAAGCAACAATGGGATTCATTCAAGAAATTTACACCCTTTTCTTTAGTACTTACAAAATCCATTTCACCCAAAAGGAAGTTCAAAATTTCCGAGATGAATCAGCTCAGGAGGAACTTATAGTAAATACCCATGCTAGAGAAGAAAATACGCTACAAATTTTGGAACAATATTACTTCCCCAAGATGAGTGCCTAAATCAAAAATATCATTAAACAATGCACTGTCTGTTTCGAAAAGAAATATGATAGGCACCCTAAAAATCCAGTCTTAAAGCCTAGTCCTATCCCTGAATTCCCGGGACATACAGTGCATATGGACACTTATTCCACTGAACGCCACCTAATCTTTACAAATCTGGATAAGTTCAGTAAGTTGGCACAAGCAAGAATTCTAAAATCTAGAGCCCTTGAGGACGTGTGAGCACCGCTCAGGGAACTATTGTTCTTCTACGGCGTACCTAAGTGCGTAGTAGTGAATGGGGAAAAGGCCTTAGACGCTGCATCTATACAATTCATGATGTGCGACCAATTGGGTATTGACATCTACCGTAACCCAGCATATTAGAGCGAGGTGAATGGTCAAATCGAAAGGTTTCACTCCACACTCTCAGAAATAATCAGATGCCTTAAGGCAGATGGGACCCATTGCACATTCGAGGAGCTGCAGAAAGATCCGTTTGCGAGTATAATTTCACTATACACTCGGTAACTGGTAAAAAACCTCTCGAAGTCTTTTATGGCAGAAACGTTCCGACGAGTCCGGAGCAGCTCGAAAAATCAAGAAAGGACAATATAGAGCTCTTAAAGGACAAACAGGAAAAGGATCTCAATTTTCATAACAAAAATAGAGGACCAGCTAAGGAATATCAGGTAGGACAAATAATCTATGTTAAAAACAATACACGTTTAGGATCGAAATTAACAGCAAGATACAAAAAGGAAATAGTCAAAGAAGACAGGCCCACATTGGTCTTAACTGAGTCAGGCAGGACTATTTACAAGAGTGACATTCGAAATTGATTCTTTTCAGGAGCCTTTTATCCATTGTCCGGATTTAAGTGCAACTTACAAATTATAACACCAATCATCTCATCGCTATAAAGATTGGGGAAGCAAAAATTCAACAAGGAAATTTAAAACTCGTACATATTTTCCAAATTGAACAGTATACAATGTTTTTGTCTGAGATCTCATCCACCATCCACGGTCACATCCCATCAAGCAACTCTTTTCATCAACTCCTATTATATGACATATCGCAAATAAAGAACTTAATTGGAAATCTGGAATTCAAAGTGAAACGCTCTCGCAACTTTATTGAAAACGCATGGAAGTGGTTGACAAGTAATCCGGGCCACAGTGATCTCATGCTACTAGAAGGTAAAAAAAACGAATTACTAGAAAATAATAACAATCAAATTGTAATAAATCAGGCATATAACAAAAGAATAAATCAAATAACAAATATTACTAATGAAATCATGAATAGGTACCATAAAAAAGGATAAAGTTTTTGAAAAAACTCTTGCTTTATGTACTCAATATAAAATTCGATTAGTTAATGAAGAACTTTTAAGTATTGCACAGTCATTGAAATTAGCTAAAACGATCACTGTGAATTCCAATGTTTTATTAAGAAAGGAAGCAGATCTAATATTATCCAATTCAGACAGAGGTAACATTCCATGTATGAATATTGAAGAAATTTTAAAATTTGCCGATACCAAAATTTTTAGAAACTCCACTCATATATTTTACATTATCAATATTCCGACAACATATGAAACTAACTATTCAAAATTACTTATAAAGCCTGTAAAAAAGAATTGTATTGTTAACAGCATTGGTTATACTTACAATTTGCAAGAAACTAAAAATTATTATGCCATTGTAGGCACTTGTAAAACCTTTAATAATCTTTCAATTTGTGAAAAAAAAGATATAAAAAACATTAGCGATGCAGAATGTATTCCGCACTTACTCAAAGGCACCCTAGCATGATGTAATAAAACTAATAGTTACCATGTACCATCAGTAGAGGAACTATCATCCGGAACCATACTTCTTAACGAATTCAACGGGAAGGTGAACATCAATGGAACAACACAAAACATAACGGGAACATACTTTGTTACCTTCAGCAACGAAACGATCATCATCGACGATCAAAAGTACACCGTATTTGAAACAACGAAGGTCCAGCTCTTACCACCCATTCTACAACGGGAAGCTCAAGAGGATAAGCTCGAGGAAATACTATCTCTCGAAATGATGCATGAACTACACATAAACAACACCAGGGAAGTCGATCTGATCCGAGTCAAAAACAATATCTCGAGATGGATAAATTTGGGCTTATTTTCTTTATTATTTACAGTACCAATCTTCTCGAAAATCAGTAACCTATGCAAAAGTTCATCAAAAATGAAGGTAAGCATCGAACTGAAATTCCCGATCTTACCTGTCCCAGAGCTACCAGTACAGCATCCAACACCATTGGTCCTTCCGCAGTTTACAACCATGAGACAAGGATATGGAAACCCCTATAATACCCCCTTATTTTAGTTGGATGAGGATATCCAAGCTAAGAGGGGAAGAGTTAATACGGGCATATCACATTCCATCATGCAAATTGCACTTTCCCACAATATGCAGAATTCAGTTTACATCAAACTGCATTTTTCTACACGTTCCCACCAGACATAGCATATCGAGTATCATTCACCTTCCGCCAGACGAAAATTATTTACCTGGAAACTAATTGTGCGAGTAAGCAGTCACGTGGCTCGATAAAATAATAAATCATGCTAAGGTGCAAGAGTCTTAGTCTTAAGAAAATTATTGTACAACAAGTAAAAATATATTAGGTAAATTTCTCGAGAGAAATTTACCTATTGCGGAGAGCATCATATATATATATATATATATATATATATATATATATATATATATATATATATATATATATATATATATATATATATATATATGGGATATAACGAAATTTGTGACCACGCTAGAGGTTGCAATTTTGCTTCGATTTTCACCAAATTTTCAGGAAAGGTGTATTGGGTAATTATCTCGGTTAAGTTCGTGAACCAACTATATCGGCCATGCAAAAACAAAATGGCGGCCATTTTAGACGAAAAATCGTGATTTCTGTTCTGACCAAAGTATAGCTCCGATTTGGATGAAATTCGGTACAAGGGTTCATTGATGTATGTGATGAATCTCACAATAAAAAATCCAAAGTCGGTACGGCAGAAACAAAATGGCGGCCGCTCAAAGGTCAAAAAACGTGCAAAATTTTGTTGTTGTAATAGTGGTCAAAGATTTCAACAGATTTTTATGAAATTCGATAATTTGATAGAAATTATGAGTATTTAAAGAATTGCGTAAAAGAACTGGAGGTCAGGTTGCAAAAAACAAAATGGCGGCCAGTTGAAGGTCGAAATTTCAAAGGCTTTTAAAAGTCGCAATTTTGATTCGACATATATGAAACTTGGTTTCAAGATAGACATTACTTGGACCTACAGTCTTTGATATTTTGGTGATCATGCATTTGCAAATTTCAAAATGGCGGCCGTTTAAATATGCGTTTTTTTCATGTTTTTGTGGCCCTCTAGCGGTCACATTTTCCAACGGATTTTGATGAAACTTGAGACTATGGATCTCTGTACTATGTTCTTGTATTTTGCAGGAAATTATTAAAATTGAATGAAAAATAAAAAAGTCGAAAATTTAAAGCCTAATATTTTTAGCTGCCATTTTCTTTAAAAATTTAATTATTTTGCCCTGTCTAGAGTGAAACTCCTATTTGAACGAGATAGTACATTGATTGATGAGGTCCTAGCATACACAGATTTAAAATAATCCAAAATCAAATGCATGCATTCAAAATGGCGGCCCCCAAAGGTCTGAAGGCAAGCGCAATTCGCTATTTTAGTACCAACTGAAATAATGAATATTTTTCATGGAAACGCTTTAAATGACTTTACTTGAAAGAACTTATAAACCAGATCATTTTTAAGATATTGTAAAATATTTTTAACAATACCCTAAAAAATTATAAAATCGTGACTTGTCTGTCTGTCCGTCCGTCCGCCCGTTTGTTCGTGCAAACCACATGAGCTAGAATGAGGAAATTTTCTACGTAGGTCAAAAGTGGTGCCTCTTGAAATTTGCAGTGCAAGAAAATATTTTAAGGTATTTAAGGAGGGTCTCCCCATACAGGCGGGTCTCCCCATACAAGGGGGTGGCATACAATTTTTTTTATTTCTGTAGCCCTCTAGCAGCCAAGATTCTCAACAGATTCCGTTGAAACTTGAAATTATAAGTTATTAAGGCAAGTTAATTTAATTTAATTATGCAAATCGAATGACAAATAATACAGTCGAAAATTTACAGGTTAATATTTTTAGCAGCCGATTTCAATAAAAATCGAAATGACGGCCCTCACAGTTCGGAAAAAAATTGAAAATGTATATATTAAGTGCACCGCAAGTGCTGATAAAACTTTTATGGAAATCTTTTGAAATTAACTATTCGAGCTATTTAAACCTTTGTGTGGTTACCACTGTGAACTGTGTAAACAGCAAATGCAAGAAGGGCGAAACCGGTATTTATATGTTTACAACAATTTATGATCCGCCGATTTTCAATATGTAATCCATACGCGTGCAAAATATTTGCGCCTCGATAAAAGGTCTCTAAAAACGAACGTGACCAAATTTTTTTTATGTTAATAAATACCCATGTGGTACTACGAAAATTGCAGAAAAAAGTTTAGTAGTAGGCAAGCCAAATTCTTTTTCGAAACTTTACGCTACATACGAGAAATTTACCTTTCCGGCTGGTGCTGCCAACGGGGATTTTTTTTTTCTTAACTTAGAAAAACGGATTATTAACTTATACTATTGTTAGAAAGAATAAAAATCGTAAAGGATTTTGACCGGTTTATTCCAACAAGCATATTTAGCAATTTAACAAAATATAAGGTAGCTAATTTTTTTACTTCAATACTCGGAAGAGCTGTCTTCTTCAATCACTTGGAAATCTTAAAATAAAAAAAAACATTAATCAAATTTTGAAGCTATAGCCATAACATAGTACCTTCATTATGTTCGCAATTGTAAAGCAACAGCATACACATATTCGGAAATTGTTTTATTTCATTTTTGGAATTACGCCCGAGTTTAGGATATAGAGTTCGTGGGCATTCGGGGTCACATTATTCCAGTTGAACAGCAGATGAGATTGACAAAAGAAGTACTGAAAAAATAATATGAAGGTATAGTGAACCTTGCACGAACCATAACTACCTAAAATTATTGGAAAGAAATTAGAAGTATGCATTTTAGTGATAATGACGATCAAGTGTAATCTTAGTTGCAGTTATATGCGAAATGTTTTGACGGTTGTAGGTATATCGAATGTGCTTGGAATTTTAAGTGAACATAATCAATCGATTTTACTTAATTAGCGTAATTAATTACACGTGTATAAGCGTCATGTTTTATTCAAGGCGAAGTACTATGGATCTTTAGTTCAATAATATCAAAGTGAACTACGTCATGTTTATAAGGGGCGTATAACTAAAACAAAGGAAAAATTATAGCAAAAAGCTGACTGTGTTAGCTTTTATCAAGGATAGCTCTTACTTTACTTACTCTATACAAGTTTAGTAGGCTCGTATCTACATAACCCTGATTTCTTGCATAGGGTCTTCGTTTGACATAATTAAGAAAGAATGATTTTTCGTACTTTTCATTGTTTCTTCACTAGGTGCGAATCTATATTTAGGCATGTGCTAAATAGAGTTTAGTTACTGGAAGAAACAAGCTTTCTTTCGGCCTGCCTTCTTAAGATCGCGTGAGGAGCTCATAATCCTCATAATCCTATCTTAATTGGGGCGTTTCTAAATTACGCTTAAGCTGGGCATGTCCCATGTTTTTCGCAGCTCATCTGATTTTCCCTAATATTGGCGAGCCAGTAAAAGTCGGCCAAATCTTCATTGATTCTGCGAATATGTTATTCGTTTCTCAATTTACATTTTAATTTAAAAAGTAATTTAGTAGCATGTTTTCTTATCGGCAACAAGTGTTATATTAAATAGCACATGTCGTACAAAATCGAAATTCCATCATGTGTTGATCTTGGTAACTTTGATTGTAAGCAGTCGTAAAATCAATCTTTTACATAAATTTTGTGAGTAAAAAAATGCGTACTTGCTTGATTTTGGTTCTTCTGAGTAAGTAGTTTTTGATTTGATTGAAGTAAATACTAATCATATTCTTTTACTAGTTTCAATAGCTTTGAGCAATCATGTTGCGAAACGGCAATTTCAACCATGGATTCATGGTTAATAAGCAGGATATAAGTAAAGCATAACGGTTGGGGCTGAAACAGTCTGATAACATAAGCGTATTTGGAGGGTTTGACCCAATTGAAGCCATTGTTTTTGGTCACATATATATATATATATATATATATATATATATATATATATATATATATATATATATATATATATATATATATATGAATTATAAATGTTAAAACATAATTAAACCTAAAGATTCTTTATTTTCATCCGCTTTATCAATGAACATATTAGTATATTTAAGCACATCTGATTAAAATTGTCCAATGCTGCTGCAATGGCTACAAATCTGTATTCTTCCCGTAGTTTTCAGTGCATTCATAAAACTTTCTTTATAAATTCAGTGTTGTCTATAGTACAGAATTTTGGCGAAGCAGTACAAAGAAGCTCAGTTATTATTCATAATTAGGAAAACTGGGTAGTTGTGGATGAGGTATAGGGCATACAACATACAGAGCCCTTCTTCGTGAACTAGTCTACAGTTTTTAGCTATCCGTCAGTACTTTACTCTTCAGCCCGCCATGATTTAATACTATGCCGTAGTTCTTGCTCTTCTAACTGCGTTGATTCATTCAAATCGAAATATTTACCTTCTTCTTCCTGGGATGGTGAAAGCCATGTAACTCACTGCAGCTGCCCCTGCCAATTCTCTTTGGTAGGTTCAATCTTTTATACTCGTATATGGTGGGTGGTTTTATTATAAGTAAAGCTTCTTTTTCCCAGCTCAAATAGCGTAGCCTTACAAGTTGGGTAGCAGACCACGCTCATGTCAGAAGGGTTTTGTGCCCAAAAACACCAGTTACCAGTGACGAATAAAGTCAAGAAACATATCAAAGAGATGTGCACGTTTATAAGAAAACCCATTGTTTCTCTATTTTCAACGGTCGAAATTTTGTTACAAACTAACAAACATCACTCAAATCATGAATTCCCAAAAATTTTTATTTTCTTGTTCTTATCCGAAAATTTTAAGAAGATTGAATGAAAGCTGCAGAGTCTGATTCAATGGGAGGCCCATGAAATACTAAAATCGTGTTTTATTGTTGTTGTAATCGGAGAAATTTCAAATGGCTATAACTTCCATGAATATGATTCGATTTTCATCAAACTTGCAAAATGCAGGGTTTCTCAATAAGAGGTGTTATTTTGATATCAAAAGAAAATTGCCATTTTTTGATATAAATGATCGAATGTTAATTTCATTATAAAGAGAATGATATGTCATTAATAATAAAAAATAACACTAGGCAAATGACCACCATGACCACGCTTACAGGACCATAAAATTTCCATGAAATTTTCCATAACCAAATCGCATAGTCGCTGCCCTATGTCTTCGATAGCCTCACGAATTCCATCTTTGAGGTCTTGAGTCGACGCTGGGCTGTTAACGTAGACCTTCCCTTTCTCGTGGCCCCAAAGGAAGGAGTCGCAAGGTATTAAATCACAAGAGCTCGGTGGCCAATTGTCATCACCTCTTCGAGAGATAATACAGTCCGGGAACTTTTCCCTTAAAGGGTCAATGGTTTCGTTGTTTGTGTAGTACGTAGCGCCATCTTGTTGAAAGTAAACGTTGTCCATATCAATATCACCCAAGTATGGCCATAAAAATCATTAACCATCTCTCAATAGCGCAATTCATTCATCGTAACTGTTGCTCCAGCCTTATTTTCGAAAAAGTAAGGTCCAATGACTCCGCCGGACGATATCCCGCACCAAACAGTAACACGCTGAGAATAGGGAGGCTTTTCAACAATAACTTCTAGCCCCAGATGCGACGATTTAGCTTGTTGACGAAGCCACCGAGGTGCCGAGGTGGAAATGGGCCTTATCACTCAAAATGATTTTTCGATGGCATTCCGGATCATTTTCATGCATTTCAAGGACCCAATCAGCAAAGACACGACGTTATTAATGATCGATCGGCTTGAGTTCTTGTGCGAACTGAACTTTATAAGCCTTAAGATGCAAAATACGGTGTAATGACGTTTGTGGAATGCCTTATTCCAAAGAACGACGAGGAATGGACAAACCTGGGTTTTCTTCAACACTTTCGGCTACAGCAGCAATATTCTCGGCTGTTCTTGAATGACGTGTACGGATTTTATTCTTCAGATCACTAAGTTGTCCAAACAGGTCGAATTTTTCCACCAATTTCTGTATTGCGGTCCGACAAGGTGCTTCACAACGACCCAAAAATGTTCAAGTTTTACGAACCGTCTCTGCCAAAATTTCACCATTTTTATAGTGAATTTTAATAATTTCAATGCATTGTTGAAGCGTGTATTGTTCCATTTTAATTAAACGCGTAGCTTTTACTTTTCAAAAGTCAAAAAATGATAGCTTCAAAAGTGGCATCTACCGAAATAGCGGGCTATTCAAAATAACACCTCTTCTTTATTATGTTTCCAGCTTATGCAGTTTGCGAGAAAAAGTGGTGTGACACACGGATGGACGGATAGACAGGACGTGCTTTCAGTAGGGTTTTTTAAATTTGTGTACCCTAAAAACGATAAACGATATATATGATATATATTTGGTGAATCTGTGTACTTCACAATACTTGACTTAGCCGTCGGTTTCCATAAAATAGAAATGCATCCCCGCGAGATCCCAAGAACTGCATTTACAGTAGAAGATGGCCACTATGAAAATTCTCGAATGCCTTTTGGCTTAAAAAATTCTCCTGCCACCTTACAACCTATCATGTATAATGTGCTGAAAGATGTTCATGGTAAAATCTGTTTGGTATATTTAGACAATTTCATGATATTTTCAACGTCTCTGCATAAGCATGGTGAAAATCTGAGAAAAGTTTTCCAGAGATTACAAAAGTTCAACTCAATAAATCAGAGTTTTTGAAAAGGGATATATAATTCCTTCGGGACTTTGTAGCAACAAAGGCCAATCCTAGCAAAGCTTAGGTGAAAATAAACTATCTCGTATCAAAGCTACCAGAAACGATAAAATCTTTTCTTGATCTACTTGGGTACAACCGTAAATTTATGAGGGATTTTGCAAAACTGACCAATCTTTTAAGAGAGTGTTTGAAGAAAGTTCACACTCTAGATTTAAAAGACCGGTACATTCGTGACTTTGAAAATTGTAAGAATCTTCTTAAGAAAGACCCATTTCTACAACACCCTGATTTTAGCAAGTCCTTTGTGCTAACAACTGACGCAAGCAACTTCGCAATTGGTGCCATTGGAATTAAAACTTAAACAGCTCAGGGATAAATTAAACTATCGTTAAAAAGGAGCTTTTAGCAATTGTATGGGCCGACAAATACTTCTGACTGTTTTTGTTTGGAAATAAGTTGAAAATTGTAACAAGCCGTTAACCTGGATGATGAATCTGACAGACCCTAATTCCAGGATGATCCGTTGGAGGCTTAAGCTCAAAGAGTTTGGCTACGAAGTAATTTATACGAAATACATGCTATGGGACCACACACCTATCTCCAACCATTTCAACTCAAAGCACAAGAGGTACAAGAATATAGTTGGCAGAGAAAATATAAATACAAGCACAAAAATTCCAGAAAAACCTCTGAACGAATTTTCTTTTTAAACATTCCTAGAAACAAAAAATAGAGAGCCATCAACATTTGTTGAAACACCGTTTAGGGTCAAACAAAGACAACCAATACAAAGGCAAGATTTTTCCGAGCCCATATTAAGGCGCAGTCCCCAGTAAAACTGCAAATTTGGGTAAACTTTACAGCAATTCACCTCAGAAACGTTACGATTATTTGTAAAAATTTTTTTATAAGAAGTCAGAATAAACGTTTGATTATTGAATCAACTCATTACATTTTGCAAAAAGTTTGTTGCATCAGTTATAAAATTCAAACAAAATAGCACGTTTTCGTTAAAAAATGTAGTAAATCTCGGAAACTACTTAACGTACCGAGTTGATTTAAGCTACGTTTGTTAGATCTAAATTATTTGCATTGAATTAACTCATCATAAAATCAAATCTTTTTTGCAAAAAATTTCCTAGAACAAAATTTGGAAATTTGATACAAATCAATGTGCATGCATGATATTTGTTCAATGGGTGCAAATTATACATTTTGCTCTAGGAAATTTTTTGCAAAAAACTTTTTTAAATTTTTGATGAGTTAATTCAATGTAATTAATTTAGATCCAACAAACATAACTGAAATCAACTCGGTACGTTAAGTAGTTTCTGAGATTTACTACATTTTTTTAACGAAAACATGCTATTTTGTTTGAATTTTGTAATTTTCGCAGCAAACTTTTTGCAAAATGTAATGATTTGACTCGATAGTCAAAGGTTCATTCTAATTGCTACTTAAAATATTTTGCGAATATTTGTAAGGTTTCTGAGATGTAGGGCTGTAAAGTTTACCCTAATTTGCAATTTTACTGGGTGCTGCGCCTTAACAGAAATTTTCATAAAATTTATCCTCCCTAACGAAAAATTGCATTTTTACCCTAAGTGATGCCATTAGAATAATTTAAGACAACTATAAACACATTTTTCATAGTTCGGATGACGGCGAGAAATAGGTTATCAATAATAAGAGGGCTGAAGTACTACATTAGTCTACACGACTTCCTTTAAAATTTAATAACTGTTATAATGGACCAAGAGTCGGAATATACTTCCACGCTCTTCAAGAGTTTTGGCAACCAATTTAGCATAAATCATTCGATAACTTAATATCAAGAGACCAGTAATAATGCACCAGTAGGAAGGTTATATTCCACGCTAGTAGAAATGTAAAGAAACTCCGCTATAGACGGTTCAAAGCCCTTTTGAGAAAGGAGAGGGGAGACCCTTGCTTCCCCAGCCCACAGCTTCTTCATCCCAAACCCCCCAATTAAATGATAGTAAATACTCTCAGGGTCGCACATTAGGTTTACTGGCTCCCCAGTAATGGGGCAATAAATGCTGAAAAATGCTCATAACTTTAAAAACATCTATAGTTCTGCTACTAAATCCTACTTACACCTCCTTTGTGGGGACGGTGAAGGCAAATCTTCTGCACCTGATAAAGGAATCAACGTAACAACCATGCCACCGGAATGGAGGTCGGGCGACATGCTACCTCCCCGTCTCTGGAAACCCATAAAATGTTTCGAAACCTGCAGATAGGCCTTGGAATGGATTGGACTCACGGCTATGACCTCACAAACGAAAAAAGGACTATAGAGTTGGACCGAAGAAAAGGATGAAGCAACAAAAAAAAAAAACGTTCTACAATCACCTGGAAAGACTAGGCGACTCATTGCCTACAAACGACCCAAAAATAATTCTGGGTGATTTCAATGCTAAGGTTGGCAATGAACTATTTCATCGGGGAACGACTGGAGGATAAAGCCTCCACGATGAAACAAATGATGACGGCCAGCGCCCGTTCGGCTTCGCATGTAGCAGAAATCTAGTCATACGTTTGACTTGCTTCTCACATCGCTGCATTCATAAAAATACCTGGGTATCACCGAATAGCAATAAAAAAACCAGATCAACCATGTCCAGATCCAACAACGATGGGCCTCGATCATATTTGACGTCCGTACGCACCGCGGAGCCAATTATAGCTCAGATCATTGCTTGATCAAATGAGCCCAGTGATATCGTATGTCAAAGGCATATTCAGTGCAAGCCAGCCCGCTACAAAAATTTGACATTGAAAGGCTCCCAACTGCGTCTGTGACCAAAAATTTCTCGGAGAGCATCGACATCCAGCTGGCTCCCATCTTATCAGCCGCATTGTTGAAGAAAAGCAACGAGCTCTGGATTGAAGTGAAAGTAGCTTTTAGACGATCGGACATCAAGCCCAGCGTAGGAGAAATGAATGGTTCAATGATGAGTGCTAAAATGCGATAGAAAAAAAGAATCAGGCACACAAAGACTACATAGATAGGGAAACTAGGACGAAGAGAGAACACTACGAAAATCTAAGAAGAGTAGCGAACAAGATAATTAGAATTAAAAAAATAAAATACTATGACCACCAATTGAGAAGTATAGATATAAGATTAGCGAGCAACAACACGAGACAAGCATACAAAGTAGTAAAAAGCCTGAAATGTGGTTATCAGCACAAAACCACGCTTTGTCGGGATGACATCGGCAGTATCATCGCTGATGAAACCAAGATTAAGGAAAGATGGGCATCATATTTCAAGGACCTCCTTAATACCTCGCACAGCTTCAGAACATTGGAGCTTAGAGATGGCAGCGGAGAGCTTCCATTGGCCCCACCAACTCTGGATGAAGTTTGTTCCATCATTAAACCCCAAAAGAAAAATAAAGCACCTGGCATCGATTGAGTTCCATTGGATATCATCAAACATGGTGGCAGGAGTGTTCGTAAAGCTATTCAGAAAAGTCATCCAGCACATTTGAAAAAAAGAGCATATGCCAAAAGAGTGGAGCCAATTAATAATATTCGCTATCCACAAGAAAGGTGCTGAGTTACAGTTCGAAAATTAAAGTGGCATACCACTGCTTTGTACGGCGTACAAAATATTTTCAAAAATCTTAAAAAATGAGATCGGAGCATACGCCAACAGTATTATTGGGGAGTATCAAGGTGATTTTAGAGCAGGTAGATCAACGACAGCAGCAAACTTTTTGCAAAATGTAATGATTGGACTCGATAGTCAAAGGTTCATTCTAATTGCTACTTAAAATATTTTGCGAATATTTGTAAGGTTTCTGAGATGTAGGGCTGTGAAGTTTACCCTAATTTGCAATTTTACTGGGTGCTGCGCCTTAACAGAAATTTTCATAAAATTTATCCTCCCTAACGAAAAATTGCATTTTTACCCTAAGTGATGCCATTAGAATAATTTAAGACAACTATAAACACATTTTTCATAGTTCGGATGACGGCGAGAAATAGGTTATCAATAATAAGAGGGCTGAAGTACTACATTAGTCTACACGACTTCCTTTAAAATTTAATAACTGTTATAATGGACCAAGAGTCGGAATATACTTCCACGCTCTTCAAGAGTTTTGGCAACCAATTTAGCATAAATCATTCGATAACTTAATATCAAGAGACCAGTAATAATGCACCAGTAGGAAGGTTATATTCCACGCTAGTAGAAATGTAAAGGAACTCCGCTATAGACGGTTCAAAGCCCTTTTGAGAAAGGAGAGGGGAGACCCTTGCTTCCCCAGCCCACAGCTTCTTCATCCCAAACCCCCCAATTAAATGATAGTAAATACTCTCAGGGTCGCACATTAGGTTTACTGGCTCCCCAGTAATGGGGCAATAAATGCTGAAAAATGCTCAT
This sequence comes from Odontomyia ornata, assembly GCA_963969285.1. Taxonomy (NCBI): domain Eukaryota; kingdom Metazoa; phylum Arthropoda; class Insecta; order Diptera; family Stratiomyidae; genus Odontomyia; species Odontomyia ornata. The sequence goes on along the minus strand of OZ017741.1, from coordinate 67,652,369 downwards.
AACTTTAAAAACATCTATAGTTCTGCTACTAAATCCTACTTACACCTCCTTTGTGGGGACGGTGAAGGCAAATCTTCTGCACCTGATAAAGGAATCAACGTAACAACCATGCCACCGGAATGGAGGTCGGGCGACATGCTACCTCCCCGTCTCTGGAAACCCATAAAATGTTTCGAAACCTGCAGATAGGCCTTGGAATGGATTGGACTCACGGCTATGACCTCACAAACGAAAAAAGGACTATAGAGTTGGACCGAAGAAAAGGATGAAGCAACAAAAAAAAAAACGTTCTACAATCACCTGGAAAGACTAGGCGACTCATTGCCTACAAACGACCCAAAAATAATTCTGGGTGATTTCAATGCTAAGGTTGGCAATGAACTATTTCATCGGGGAACGACTGGAGGATAAAGCCTCCACGATGAAACAAATGATGACGGCCAGCGCCCGTTCGGCTTTGCATGTAGCAGAAATCTAGTCATACGTTTGACTTGCTTCTCACATCGCTGCATTCATAAAAATACCTGGGTATCACCGAATAGCAATAAAAAAACCAGATCAACCATGTCCAGATCCAACAACGATGGGCCTCCATCATATTTGACGTCCGTACGCACCGCGGAGCCAATTATAGCTCAGATCATTGCTTGATCAAATGAGCCCAGTGATATCGTATGTCAAAGGCATATTCAGTGCAAGCCAGCCCGCTACAAAAATTTGACATTGAAAGGCTCCCAACTGCGTCTGTGACCAAAAATTTCTCGGAGAGCATCGACATCCAGCTGGCTCCCATCTTATCAGCCGCATTGTTGAAGAAAAGCAACGAGCTCTGGATTGAAGTGAAAGTAGCTTTTAGACGATCGGACATCAAGCCCAGCGTAGGAGAAATGAATGGTTCAATGATGAGTGCTAAAATGCGATAGAAAAAAAGAATCAGGCACACAAAGACTACATAGATAGGGAAACTAGGACGAAGAGAGAACACTACGAAAATCTAAGAAGAGTAGCGAACAAGATAATTAGAATTAAAAAAATAAAATACTATGACCACCAATTGAGAAGTATAGATATAAGATTAGCGAGCAACAACACGAGACAAGCATACAAAGTAGTAAAAAGCCTGAAATGTGGTTATCAGCACAAAACCACGCTTTGTCGGGATGACATCGGCAGTATCATCGCTGATGAAACCAAGATTAAGGAAAGATGGGCATCATATTTCAAGGACCTCCTTAATACCTCGCACAGCTTCAGAACATTGGAGCTTAGAGATGGCAGCGGAGAGCTTCCATTGGCCCCACCAACTCTGGATGAAGTTTGTTCCATCATTAAACCCCAAAAGAAAAATAAAGCACCTGGCATCGATTGAGTTCCATTGGATATCATCAAACATGGTGGCAGGAGTGTTCGTAAAGCTATTCAGAAAAGTCATCCAGCACATTTGAAAAAAAGAGCATATGCCAAAAGAGTGGAGCCAATTAATAATATTCGCTATCCACAAGAAAGGTGCTGAGTTACAGTTCGAAAATTAAAGTGGCATACCACTGCTTTGTACGGCGTACAAAATATTTTCAAAAATCTTAAAAAATGAGATCGGAGCATACGCCAACAGTATTATTGGGGAGTATCAAGGTGATTTTAGAGCAGGTAGATCAACGACAGACCAATTGTTCACAGTCAAGCAGGTACTTGAAAAGTTCTGGGAGCTCAACATAGACATACAGGTACACCAAATTTTCGTGGACTTTAAACAAGCATACGACAGTATTGATCGTAACGTACTGTACCAAATAATGCCAAATAGTCCATCTTAACAAAATGACAATGACGTCGATGACTCCCAAGTCTGCTTCAATAACCTTTGACACAAATATCGGACTAACGCAGGGAGGTAGACTGGCCCCATTGCTATTCAATTTGGCTCTGAAGTACGTCAAGAGGAAGCTACCTGTCGATACACGAGGTAAATTAATGTACAAGTTCAGTCAAGTAGTAGCCTATGCGGATGACATCAACATTTATTCACGATTATCAACAACTGCCAAAAAACTCTTCCTGAAACTTGATAGGGAAGCAAAACTAGTAAGGCTACAAATCAATGAGATTAAAACAAAGCTTATGGCGCGGTCGAGGGAGAATATGAGGGCTACCCGACAAAGAGAACAATAAAAAATTGCCAAAAAGTTTTTTTTTCAACATTTTCTCTTTTTAAGCTCAATACACTTTTCCCAATATTGTTCAATAGGTTAAATACCCGCTTTATGCTAGGAACCGTCAAGCTCCTCAAGAAAGCTACTAACCGCAGACTCTACCTCTTCATTGTTGGCAAATCTTTTGCTACCGAGCCATTTCCTCAAATTCGGAAAAAGAAAATAGTCCAAGGGAGCCAGATTTGGCGAATATGCTGCGTGAGGGAGCAATTCGAACTTCCACTCATTGATTTTAGCCATCGCAATGACGCACGTGTTCATTGTCGTGATGAAACAACACTTTCTTTTTCAATAAATGGGGCAATTTTTTCTTGATTTCATCACTCAACCGCTGCAATAAGACTGAATAATATGCGTCGTTGATTGTTTTTCCTTTTTCGAGATAATAAATAAATATTATTCCACGCACATCCCAGAAAACGGATGACCTTGCCAGCTGACTGAACTGTCTTTGCTTTTTTGGAGCCGGTTTTCCCTTTTCAGTCCACTACTTTGACTACCCATTGATCTCCGGTGTAAGATGATGAACCCATGTTTTGACCATGGTTATGAATCGACGCAAAAACTGGGCTTTATTGCTGCGAAACATTGTCAAACACTCGGCGGAAATATCCTCACGTTGCTGTTTGTGGTCCATTGTGAGCAAACGCGGCACCTATCTTGCGCACAGCTTTCTCATGTCCAAATTTCTGGCCAAAATGCAATGCACAGCATTTTTCGAAATGCCTGCCATGTCTGCTATCTCGCGCACTTATAGTCGACGATCATCCAATACCATTTTGTGGATTTTCTTTAAATTTTCTGACGTAGTGACCTCACTTGGTCTACTACTGCGGTGTTTGTCTTGGCAGTTAGTACGACCTTGTTTAAACTCAGCAACCGTTGGCCGTTGTAAACGAAGGGCGTGAATCCAACTCGGCTTTTATATCGGTTGGACCTTCAAAATGAAAGTATTGTATCACATAACAATGCCAGATTTTTTCCATATTTACAAATTCACTGAGAGCGTTTACTTTGGATGTCTATTAAAAAAATAAAAATAAACGTACCGTTATGAATTTTTCACATTAAGTTGTTGAAAGGTCGTATTGTCAATCGCAGTAATTGTTTTTTTGAAACTACCTGCATTCATAAGTCAGGTCGGGTACTTTTGGGACTACCCTCGTGCTTCAAGCACAGAAAATATCCGACTTGGCGAATACGATATTGAAAATTTGTGTATTTAGGCGCCAAAATAACGAAAACGGGTAATGAAAGAGATGAAATACGCCAAAGAATACAGCCCGCAAATAAAATATTTTATTCAGTTATGAAAATCTTGAAAACCAGCTGCATACACAAGAAAACAAAGCTCCAAGTAAACAAATCTGAGATAAGACTTGTGTTATGCTATGGGTGTGAAACATGGATCCTAACCCAAGCATCCGTTAATATATTGAACACCTTTGAGCGACAGGTCCTGAGGTGAATAATTGGAGTTAAGCTAGACGGGGACCAATGGCGAATTAGATACAACAATGAGCTGTATGAAATTTTTGACGAGCTGGAGGTCTCAATGTTTGTAAGACTGCGGAAGCTGCAATGAGCTGAACACATGTATGGATGAACAACTGATACCCAAAAAGGTATTCGTTGGGAGAACTGACGGCTAGAGTCCAGCGGGGCAACTGATGAAACGCTGCTCTGACTCGGTCGACGAAGGCAGGTATTGCTGCTCGGACTCTGAAATCGGAGGGCGCAGTCAATGGGCTGAGATAGTTGGGGGCGGTATTTGATGGAAGTGAAGGCCCGAGAGGGGCTGTAGTGCTACGAGGAAGAAGAAATATCTAGGATAGACTATGGCAAAAACCACAGTAATGACCCGGAAGACATTTCAAACGAGGTTTTAATTACCTGCAACAATTCAATTCATTTTGCCACAAAACACTCCGTATGGATCATTCTATGGTATGACGTACAAATTTGACAATTGCCTAACACCTTGTAATACCCATGAATATCTTGAAAATTTTTAAGGACTTTGACTACAAAGCGATCAGTCTAAATTTTTAGTCTGTAGCCACTTCTAATCGATCAGGTCAATGAAAGAAATCTAAATTAAATCCCTTCAAAGAAAGCCCCAAAATGTGCATCGAAAGGTCAGTAGTATATATTGAGAAAAAATTTCAGTGTACAAACCCCTTATAACATAATTACAAATACTGCTCATATCGATATTACATAATAACAAGTTGAGTAGACAGACCTACGCTCATGTCAGAAGAGTTTTATACTTAACCTACGAAATGTAGTCACCAGCAATGAATAAAATCGTGAAACATGTAAAAGACCATTTTATTGGAGAAAATATGAAATTCGAAGATCATACTATTCTTAACAAAGTTGAGCGAATTTTGACTTCTTAGGTATTTGTTATTGTTATACTCATAAATATCTCCCTTGATAATTTTTTCAGATTTCCTAGATCACAGGTTTCACGAGGGAGGAAACACATTGTTCATGCATTCCCCCCCTTCCCTATGCCCCCACTGAAGCAAAAACTGTCAGTTTGAAAACTGTTTTGAAGAGCTCCTATAAAGAACTTTCATTTGATACTCCCCTGTACTGTAATCATCCATTCATGGCCAATTTTTTCGAATCCTAGAATGGTTACAAAGCTCTTTTGCTAGGAGCTGTCTCCTACCTCCTCAACTTGTTTCACCTATGAGTATCAATTGTAGGTACTCATCTTCAGTCATCCATTAAATTGAACCAAGTGTTCAAAGCATGCACCTTAAACGTTGAAGTTTAAAACAGCCACTATTTTGTTTTACGATTACTAATACCACTAACTGAACCGATTTTCAAAGATACTCATGATACCTATCATTCCTGAAACTTGCATGCAAATCCTAGCAAAGCTGTAGTGTCTGAGTCGGTAAAAAACGTATTTTGTTCCATTGCCCATACGCTTCCATAGTAATACAGCGAATATTGTTCCATAGTAGTACAGGAAAATTCAAATCGCTATAACTTCGTTAAATACCGTTCAATCTTTATGAAACTCTCAGGACAGATTAATCTTATAAATAATCATCTTTGTACTCAATTTTATTAAATTTAAGGGTGCTGTTAAGATGTGATTCAAGAAAACGTAAAATCGATAAATCATACTATTACTAACAAAGTTGGGTGAATTTCGACTTCTCATGTATTTGTTGTTGTTGTACTCATCAAGGCCTACATACATGATTTATTTCTGATTTCTCGGATCGAAGGTGTCCAATCGCTAGGGGAGTACGCGAAAAGTTCGTACATTTCCCCTTCCTCGGTACCGATAAGGCAATTTTAAGACTTGTTCTAAAAAGATCTCATTAAGACCTTTCCAATGACACCCTACTCGATTACCAATAGTGAAAAAACATTTTTAATAGTTCACCTCCCTATATGGAGAGACCCCCCTTAAACCCATTTGAAAAATTTTTCCATCCTTGAACTTTTAAGAAATCACCACTTCTGACCTTTCCACAAAGTTTCATGGCTATAGCTTCTATAGTTTCGGAGAAAAAGTGCTGTGACATACAGACGGACGGACGGGCGCACAGACGGACAAAGGTCGTGATTGCAAAAGGGTTTTGTATTTTAGTACAAAACCCTAAAAATGGGCTACACCATGGTCTGGATTGTGTAGAATAATATCAGTTAATGAATTGGCTCCTACCGTAAATAAAAATAGTTGAAGACAATTAAACAGGAGATTATAAAGTAAAAGAAAATAACCATTTTATATTACGATTATCTCTAAACAAAATCAAAAAATAAATTTAAACAAAAACAGAATGTAAATTTCGGCTCATGCCGATAAAACACGGGCAGGAACTGATTATATGGGATGTGACGAATAACAATGGACTCATTATCATCATCGTCATCATTATCATTGTCATCATCTATATCGTGGCAGCCTAAGCCGGGCCTTAGCTTACTGGATTAATTTCCTCTAATCGCCAGGACTTTGTGACCTCGTTTACCAGTGAATCGCTCCCAGCAAGGATCTTCTATCAGTTCCTATCGTATCTTTCCATCAAGTTTATTCTTCCCGCTGGACGTCTACTTTGCTGTCCACCCTTTAATAATCTTCTGGGTAGCCAGCATCTGTCCACTCTTTCTACATGGTCCACCCATTGCAATTTGCGAGGTTTAACGCAAGCAAATACAGGTGGTTCATGGAATGGTTCACACAACTCATCGTCATAACGTAGTCTCCACTCTCTTCCTTCTTTCTCTGGGTCATAGATTTTCTGGAGCCCGTTGCATTCAAATATAAACTGCCTTTTCAGATTTGCTCTCAGGGTCCATGCTTCATTTCCATATAATAGCACAGGTTTGGCTATTGATTTGTAAATATGAAATTATATTTTCCTATGCACAACTTTGGACCTAAGAATGGGAGGAACGGCGTAATATGCTTTTTATTCGGCATCCAACATAATCTTTTTGCATCTCTTATATACAGTTTGGCTCCAAGGTGTATAAAGCTATCCACATTTTTAAGGTTATAGTGTCCTACGTTCAGGTTTTATTGAACTGGAGTATTCCTCCTCGTTTGAGTAATGAGCTCAGTTTTAGTTCATTAATTCGCAGGCCAGTTTGGTTTACTTCAGATTCTAGGCTCAAAAGTGCTCCTTTGGCATCTGAGATTGATTAGGACATAATATATACGTTATCAGCATATCCTACCGATTGTGTGGACTTGAAGATTAATAAACCCAAGATTTTAGCTGATTCGTTTGTAATGACAGGTTCCAAAGCAATGCTAAGGAGCATTGGGGTAAGCTCATCTTCTTGTTTTAAGTCTGATTTCATTTTGAAGCTGTTCGTTGATCCGTCGTTTACGTTGACTTGGAACTCCATGTTGATTATTGTGATCTTAACCATGCGGACTAGTTTTTTGGGATAGTGGATTTCTGTCGATACTATTGTATGCTTGCTTAAAGGCTACAAAGATTTTAGTGCACGTTGTTCTTATATTTTCATCACTTTTCAATCAACTGCTTGACTCACAATATTTGGTCAATTGTAGATCACTCAGTTCGAAAGCCTACCTGACACTGTTCAATAATACTTTCATAGTACAGCTTTAATTGTTTGTCTATGTTTTTGGAGAGCCTCTATAGTTTTCACTCCGTAACTTGTCCCCCTTCTTGCATATACTTCATATCATGTTTTTTAACTGCTCTTCTAACTATATTCGGCATAATCTTCGATGGAAAGCGGCATTTCGAGGAGTTTTGCTAGTACTCCATCAATTCTCGGAGCTTTACCTCTTCTGAAGTGACATCCTGCTGCTTACACTTCTTCTCTAGTTGGTGATAAAACTGGGGCCTCTTACTCTACTTCTAGAATGTTCATTCCCTCGGTAGTTGTTGGGGACGCTGTGAATAGCTTCTGATTTGATTTGGACTGGATTACCTATGATTGTCCCTTGTGCACTTTTGCAAAGACTTGTTTGTGGATATAAATCCTCTCTAAATTTCTTAATAGAGGTATAAGCCCATCTGACTTCATGTCGGGTTATGTTTTCGTTTATCTGTTGGATCTTGGTGTTGATTATCAGTCATTTCTTTCTTCGGCAAACTTTTTTAGTTAGTTGCCGGAGGGCGCTAAAATGGCCCAAACTGGTCACTGGATGTGTTCTTTATATGCCTTCTTCTTTTTTCAACTGCTTCCTTGCTTTGTTCGTCCTGCCAGTCGCTCCTACTTTTCTTTGTTCGATATCTTAAGATTATACTCGTATTATTGGTAGTTAAATAATATCAGATTTTCACTTGAAAAGTAAAATAACCAAAACCTCATAAGAAATTAACATAAACGTTTTAATTATCACATTTTAAATAAAAAGGTTCACTTGACCACTCGTGGTAATCAATCCTAACACTTTCCTCTCCGAATCACAACATAGTCTTTAAATCAAAAGAACGATTATGAAATATATAAATTCTTTGAAAATTCTTACAACAAGCGATCTTACCGTCCTTATTTTTGCAATTGTAATTCTTCATCTGACATTCGTTAGCAAATGTTTGCCAAGATCCTTTAGAATTCTTACTGCATACTGTTTTTAGTGTTCTATTACAATGATCACTACAGTCGTCGGCATTTATTCCCAACACCGAAAAGATGACTGCAAAAGTTTTGAATAATCGTTCAAGTATTTCAAATGATTGTTGCTTACCTAGTAAAATTAAAGCGTAAATGCAAGTTTTCATTGTTTTAATTTTAAATTGTACGGTTGCAAGCTCTGATATATATTTCTGTAGTGAAATGAGTGACTTTTTGAGTATTTATATACATGTTATCGGCATTACTGCTATGAAAGTTTAATTGAGCGTAATAAATTACATTTCAAACCAAAGAATTCATTTGATCTGCTACTGTCCCGCCTTGCTTACAGTGAATACCATGTAAACTACAAGGAATCAAGACATATGAAATTTACTAAGAAGTAAAAAGCTTATCAGTATTATCACTGTTAGTTTTCAAAATGTTTCCTTCAAAAAATGAACCATATTCTTCGACGATCAAATCGAAAATCAAATTCTTACAACGGCTTAGTTTTTTTGTGGATTAACTGATAATCATCGACTACCAATGCCATTGGAGCCGAAATTTATAGTGAAGTTGTTCAGTTTCGTTGAGATTATTAGGGCAACTGCAAATAAGACTGCAGTTGGCGTATCGGGTCTCTTGGACAATGTGGGTTAACCTATGTCAATAAAAAGGCGACTTTTGAAAGTTGCAGTACAATCGGTGGTGCTGTATGGGTCGGATGTATGGAAGTTACAAATATTTCATTTGGTAACGATAACAAAAAAAAATTTAATTCAATATAAATTTATTTTAGTGTATTTTTACGTCCGTAGTCTTTGAGTGCCTGATTAAATCTACTAATTTACAATTACAATTAATTTTACTTTACTTTATGCTTACGTTAACATTTTAATATTTCCACAAAATAAAAATGTTTGAGCTGCAAATCTAGTGAAAAAGCGCAAAGGTTAAACGAGATAATGATCTAAGGAATGTAATGCGTATGTTGCAATTGTTGATGAACTTGTTCGACACGTGTTCCAACGTTGCAATGGTATCGGTTGGTAACTCCTCCCCTCTGAAGTATCTGCGTCCCGTAAATTAGAAGTTCAGCGTGATGGGCTGGATGTCCTGGATGCTGCAGTCTGTAGCCGTGGACCCGATCGGCTGGATGATTTCCAATTTTGTTTTGCGCCCCCTAATTTTGTACACTAGAAATATACCATAAGTAAGGATTAGTACAGAAATGAGGCTAATATTTGTTATTAAGGATATCTCGTGCTTGGTGAGTAATCCCTGTAGCCTTGCTGTGTTGTTGAGATGGAAAGTATTGAGAAGTTCTAGGTCTAGCTTTGCGTCCTTTTCATCTGGTCTCGGTTGAAATAGCGAAGGTACTATCTGGAACACCTGCGTCTCTCTGCTAGTAAATTCCCTTTCCTTGATTCGAATCATTTCGTTGTAGATGTGGATAATGAAACTCCAATTTAGTGACTTAGTTGTGTTATTTCCACAAACTTCACCATTGAAGTTTTCTCGGAAGATTGTATTACCACTGATCAATCCGATCGTTTCGTTCCGGTTGTATTGATATGAGCATTCAGTCGTTTCTCCCTTCGTAAGGTGGCTGACATCGTGATCAATTGGTAGCCTTAACATCTGAGTTTCCTTGCAGATTGTAATGTTTTTTATATTGTTGCATTTAGTTGTTATGGCGAAAACTTCTGGCTCGCTTATCAGCAATTCCTGGTATGCTACATACACACGTTTGTTATTTTTTGTTGTTGGTCTTACTAGGACATGGTTGTATTCCTTCTTGCTTGTCTTCGGTAGTGAGATTATGTATAACAGGGTTGATTCTTTAGCTACTATTATTGGTTCGGCGTACTCTACATCCTCTATTTCGTTGTCGTAGGGAGGTGTTTCAATCTGCACAATAAGCTGGTTTATCTCTTCATTATCCAACAAGTTAATGTTGACGATTCCTTCTTTGGCCAGGTGTTCAGCCTGCACGATTTCATTCATCTCATTTATCAATCTCTTGAATAACATCGTGTTTATCGTTAATACGATCATCGAGATGCCCAACTATCTGGTTGTACTAGCTAAGCAGGATGTTAGTTGAATCGATTAGTTTACTGTTGATCTTAAATTTTTGTTCTCGATGAACTCGTTCTGACCTTTAATAACTGTATCACAGTCGGTAGCATCTTGCGATCCAGCAATCCATTTCCACGTGGACCCAACCCCATTTATCGATCTCTTGCTTCTTACATGACTTTGTTTCAAGTTACGAATTAGACGCTGTACTTCATTAGCCTGGTGTTCAATTTGTGGTTTAATGATACTTGTTTTATTCATCCTATGAGTGGCCAATGCAGTTCGATCAATTAGGTCTTCATAGGTGTTTACGTCGATGATGTGCACAAGCTTCACGCTGCCGTTAATTACTCGCCCATTTCCTTTTTCGATAGTAGCCACTGGACCATGGTTTTCAAAGATATTGGCTGTCGAGGCTAATCTGGAAATGGGAAAAGAGGTTTGTTGGTTAATATTCTTAATATGAGATTTATGGATACGTCTGCCATTCGTCGTTTTTATAGTGACTTTATTGTCCTTAGCTACAGTTTTTTTCTTGAAGATGGGTTTGTGTTTGCCCTGAATTTGCTTTACTGCCACACATACCGTTTGTCCAGAATTGTAAGATCTATGTTCTTTCCTCTTAAGGTTCTCATTGCTTAATTTTCTTTTTTGTTTCTTCTTGATCTGTTATGCTAAATCTTCGTTGACCTTTGCTCTAATGTCTATCAAATTCTGGTAGTTTATACGTTGCTGTCTTCTAAAAAACACATCTCTGGGCTTTTTATTTGTTACCATGTATATCGTGTTATTATATAGATCCACGGCTATATTTACGATCTCCTTCAAGGATAAGTCAGGGTATTCGTTTTTGATACACCTTACTATCTCGATTATGGTTGAATGAATCCTCTCAACAATTCAATTTACTTCACTCTTTTGGCAGGGCGTTTTGTATATTTCGATACCCAGGGCTTTGATAAAGTTGGATATTATGAGGCTAACAAGGCTTCCTTCGTTGTTGATTACTAGTACTCAAGGCACTGTAAAGAAGTGGTGCCTTAGTGATCTTGTCCCTCAGATGAAGTGCTGACTTATTCTTGATTCGGAAATACTTTGTGAACTTGGTGAGCTTGTCCGTACACGAAATGAATTTTTCTCCTTGGAGCTCCGTTATATTCATATGTAGCATCTCCGAGGGATTTATAGGGATTGGAGTCTCTTGGAGCTCCAGTTTGTGTGGATGGCGGTCGTACTTGCTGGTATTGCACCGGATGTATTTCTTGATCTCCCTAGCCATATGAGGGAAGTAGAACCTCTCTACGATCTGTTTTTTTGTTCTCTTCTTGATTTCGATGGGCTCTCCTATGTTCACGGTCTATAATTTACATTTGGTTGTCAGAATTTGTGATATCTTCCATGATACGCTGTGCTAAGCACACGTTAAATTTACTAAAATGTTACCAAAAGACGTCTTGCAACTGCTGAATATGCTGCCCTGGAATCTTTATTCCATTTATGATGTTAGGATTTAGCTTCTCGTTCAGCGCTTTGAGGAGGGCCTGGTTGGTTAGCTCTTTGAGCCTAATGTAGTGTCTGTGGTATCCGTTGTGAGGTTCCTCATATACATATACGTCCTTCCCACTGGTGAAGATGAGTTGGTTTTTAAATACATTAATCGGTACCTCACAGTAGGGAATGAGGTCTGTACCGTTCTCCTCCGCACTATGCATGGTTACGGTCGAACCTCGTGTGAGAATATTTGCTTCGCATTTGAGTCTTGATAGTGCATCCGCAACGTAGTTAGTTCTCCCAGGTTTGTATACAAGCTCGTAGTTATACTTTTCGATTCTGGACTTCCACCTTTTTAATTTGGCGTTGTTGTTGCTGTTGCTCAAACTAAACGGGAGGGGTTGGTGATCGGTTAATAGCTTGATTTTTTTCGCTCCATTATCTAAGGCCCATACTATAGCAAGCATTTTCTACTCGTTCGTTGCATACCCCTCCTCCGTTTTGTATAGGGATCGGGATATGTACGTGATGGGCCCGTCCTTTCCGATTTCATCCTGGGAAAGTACTGCACCAAGAGCTACGTCCGAGGCATCCGTTGTTAAAATAAAGTCCTCCGTAAAATCCGGAAAAGCTAGAACCTCAGGAGAGGCAAAAACTTCCTTTAGATTGTTGAATGCCCTTAGGTCTTCATTTCCCATGGTTATTGGGATCATTTAGATCTGCCGGCTTTCACTTGACCCGTTCCCCTCTCGTAAGGTTAGTCAAAGGTTTGGCGATTTTGGCAAAGTCCTTAATGAAGCGTCGATAGTACGAGGCCAATCTTATGAAGCTCTTTAGGTCCTTTAAATTACTGGGTGGCTTCATATTTTTCATTGCGGTGATATTACGTTGGTCTGGTTTAATAACTTCACTTGTAATTATGTAGCCTAGAAACTCCATCTCACTTTTCAGGAATTCTGTTTTGTCTAGGTTGACACGCAGATTGGCCCCTTTTAGCTTGGTGAATACCTTCTCGACATTTGCAAGATGTTCGGCAATCGTATTCCCTCCAAATGCTATTATGTCGTCACTGTAGACACAAGGAGAATTGTGTAATCCGAAAGGGAGCCGAGTGGTTTCGTACTTTCCATTCATAGTCAAAAAGGCGGTCTTCGGTATATCCCGTTCCTTCATCCTAATTTGATGGAGTCCCGATGTTAAGTCGATGGTGGTGAAGAACTTAGAGTTTCCTAGGCTGACGATCGTGTTACACATGTCAAGAATGGGGTAAGTGTCGGGAACAATGCCGGTATTCAGTTTCTTGAAGTCTATCACCATTCTGTACTTTTTTGTGCCTGACGCGTCCGTTTTTTTCTCCACTATCCAGATGAAAGTGTTATACGGGCTCTTGGAGGGTCTCATGATTTCATAGTTCAAAAGTTTATTTATTTGATTCTCTACCTCACCACGCATGTTTGCTGGATAGGAGTATGTCTTCGCATACACGGGCTCTTCCGGGTCGTCTTGATTTCTGCCTCCACGTTAGTGTCTATAATTTGGCTATTGTCTACGGGACTGAAAAGTTTTCTAAATTTTTGTACTAAGTCCCTAAGTTGTTCTCGGGTTTCGGGATGCAACAGGTCGTCTCAGAGTTCGATGTTATTTACTTAGACAGAGTATTTTCCCTTGAGAGGATAACGATATTTGGTTTAATTTTCAGCAATCTATTTTTCCTTTCGATCACCGCTTTAAGTTCCGTCAGGCTGTCATCGCCGATGATCCCGTCAAAGGTCTTCAGGCCAGGTAAAACGAAAAAGTTTACCATAGTATCATTTCCAACACAAGCAAAAAATTTCCCTAATACCTTGAAAGTAGTTTTTATTGGTGTTATCTTGTTAGCCAATTCCGGTCATATGAAGTTTTTATTTGCCCCCGTGTCTATCAAAAATTTTAGGAGCTTGCCGTTTCTAGTCCTGTACTCTAGGTATGGTATGCTAGAGAGGCTTGAGTCATAAAACTTACCTCCAATTCTTCATCATCACCAGCTTGGGAATCTTCCATTTCGTCCTCGTATGATTCGAGATATTTCTCATGAGAAGGCTCTCCGTTTTGCGTTTCTAGAGCATTTATTCTTTGCTGTTTATGAGGATGGCTGTTCGAGTTATTATTCCTTTTCACTGGATCTTTATCTCCTCTGCGGTTCATGTAATTGACCCTCTAATCTTTCATCTAATCGCCTGCAAACTTGCTCAGTATGGTGGTTTTCCACGAACAATTTCGTAATCTTTTAATATTGTCTCTACGTTGTGGATCTAAGAGATATTTTCCATTGGATTGCCATCAAATACTTGTAGCTGTCTCACACTATCCGGTAATTTGCCAATCTCTCTCAGTTCTTCTTCAGTTCATGAACTTGAAGTGGGCTCTCGGCAGTTGAAGCAGATGTTACTTCAGTGTTCGATTCGTCCAATTTTTGAACTCTCACAGTAAGACCTCTAAGTAATTCTGCTAGGGCATCAGGCCCGGCTTCCTCTAGTTTTTGCAATCTTAGAGAAGTGCCTTTTGACAACTATACCTGTGCATTGATTGTTCCTGGCAACTGACCGGTAGCTTTCTGAATCGATTCCATTTTTCGTGCCAGAGTTCAGTAGCAGTTATTAGAGTTAATAAGGAAACACTTCGCTTATGTGCAGTTTTTTGCCAATTACTTTTCATCCGTGCTCCTATGTACACAATGAGTTTTTTGGGTTATGCCTATACACTAGGATTCACTTCGCACTTGGTATAATTTTAATTAACAGCAGCCTTGGGTAAATTATAAACTTGGTATATTTTTGCTCTCACTTAACAAGTTAATATTTATTCAACCCTAGAAAATATTTACATCAATAATTTGGTTTCTGGTACTTACAGCAAGAAGACTTTTATAGCGTGGGCACGCATGTCTTTTGTTCCCAGGGAAGAAGAAATCCGCTAGACCTTGGACAAATAGGCTGTAATAGATCCTTTTTGGCCACTGCTTTGAAGTCGCTAGCTGCCTACTAACGGTACAGCCTGTCTCGAACCACTTTTAACACAAAGTAAATATTCTTTACCGCAGGAACCCGTATTCCGTAAAGCACTATTACTGCACAACGCGAGTTCCGAGTCCTTTTTCTAAACAACTTAATTCAAGCTTTTACACGATGCGTTAAAAATGTCCCTGCTCGGGCGCCAGTTACAAATATTTTATTTGGTAACGATAAAAAAAAAACAAATTTATTTCAATATAAATTTATTTGAGTGTATTTTTACGTCCGTAGTCTGTTTGAACTGCAAATCTAGTGAAAAAGCGCGGTATAGCGAAATAATGATCTAAAGAATGTAATTAATGCGTATGTTGCAATAGTTGATCAATTAGCTTGATGAACTTGTTCGGTACGTGTTCAATACGTTGCAATTGTATTGGTTGGTAGCTCCATACGTAGCAATTGTATCGGTTGGTAACTTGGAGTGATGATCTCAGTAAGAAAATTCGTCTTAAATGGTAGGCACAAGTGAAGAGACAAAATGCACTGCCAATCACATTTGCACACAGTTTTGAGGTCGGTGATATAGTAGCATTACCATAGCTCTCCTTGCTAAAGAGCGCAGAAATATCTACACTTTCCAGAAAAAGAAAGCAAAATATTAGGAAATTCATGCTAAAGAAAGCTGCTACATTTAAATATCTAAGCACCAAAAATTTATTCATTAGTGAAACTATCTTTTCTATAAATTTTACCTGTGGTATTCCTGTTAAAAACTAGATTTCAAAATATAAAAAACCCACAAATGTAGCAGAAAAAGTATCCGTACATAACAATATTAATTTGAAATATTCAAATATTTTATTACATATCAGGGCTTGATGACTTGTCGGATAACCTTTTCTCTTAAGGACCTCCTTAAGACGATTTGGCATGGAGCGCACCAATTTGGCTGTGTCCTGCCTAGTAATTTTTCCCTATTCATCGACGATGACGTTTCTCAGCATTTCGTTCGATGTTATGCCATGCTGACGGATGCTGCGCTCCAACAAGTCCCACAAATGCTCAGGCGTAAACAGTTGATGTTTTGTGTTGTAGAGCAACCAAAGCTGCAACCACGAGGGTTTGGCATAATCGAACCAATTGTATTAAATGTTTTCACCACATACTGGACAGAGGAATGGGTTTTGCCTACTATTTGACCAATTTCGCGGTAAGTTTTCCCTTCACTCTTAATTTTCTGTATAATTTTTCTCTCCTCAGCACTGATTTCGCTAATATTGGGCGCTATCATGTATTCTAGTGCACTGAAAATTAAAAAATCCTGCACGCACTTTTAAACCTATCACAACTTAAACTAGAACAATTATTGGACCTAGAAACGTAATATGCATCCGCATATGTCTTTGCGTAAAAAAAACATTAATATGCATCTGCATATGTCATCGCGTAATACGGGGGATCCCCCGGTTTGTTCTGTACGTATACTTTTTGGGTCTACGGGTATTGTGTTGCCATAAATTGATTTTGTTTGAGTTTTTAAACAGTAAGTATTATGAAACATACTGGGGATCATGCAAAAGTGTGGGTTTTATGATATTATACGAGTAAAAGAAAACATTCAAATTAAGTGGACATATCCTTTTTTATCCAACGATAGCTTTGTTATCTTGCATGTACGGATACTTTTTCTGACAAGTGTATGTATTTGTGTGAAAATTAAGATGATTGGGAGGACGCTGTTCGCGAGAATATATAACAAGCACTCATTTAATAACAACAACGTAGGGTTGTATCGTGCGACTTATCAATGATCTGAAGCCCTGACTCAACCGAAGTCATGGCTAGATTCTTGAGAGATCATGCATATTTTTAGCCTTACCTGCAGATAATTGTTAAGTCAGTCTCTTTATTAAATATTTTGACAAAAAAAGAGAGGTCTCTCAAGTAACCTAATTTTAGAAATGCTCATATTTGGGGACAATTGAAACTATGTGGCACATTCTAGAAGCTGGTCCACATCGCCGTTTTGCCTTAGTCATAGTTTTTAAACTTTGATGGTGTTTGAACACCCGAGAGTCGTCAAGTTTTTCGCATGGTTAGCAATCTTTTTATGAGTATTTAAAGTCCACTTCTATTTTCCCCATTCACTAAATTCGACAGCAATTACAGACCAGGGGTTGCTTGCAAGACATTGTACCGCGATTTTGCATATTTTTTTCCTACTAAGATGGCAATTGGTCTACGTAGGCGTAATATATTGGGCGACTCTAGGATAAGCCTTCTATATTATCAAGCACAAGTGTTTACAGTAGACGTTGTGCTCATTCAAATGATTCTAGTTCCTATCTTACATGTGACGGCTTTCGTGAGACATTGAGTCAAAAAAGGGTTTCACTAATTTGTTTGGTGGAGTTTTCCAGGCCGCTTGGTGGTTTGCATTACCAAAGGCACATTCGATGTTAAGAAATAAACGTCATGCAGTTTTCCATTTCATTCGGAGAAGAACCCTTTTTCAGTTTCCATATTGCTACTGCTGACTTTCCGGCATTCAATGTTTTGGTTATTTTTCCATTACGCGAAAACTTTACAAAGTTCAAAATCTTCTTATTTGACATTTGTTTTTGTATAATTCTTGCCCGTGCGCCCTTGTGCCAGTCTCCTGCGAATTTTAATTTCGTGACAAGGGTATTATACAAAGCGAATCACTATATAGTTGTTATCGAAAACAATACAATTAAAAGTTTATAATTTTTTTGTGCTTGGGAGGTGAATATCATTAACGCACAAAGTTTGGGACTACCATGCTTACAAGCGACTGGACTAACGACTAAACAACTCCCTTATCTACCCGAGAACCTAGCCTGGAACTGTTTGACACATTATTTCAGGCCACTTCTTGTCTGTCATGCCGTGAGGTGCCTTCAACCTGGGAGATTCCTCCTCTAAAGGGAGGAGAGAGGGAAAGACGAATTGCTAGACAAGCGATATCCCAGCCCCAACGCCCCGGCTGCTGTGAGTCCCTTTTATCTTTTAGGACTGCCTGAACATAATGTGGCACCTGGTTCATTTGTGAACTGATTCAAACATCACCGCAAATATATTCTCCGGGGTGAGGTTTCACGTCCCGCTGCATAGGCCCCTTTGTAGTCTGTCGCGTTTTGTGCACGAAAAAATGTGTGACAGGCATTGTCTTTCTCTCCTGGGCAAAACCGTCAATCAGGGCACCGTGACTTACCAACCTTGTGCAGGTAAGACTGAAAATGGATTAATAGTAAGTCAGTTTCACCATGCCTTCGATTTGACGACGGTCTCACATCCGGAATGAGTCATGCAGTTCACCTTTCCTTCAAGTAATTTACCCAAGGCTGCTGTCAAACGTTGAGTGAGCGCTGTCTCTCCTTGTGAATAACCATCTCCCTTGTATTCTTGTTTCGACGCAGCTAAAAAGTGGGGTGTTCTTTAGCAAGAAGGGCTACAGGTGTCACGCCTGAAATAATTCTCACCACCAAATCAGAGACTGTCGGATACGAAGATGGAATCCTCAGCGTTTTCGGTATACCTCCTTACTTAGAGTGTTGCCCTATATTCCTACTCCGTACAGTATCATTGACCCTACAGCACTCATCAAGAGGCATTTCCGTGGCGGGTTTGGTTCCCTTTCGTTGGCCGTAAGTAGGACCAAGATCCGATGCTCTCAAAGCAGCCTTCTCAGCTGTTGCCCTAATTTGTTCAGAGAAACTCATCTTCGAGTCAATCAGCAGCCCCAGGTACTTTACCACTGTCTTCAAGACTGATTATCTTCATTCTAGGGACTCTCTTTCTTGTCAGGATGACCACATCGGTTTTCTTCAGTGCTAAACAGAAGCCACGAGCAGTGATCCAGACTCTCACTTAGCGCATTGGCCTTCCTAACCTAAGTTACGCTTATTCAACGGTGCGTCCAGTGACCAGAGCTGTAACATCATGTGCATAGCCAATCAAGCGCGACTCATCTGGCATGTCCAGTCTCCAAGGCTCATTGTAAGGCACGTTCCACAGGTCCGGACCGAGGATAGATCTCTGGGCAACGCTCGATGTTACTTCGATCATTCGCTGGCCCAGTGTTATGCTGTGAAGCAGGCATCGGTCCTTCAGGTATTCCCTCAGAAGCTGCGTTAGATGGAACTTGAAAAGGCGTATCCAGCGTATCCAGAATATTCACCCATCTAGCGGAGTTGAAGGCGTTCCTCACGCAGAGTGTCACCAAGAGGACGATTTGTCGTTTGCTGTGCCTGTATGCCTCTGTCTTTTGGACCGCGCTCCCTATCTCTGCAATCGCATCAATGGTGAAACGACCCGGTCTAAAACTGTACTTCTGAGGAGAAAGGTCGCCAGCAGAACGAATCGTTTCAGTAAGTCTTCCCTTGATGAGCTTTTCTAGCACTTTCCCAGCAGTGTCTAGTAAGCATGACGGATGATATGTAGACAACGACGGGGGATTTCCTTTTCCTTTGCTGATCAGCACGAGCCTCGCCACCTTCCATCGTATTCGGAAAACCCCGTCCCGTAGGACGGGGTTAATACTCTCCAATCCATACTTAGGACTTCGAGGCGAATGTCACGTCTAGTATGGTTTCATCACAGCTAATACGGTGGAAAGTCGTCGCATTGCCGGTGCACAAACGCCAACACTATAAGAACACATCAAATGTCATTGTCTATTGCAGTATAATTCTTCACAATATTAAAGTTTAGTACAAATTACAACAGGCTGATGAACTTCAGGTTAGTAATAAGTTTTGTCGTTTATCAAAAATTGTATTTAAAGCCAACGACTAGTCGAGAATGGGGTAGTTTAAGGGAGATTTGCTAAACCCTGTAGAAATTATCAGATACTTGTAGTCTTGAGGAAATTACCCCTATAAACCTGAGATGAGGCTGTCTAATTTGGTGCAAGAGTCTAATAAGAAGTGAAACATAGAGGAAGTATAACGAAGCCCCGAACAAGTCTTTAATCTGTACGCGGGATACAGGGAGCCCATAACTGGTTACTATCTCCCCCTACATGGTGAGTGCCTAACCTAGTGTTTTGGAAGGGACAAGTGCCTTTTGAGCACACACTAGTTATGTTGCGAGTATCACGAATGGAGATAAACTGTTATCTCAGTCTGTTAGGTGTTGGGACTAGGACTGGCGTTTTTTGACGCTGGATGAAAATATCAAGCTGAGTCTACTTTCAGTAGCAGTAGCGGTATTATAATGACACGACACGACCCCCTCTCATCCCTTCAGATGGATCTGAGCAGTTCAACATACCTGCTTTTGGAACATCACAAGATTATATTCGACCTTCTAAGGATTTCCAATTGAGATTTTTCCGAAACAGAGTTATTTTGTAAATCAAGCTATCTTAGTCCTGACTTTGGATTCTACAATGACGAAGATTATTCTTATCAGTGATAAAAGCAAGCTGTGAATGTGAAAAGCAGATCAGAGGAGTAAACAAGTTAAAGTAGCAGGAGAGTGCTCCTGCCATAAGGGTATTGTAAAACAATTAGTAAATCAAACAATATATTCTGCATATCAAAACTTGACTAATATACAGATTCCATAAATTGAGTTCGAAAAATTATTACGGTTATTACGATTTTAAACTCGCCACCATTTTGTTTCAAGTGTTTTGACCCCGTCGCTTGATTGGTCATGATAACACATCAATATTATAAACCATTTCTAAAATTTTTATCAAAATTCCTGCATATTTGTAGTGTCTAGTTCCGTTGCAAGCGTGTATCTTCCTAGTACCACGTGTTACTGTTGCTGTAATTGTTAAATATTCAATCGGCAGTAACTTAGCTGTTTATAGTTCAATTATTGTGAAATTTTCGGGATACATACAATTACTTCTAAAAAACTTAAATTGTAGGTTTTGGGAAATTTAAGGGTCTCATCTTGATTTTATAGGCAAAAATATAAAATTTATAAAATGTACTATTATTAACAAAGTTGATCGAATTTCGACTTTCGAGGTATTTGTTGCCCTTGTACTCCTATAGTCACACCTCTGTGATTTTTTTCAGATTTTTCGGGTCACAGGTGTCCAATCGCGAGGGGGGACACACAATTTTCGTACATGTCCCCTTCCCCTGCACCCCTCAGAGCAAAATGTGTTTGTTTAAGACCAGTTTTGAAAAGTTCTCATTAAGACCTTTCATTTGATACCCATATTGCCTACATACGATGAACACTTTTTTTCGGGAGCAACTCACCTATATGGGGAGACCTCCCTTAAAGACATTATAAATTTTTTTCCGTGCTGAAACTTTGAAGAAGGCGTCATTTCGCACCTACTTACAAAATCTGATGTTTCTAGCTTATGTAGTTTGCGAGAAAAATTGGTGTGACACACGGACGGACAGGACGCGAATTTAGTAGGGTATTGTAAAATTATTTTACAATACCCTAAAAAGTTATCTGCTACAAACTTCACGGGCGAAAAGTCGCGTTTGGGCTAAAAAAGGAGGTTTGAAGCATACTTTAAAATTATGATGCCGCTCGCCGCAACCAATCTGAAGCTGATCAAGTTTTAAAGTAAGAAAGCTACTGATAAATTGGTGCATTTTTTAAAAGA
The DNA here is from genome assembly GCA_963969285.1 of Odontomyia ornata. Classification (NCBI taxonomy): domain Eukaryota; kingdom Metazoa; phylum Arthropoda; class Insecta; order Diptera; family Stratiomyidae; genus Odontomyia; species Odontomyia ornata. The sequence goes on along the minus strand of OZ017741.1, from coordinate 67,630,902 downwards.
TTATTTCATCAACCCTTAAGTTACCTAGTAGTTTATACTTACCCTTAAACTTTCATCGTATGAAAATTATAATTAACTTTGCACACCAAAAATTGTACTGTGGAAATTAAACAATCAACCACTTCAGTTTCTCGAAACGACATATGTACATCTGTACTGCAGGCATAATGATAGCACCCCCAGCGTATAAATAACCCTCCCGCAGCATAGTTCCCTAATTTTCCTTAATATCCTGGCAAATTTATTACGAAACTTACCTAATTCTTGCTTGTGTCTCATTACCGGCGCATGTTGTTGTTTTCATTCCCAGGGTTGGTTCTCCGTAATGTTAATGTTGTCATGCTATGATGTTGGTGGTGTAGAACAAGCATCTGAATCAACGAGCCTACAATATTCCGTAATAAAACAAATTCAACAGAGGCTTGTTCCAACTATCAAATTTCATCCTGTTTCACCAAACCTAATTAACAGAATGAAATCAATTTCGTGCTTACTACCGAAGACTTTTCCAACTTGACGGGGTAAAAGGCAAACAAACTGAAGGTATAACATATTAAGCCAGGCTGTTATATATGTACAAGTACATCATATTGGCACACTGACGCTATTATCGTTACCATCAGCGCGCAATGTAAAGCTCATCAACTTCTAGATAGATTAATTCAATTAATTAATTAACTTTTACTGAACTGATAGACTTAAGGCTGGCTCAAGTGTTTCGGGTTATTAATTATCAAGTTTGTAGAAATTTATGTTCAATAAAAATTCTATTCTTAGAATGGGAGACGACAATTGGCGCTCATGAAAATGGAGCATGAGTACAGATTACTTAATTCAAGCTGTACAAAACTACCCAAATAAAATTTAAGCTCTTTAAATTCCCTGTGATCGTTTTAGTCCCATCATCTGGCTCATGTGAATCTTTAGAGTCTATAAAAAGGGTATGAATTAGATATGTCCATCTACACCTTTGATTGCAAACACATAAATTACAGTTAACCCAGTTCATTTTCATTTTAATACTTCTACCACCTTCTGTGCCTTCTTCTCAAATCAACCCTTTCATTTATTTTCCACTAATTAGTCTGTGGTCACTTTTTTTCTTCCTCTCTCTTGTTCTTTCTCTCCATCAATTTTCGCTCAGACTTTTATTAAGGATGTTTTTGTTTGGACAGAAAATGCCGGAAATTAATATTGGAAGAGGTTGCAAGGTGGTAAATGGTTTGTAAAAGATGAAACTAAACGATGATGGCTATAATAAAATACAGACAGCAGATAAAATGAGGATGGCAACAGGAAGGAAATTGGTTATTTAGGCGAAATTGAGTTCATTGTTTGGTGTGAATTTTTTTTTTGAAAGAAAAGAAAAATAAAACCAAGTATTTAATATTAAACGTTTTCGGGCGACGTTAAAAGGACTTAATGGAATTTTTATTTATGTTTTGTTTGGGTTCTACTTAACTAACCCGAAACAAAATGAAAGTTTGTATGATTTTTAATCGTTTCGTGGAAGTCACCGGTGGTGGTTTTGGGTTACAAAATTTATGGTTAGGTTAATGATTGCGGGTTGCTGGAATTTGATATCAGACGTGCGAATATTGAAAAATATTACGAATTTGTAACAATAAGAGAATAGGTGTGAACTGTGTTAGGGTTTTGGTTTTTGCCAGGGAAATTTTCCTAACATCACCCTCCTGGAGGATTCTAACTTCCCAAAGTAAAATGAACTTTCACGGTTGGAAAACTTGTTATAGTACAATAATAAATATTGGGTTGTTCGATAATTAATGCTTTTTTTCATGTTACTCAAAGTAAATTTATTTTTATTAACCACAAACATTAATCAATGATATATTAACCATTTTGTTGGATGACTTTTTGCCATCTTTCGGTTAGTTGAAAAATTCCACATTCGAAGAAGATTCGAAGTTTTTAGAAGCAAACAACTGGTACAACTAATTTTTAACAGCCTGATCGGAACCGGGCTATCAAAGAAGGATGGCGTCTGGCGTTATCATAATGGAACATCACGGCCAGTTTGGGGCGTGTTTTCTTGATTTGTTCATTCAATCAATAGTTTGGTTCCTTGGAAGCAGCTCAAATTAGACTATACCCTTGTAATCCCTTGTAAACCCAAATCTTCTTTTGGGGGCTAGTCTTGCTTGGTCCATGATATTTTTTGGACTACCTTATCGTAAACAATTCATTTTTCATCACCCGTTATGATTCGCATTTGTTATTGCGTTTGGTGAGGTGGATTTTCTTTAAGTCGTGAGGAACCCAAACATCCAGTTTGTTTACGGTACCAAGTCCTTGTAAGTGGAAGCAAAGGGTTGAATCCAAAGACATATAAAGTAATGGACGCGAAATGAGCTTATTTTCATCCATACGTGAGTGAAGTACTTTTACTACATACATGCCTTCCTCTCGCATGCGAATTGAAGTCCCCCTACCTTTCACGCCGCTAGAGAATCCACACACTCAACTAGCTCTCTAGTTGCTCTCACGATAATCCCACTTCTCTTACACCTCAACCCCTGAATTGTCAACGAAATATCAACCATATGATTGAAAACATATGATTTGTGAAAATTCAACATTAATGGGAAACGTGTAATCAAGTTGAACTTGAACTTGTACACAAAACAATTTTTTAAGATAAACCGTGTTTAATCTAGTGCAAAAGCGTTGCAAATGTGATAATTAATCAAACTGAAAAATTTGTTACGGATCGCGAGTGTTTTTGTGTCGAAAAATGAAAAATGTAATGACGTGTGTAGGATTATAAAGACAGCTCTAGGAAGCATGTCAGGGACATATCCTTCGTTGGGTAAGTCATGTTCAATCTTTTACATCGTTCAAGTTAGAATACCCGCACGGAAAATTGATTTAGTTCAAGATGCGAAAAATAGCGGGAGACGTCACGTCAAATTTATTTGAAATTCGAATCAACAGCAAATAACGCGCCAACTTCACGCTACATGATAAAGTGCTTCAATTCTCTCGATGCATTTCATATCCATTCTCTCTGAGATCTATGGTTGAATCCAATATGTCGAGATTCTCTGCTATCTCTCGCCGGTTACCCAGCAAACTATCGCTCACCAGTTTGCATCTACTTGCACAATATTTTCATGTGGCGTAGTTTATTTTTCTGCCCAATGCAACAAAGCTTTCAAACCTATCCTATGTAATTAAAAATTAGTTTACCCTACTCTCAAAGCACAGCAAATGATCTTATTTATTTCCAATTCTCTGTTATCCGACGCATAAGGAACTTGTTCACTTCAGTCGATAAACGACACTGCAAAAGGCAGTGCGTGCAGAATGCATGCTCAAAGTTATTGGAAATGAATCTTGACACTTTGAGAATTGACGATAACTTACATTTTAGGTATTAAGTAAGGATTAGGCTTTAAATCTGATGCTAGTCAATTAGATTGATAGGCAATAAAAACTTCCAAACCCTGAAGAGAAATCTATAGACATATCCGTTCCACCATCTAGATAAAAATGCTGATAATGCTCTCTTTGATTGTCCATTTTCAAGTTTATATTTAAAAAATTTGTTGTTTACTAATGGCGCTTAGTTTTTGACTGAAGATAGTTTAAAGTCCAATCTTAAAGGTAGTATATAACAATATAAGCCGCGCAACCACTACTACATGAAATATGCAGTTTTACTGCATGAAATATGCAGTTTCTGACATGAATTATCGAAGAACCGTGTACTTGTGTATAAAAAAGTAGCTCGTAGCTTTATTGATACCTTGAAATAAACGCCTTAACAGATGAATGTAAAGGATCATTTCCCTTAGAGGAAAGGCGATCAACGGTGCAAGCGGTTGTTAAAAACATTTTTAGGCGTATGTTACTTTGAGTTTAAAATCTGAAACAAAGTGAGGATGCAAATACTAAAGAATTACCCTTGAAATTTGATCGTTTCAGCGGATGGATAAAACAATATGTTTCAGGAGCTATAGCATAGGTTTCTGCAGAACAGGAGCAGTTTTTAGAAGTATGACCACTGAATACTTCAAGGTTTTACATAACAGCTTCTGGAAAATCATTCTAACGTATACCTTCGTCACCACAAAAATCATCATTATTATAGCGTGATGAGCATTTTTTATGCAGATAAAGAGTAGATTGCACCACCCACGAAACAGCTCCCATATCAACTTTAGGCCCTACCTGGAACCGTTTGGTACATTACTTCGAGCAACTTCTCATTCTCCTTATGCCTTAATATGCCATGAGTCCACAGGTATGTGTTTTTGAACGGGAAGGAGGGATGGTAAGAGAACGCTAGAAAAGGCATCTTACAATCTTGCTGCATCTTGGCGGTCAAAAATATAAATTTTTACTATAAGAACATCCGGAGCGTGATTTGCTACATGATTCCATTTTTCAACCAAAATTAGCCTCTCTTTGATAATACTATAAGACAAAATCTCACCACTTTTTTTTAAGAAGATCACACTGTTGTCTGTTTTATTTCTTATACAAATATACTTTCCGGCAGATCTCATCTTTCTCGCCCACATTAAATATTTGATCAGGAGACCGTGAATTACCAATCTTAAGCACTTCACGTCTCTGCAGCTCTGTCAGTTGTTTCTTTTACCATCAACAAAAGGTTTCGTGATGGGGTTGGTTTTTCTAAGTTGAGCATAAGTTGAACGCAGGTTAATATACTTGCTGGAGTCTTATTAACAATTCGCCTTGATTTCCTCTGAGAAATTCAGCATAAAATCTAGGCACAGTCCTTAGATCTTACGGACGGTATTTTATGGAACTTTCGCGGCCGTTGCAAGCATACTCGTACATAACTGACGATAAGCCGAGGAAGTTTTGAGTGGCTTCGTTTTTGTTGTAAGAAGATGCAGGCTACTTCTGCCCTCAGTATGAGACATCCAGAGACGCAAGGTTTCTGGAATACCAACTAAGTACCTTTTGACACATTTTTTCGGCTAAGCTTCAATCCTCTGAATCTTGGGGTATCATTGAGCTATAGGAATCTCTAAACATTTGGCACTTACAATTACTTGAGTTTCCATTTTTTACTATTAGGATTACCAGAACAACATGTGCTATATAGTCTCTTTTGTCAACCGATCTAAGTGCTCACTGCGCTTTCTGACTCATCTTACCCATGGAAAACATGTTTTGTAGACGTCATACATCGATCCTGCGCAAAAAATGTAGTCATAGGACGATAATTTACCGAACTTGTGCAGGTAAGAGTAATATAATCCCTGCCCATTCAAGACCTTAGTCAGGTTGAAGTCAGTCTTGTAATGATTTTCTGTTCACATCTCTCGAACGAAATCGGAATCGACCTCTCATTGGCTCTAGACGTGAAGCCTTGGGACATGACAATGGACTGTACTCTACAGGTCAACAAGTCCAGACACATTTAGTCTACTCCGAGGTGGCTGCTGGCTAGCTAGCTAGTTCGGAGAAGAGTTCGGTTGCGAGTCTTGCGCGAGCAGACTAAGTGTGTCCGGACTTGTTGACCTGTAGGATACAGTCCGTTGTCACGTCTCAAGACTTCACGTCTAGAACATCCTAAAGGGGTGAAAGATTCGCGTCTTTTGATGAGCTGGTCCTTTACGGAAGATGTAAGGTACCTTGGTACTCGAGCCCCACAGACAAGAGTAGTGGAGTTGTGTTACACACACCTGCAGTCAATTCACGTGAGTTGTAACTTCCGCTCTCCATTGTTTTATATTTTTTGTTCGCGACGGAGTGCTTCTGATGAGTTGTTTTGGGGTAAAACCCACAAGGACCTTCTATTTTCTTGATAGAACTGTCAGCCAGATGGGTTTCTGCTATCGGCCTGGACTCTCAAGAAAATAAAAGGTCACCTTGCCTTTATATCACGGAAGGATTCTACCCCTCTTTTTATGCGTGATAGATGAGTGGTTTTGGTTCGACTATCGGTGGCGTATGCTGGAATTGCGAAGCCCAGAATGCTTCTACGTGTCGGGACCTTTGACTGCATACAAAGTTTGTTACGGTGACGCTGCCACTCGTCTCTTCGAATCAATTAACGTAGCTTCGAGACGGTTTTGTAATGTAGTTGGGATTGGGGATAATTTTTTTAAAGCGGCCAGTAGCATTTTTTTCTCGGCAGACTACCATTCGTTCTCATTTGCCTATGGAAGAGTCGGCGCTGCTGGAAAGGAAAGCGTTTACCAAATAAATCTTTTTTTTTGTTAGGATAGTTAGCTCACCACTATCGGCCACTTAATTATAGTAACGAATTTTTTCTTATATTTAGGAACTATCCATAAATATATACCTTTAAGTCAACATCGAACAAACCAAGACAGAACAACAATGAAGACGAGGCAGACACCGGAAAAGCGTTGGACCCGCTCCAAAACAGTGCAACCAGCGAACTGCGGGATCTGTTTTGAGGATGTGGTAGAGGGCGCATCAAGTAAGCGATTGGAGTGTGGACACTTGTTCCACCGCGCCTGTGTCCAGCAGCTCTTACTAACATCAGACCTCTGTCCGTTATGTAGACGCCCGATCAACCGAACTGCCCTAGATGGAGAGGGGTTTCGAGGACATCCGGACCAGCCACCCCCCCCCCCCCCCCCCAGCCGCGTAAGAACTCTTCCTGGCTGGGAGCCAAATCTCAGTTCACCGGCTTTAACTCAACGACACCGGTGGACCGGCTCCTGTTTCGAATTCAGGCTCTAGTCGCCAGTACGCTGGGAGGTGACTTCTCGGCTTTCCTTAGACATGCACACCTCTTGTTCAGCGAAGATGCTGCCGAGTGGTACTGGAGCTTCAAGGAATCAATACCACGCACCGATTGGAATTCCTTTTGTGCAGCTTTTCGCAACCACTTTGATGACGGCCTCACTGGAAGGGAATTACAGGAACAACTGAGAAAACGCAAGCAAGGTGCCCACGAACCATTCGACCAGTATTATACCAGTATACTGTGCCTAAGCACTCGGTTGTTGTTGGTATGCGTTGGGAGCTTCAGAACATGTGCCAATTTACACCGTATAGGGATCACGCCTTCATACCCGTAGGCAAGAACGGCTAGATGGACGGCGAGGAGCCTTTCGTCCACAAACTCGCATGACGGGACCTAGTCCACGAAGTAACAATACTGCTCAGCTAGTGACAGCGGATCACATAAGAAACGACCTGGTATACATCCCGATGAGCGGAGCACCCCTGGAGCACGAGTTCGAACCAATGATTGACCGATCTTTCGTTGAAGTAGTTACAAGTCCGACGTTCTGTTGGAACTGCCGGCAACCGGGACACCGGTTCTCTGCATGTCCAGCGGAACCGACCCTTTTCTGTGCGGAAAAGCAGACACGTATGCACCAGATTGCGCAGATTGCAAGTTACGAAAAAACTGGTCCACGAGTACCGTAACCACCCGTCGGCACTCCAAGAACCTGAACGAACCGATACCGAACCCATTGCTAGGTGCGACCAAACACCAGGTACGACCCCAACTTTGCTGACTCGCACCGCCAAACACAGTTCTGCTGAAGTTCCCTAGCTGAGGTCACACGTTGTCGAGGTGGACGCGCAAAGGATCAAGGTCCCTTGGCATGTTAAGCCCTTCCACATCAAACTGCAGGATTATCTTGCTACTTGTCAGCGCATCTTCAATGAGGAGATGGTTACAACTGCTCCTCCGCGAAGGAAGTGAGCCAAGCATCGGATGTGGAGCTTCTGGAGAAGGGTCAGGCAGTCGAGGAAGGCGTTGCGGGCGATACACTTAGACGAATTATTGAAGGATGACGTTCGGCCATACGCGTTAGTTCACCTCCTGCAAAAGCGATTGGTAGGCTTGGTCGATACTTGAGCCAGTGTGAATTGCATATCAGCCGATTTTGCAGGAGAGGTTCTGGCGACTCACGCGGACCAAAATTGGCATTTTACCACCTAGTTTAGCAAGGCGGACGGAACTCCACTCCGTAGTGGGGAAAATTACGACGGATGTCACATTTAAAGGAGTGTCTTGATCTCTGGAATTCTACATTATACCCCAATCAACACAGAATCGTTACCTAGGGGTGGATTTCGCTCGAAAATTTAATTTGGCCCCGGCACGATACTGGATTCTGTCGCCAATGTCCATGACACGATCCCAACTTCCCACTCACATGCACTGGATGTGAATCAACAACTGCGACTTGACTTGACGATATCGGCTTTTTCATTGCATGAGAAGGAAGGTCTTGGCAGGACGGTGTTTCACAAAATAGATGTAGGGGATGCCAAACCCATAAAGCAGAGACTTTTTGCTATATCTCCGGCGAAGGAAAAATCGTTATATGCCGAAGTTGATCGAATGCTAGCACTAGGCGTGATCGAAAAATTGCAGAGCGCATGGGCTTCCCCGGTCACTTTAGTTGTCAAGCCGAGCCAGGTCCAGCTATGCTTAGATGCCAGACGTTTGAATGCCATCACTGTCAAGGACGCATACCTTCTACTGTTGATTGAGCGCATCTTGAGTCGATTGCCGAAAGCCCATTAGATTACGAGCTTGGACCTCAAAGACGCTTTCTGGCAAATCCCGTTAGACCCTGGCTCAAATCAGAAAACAGCCTTCACGGTCCCAGGGCGCCCACTGTATCAATTTGTGACCATGCTATCTGTGTAATGCCCCTCAAACCATGACGCGCCTTATGGATAAGGTGATACCACCGTATTTACGGCACCAAGTTGTCGTATATTTGGACGACTCCTTCTTATAACCGAGACTTATAACGAACACATCGTAAATAATCTTGTGCATCGACTAATATGTAGAATATGGTCAGAGGAGCAGTTACCAGGGGACTGACGAAAAAGTATCATATGTCCCATAAACAGAAAGGGGGACAAATTAAGGTGTGAACATTATAAAGAAATAGCTCTATTGTGTACGTTTTATAAAGTGCTCTCCAAAATCATAGACAGAAAATTATAATCGTACTATGAAAGTATTATAGTAGAGTATCAGGAAGACTTTCGAAATGGAAACAATGGACCAAGTATTCGCAGTAATGCAGGTGCTCCAAGAGTGCTGGGAAGTTAACATCGATGTACACCAACTCTTTGGAGCCTTCAAACAAGCATACGACAGTGTCGGCAGAAATGTGGTGGACAAAATAATGCTTAATTTTGGCGTCCAAACGAAACAAGTTCACCTGATCAAGGTCACGAGGTTAACGCCAAACAAATGGATATATTTATAACGGAATCATGCTTAAAACAAGGGGATGGACTTACCCCAACGCTCTTTTATATTGTGCTGCAGCACGTCATTAGGAAAACATCAGCTAAAGCCTCGGGAACACTAATGTTCAAGTCTACACAATTGGTAGAATATGCTGATGACGTCAATATTATGGCACTTTCGATCTCAGATACAAAAGGATCATTTTTGAGCCTAGAATCTAAAGCAAACCGAATTGGCCTACGAGTTAATGAAACTTAAACTAAATTCATGACTCAAATTAGAAATCGACATAATCTGACCGTAGGAGCCTATAACCTTGAAAAAGTGGTTAGCTTTATCTACCTTGAAGCCAAACTGTATAGAAGAAGGACGAGCTTCGAAGCCGCATGAATGCCACAAATAAACCTATAACTCCGTTCTTTCGGTTCTAAGGTCCAGAGTTGTGTACAGGCAAAATAAGCTCCACGTTTATAAAATACTAGTCAAACCTGTGCTGTTACATGGAAGTGAAACATGGACCCTGACGACCGAACCCGAAAAGGTAGTGGACTTATTTGAAAACAAACTGCTCCAGAAAATCTACGGCACAGTAAAACAATATACAGAGGGAAGACTACGTTACAACGATGAGTTGTATGAACTATCTGACAATCCACCTGTTTCCTCTTGAAAAAAGCTACGTAAATTGCAATGAGTGGGCCATGTGAAAAGAATGGAAGAAAACCAACTACCCAAAAGAACATTGACTTGTAGAGCACAAGGATGTCCAGTAGGAAGACTGAGGACTCGATGCGAAGAAAGGATAGAAGCTGGTAGCAGATTTGTGTTTGGAGTAAACAACAGGCGGACAAGATCGCGGAGCCGTGATGATTGGAGGGGATTTACTCTGGAGGCCAAGATCCGACTTGGGCTGTTACGCTATGTATGATGATGATAAGCGTCTAAAGAAAAATAAAAAAAAACTAAGTGGTCAGGTATTGAACAAGGAAATGGCAGTTAGTTGAATCTTAAAATTTGTAAGGCTTCCAAAATATCTTAAGATTTCCAAAATATCTTACGATTTCGTTATTGTGATTTTAATCCAATGGGCAAGTTTCAAATGGGTGGCGGTAAAAATAAACGATTTTTTCCGATTTGATGGCCCCCTAGCGGAATGTCTTTCAACCAATTTTGAAGAATTATTTTTATATGATCTGCAGAAAATAATCAAAATCTGATGAAAATGGACAAATCACAAATTAAAAGCTTAATTTTTTCCGATTTGTACGACATCTGGCACAGCGATTGATGAAACTTTAAGATAATATATTTTAAAATTATCCAAAATCGATTGCATAAATTCAAAATTGCGGGCCCCATAGTAATTGATTAGGTAATTTTAAGACCAGTTTCGGAAAAGTCTCATTAAGACCTTTCATAAGAGACCCCATCTAGCTACCTTGGATGAAAAGAAAACTTTAAGATCAACTCTCTCTATGGGAAGACCCCCTTAAAGCTTTCTAATATTTTATCGTCTCATTAAACATTCAAGAGGTCATCGTTCCTTACATTTTTAGAAAATTTGATGGCTTTAGCTTTATAGCATCACAGAAAACTGCTGTCACACATTGATGGACAAATGAACAGAAGGATGGACAGACACACGGGGAAAGGTCCTGATTTCAATAACGTTTTGTATTTTAGTGTGAAATCCTAAAAACTATAATGGGCAGGCCATATCGGTCGTACCCCGGAGGCTAGGGAGTTACGTATACGTTAAATCAGCAATTCCATAAATTAATGCAGGATGCAAAACGACACCTGCAGACGAATCAGTAACGCGAAACATTTGTTTCTCACACAATTCTGGAATTCGTCGTAGACATGAAGTCAGCAGTTTACGCCAAATCGAAATTCTAAGCAAAATGCTAAATTGCGAAATCTGTGCATTTCGTTGTTTTAAAGTATACTTGACTCGAGGAGTCTTTAATTAGTTCCCGCGGCGATAAGACGTGTAAAATTAAATTTTATAAATGTAGAAACGAAAAGTTTGAATAAATAAAAAGTTAAAGCGTAGTAACATCAGAACTTTGTGTAGAAACGAAAAGTTTGAATAAATAAAAAGTTAAAGTAAAGTAATATCAGAACTTTGTGTTTTTTTTTCTTTTTTTTTAATCGTTCGAAAAGCAAGATACTTAACTGGCGCAGTCGGTTTTAAACGTACATTAAATAGACATCAAATCGCGTATAGCCCAGTCATATTAGGTAAAAAAAGGGGTCAACCTCGGAATGAAAGATAATAAGCTGCAAATTGGTATGAACCTTTGTTTTGTCATTCTAAATGTTGTCTCAAAAGTCACAATCGTTATCGTGTTCCCGTGTCAAGATATTCAAGGTCAAAGGTCACAAAAATCGGTTTTTCGCGAATATCTGGCTTCCTATCGGTTAAATGAGATTTGCATTTATTATAAAAGTTGTAGGCTATAAAATTCCCTACAACTTTTGTTTAAACTTTTTTTTCATACGACCAACCGTTTTGAAGGTAGAGCGCGAAGAGTGCACATCGTACAGTCATATACGGCCTAATGCAAGGTCAAGCGTGAGTTATGGTTATCAGTACGTTATAAAGTCAATTATTTACTTGGAAATTATAATTATTAAACAATGCCTATTATTTATGTACTAACTATTAATTATTTATATTTAATTAAAGTAAGTAACTTGATTATTTATATATAATTATTCATATTTAACTATTTAAGAATATCGGGATCATATGTATTTTCTTCATCGGGATTACTTGGATACAGTGAAGCGTTGAGGCAAGCTTGTCCGTTGCACTGGCCGCAAGCTAAAGAACATTGTAGCCCTGATTTTCTGCATCCACAGCGGGAACCACAACCATTTTTGCAATTGCAAAATATATTACGTTTAGTAGTTCGGCTGGTGCTGGAGGTAATAACGTTCGTATGGGCTCCAGGATTTCATTTTCAAGCATCCAGCCCCATTCTTTAGGTTCTAAGTCCTTCCCTAACCACGTTTGAATCTGGAAGTAGACACGTTTTATGTGTTGATGAGCTGCTACACTTGTTGGTGGAAGTGTTGACGTAATATTTTGCAATTGCAAAAATGGTTGTGGTTCCCGCTGTGGATGCAGAAAATCAGGGCTACAATGTTCTTTAGCTTGCGGCCAGTGCAACGGACAAGCTTGCCTCAACGCTTCACTGTATCCAAGTAATCCCGATGAAGAAAATACATATGATCCCGATATTCTTAAATAGTTAAATATGAATAATTATATATAAATAATCAAGTTACTTACTTTAATTAAATATAAATAATTAATAGTTAGTACATAAATAATAGGCATTGTTTAATAATTATAATTTCCAAGTAAATAATTGACTTTATAACGTACTGATAACCATAACTCACGCTTGACCTTGCATTAGGCCGTATATGACTGTACGATGTGCACTCTTCGCGCTCTACCTTCAAAACGGTTGGTCGTATGAAAAAAAAGTTTAAACAAAAGTTGTAGGGAATTTTATAGCCTACAACTTTTATAATAAATGCAAATCTCATTTAACCGATAGGAAGCCAGATATTCGCGAAAAACCGATTTTTGTGACCTTTGACCTTGAATATCTTGAGACGGGAACACGATAACGATTGTGACTTTTGAGACAACATTTAGAATGACAAAACAAAGGTTCATACCAATTTGCAGCTTATTATCTTTCATTCTGAGGTGAAAGCCCTAATATGACTGGGCTAGTAAGAAATAATTCGTGAACCGCGATCGTCAATTAAAATTCGCAACTTCGATCAACAAATTAGCAAGAGCATTAACCGAGGCCTTTATTGCTCAAAATCCTGGTGAGGATGCCAGGGATCTTGCTAAATAAAGAAATATATATAAGTGAACAAATCAGCAAAAGCGTTAACCGAGGCCTTTATTGCTCAAAATCCTGGTGGTGCTGCCAGGAATCTTGCTATATAAACACATACATAAAGTAGAAACTGCGAAAAAGTGGGCTCCAGAAGGACCAGTAGGATTAACATCTACGATCGTCATCGCAAATTCGAAGCTATGAGCGAATTCCAGGAACTCCAATTACGGCTTCATCAAAGGGAGGGACAATTGGCGGAAGCTTTGGAGGCATTGCAGCAAATGCAAGCAAACAATTTGGCAAGAAGTGTTGAGAACTTTCTAGAAGGAATCACCAACGTGGAAGTGAGAGACGAAGCGATCAAGGCAATCTTCTACGAGAAAGTTCAAGGAGAGGCCAAAGCAGCAATCATCAACATGACAAGGATACAGGACTGGGGGGAAACCAACAAAAACCTGAGGATAAAATACAAACCCGACATCGAACCAATGGATCTGTACCGCAAAATCAACAATATAAGGGCGAATTCAGTGAGTGAATTAATCGTAGAAATTTTAGATATTAAGCAATCATTAAATAAATTGACTGTATTTTTTTGGAAATGAGTGCCATTTAGACTTAAGTAATGTGGAATCTGTGCTGGTGAATGTAGTTAAGGAGATGACTCAAGGCATCCTTCTTGATAAAATTTACGATGTCCCGAATATCGATGAAATGATTTCGATAATGCAGAAAAGACGTTTTGAAGATCTGTGCATTAGGAAAGAGTTCAAAAAACCAGATAAAAAATTTGATAAATACAAGTAAATTATTAAAAACAATCCAAATTCTAACCATAATTATCGTGAAAACACAAACGGAAATAAAGTTGACAAAGCTAATGCACAAAATAATCAATATAACACAAGAAACAATAATAATAATAACCAAATAACACATAAAAATTCATTTAATAAGCAGCCCTATGCACATTCTGGTAACAAACACCTAGACGATAATACAAATTATCCATCAAATAATTCAAAAATATAAAAAAAAAAAATCAGTTTTCTGGGCAATATCGGAAAGGTTCTGGGCAATATCGTGCAGAATATAATAATCGATTTTCTCATGAGCCGATGGAAATCGACAACATCGAAAACGGTAATCGAAGCACCAATTACCAAAGTGTTATTGAGAACAATAATATTGGTTGCAGCGAGTTTTTTCCAAACTAGCCTCGGAAGAACTATCAATAATTTTAATTACATTCGATAATGTCTCTTACCTGGCTCTGGTTGACTCGGGCTCCTCGTTTAGCCTTGTTGACGAAAAAGTCAACGGCTTTGAAAAACATTGTATTAAATCCTTATTCTTTACAACCATTACAGGAAAGGACGAAATCGAACGCGAAATCTATACCCCTGCCCCAAGTGAACTAAATATAAAGTCAGTTGCTATGATACGCTGGAAAGTAGTAAAATTAAGCAATAGGAAATATCAGTTCATTATAGGAATGGACTTATTAAATAATTTGGGTGCAATAATAAATATGGAAGCTAAAGCAGTTACATTAAACGGGAATGAATTAAAATTTTTGATGAACCCTTATCACGAACACAAAATCTGTGTTCATGAAAATGTAGGAAATAATTATCTAAATCGTTTGAAACTTGAACATTTGAATTCCGAAGAATGTAAGGAAGTTGTGAAACTGGTGAAAAGTTTTGATGGAATTTTTTTCAAAGAAGGAGACAAATTTATAAGCATTACCAAAATTGTTCATGAAGTAAAGACGACAACGGATAATCAAATGAATTTCAAATTATATAGATACCCACCTTAACACGAAGAAGAAGTGAGAAGACAGGTTGCCAAAATGCAAGAACAGGGAATAATAAGGAGAAGCAATTCTAGGTTCTCAAGTCCTTTGATAGTTATTCCGAAAAAGGGAGACTATTCAGGAGTTAAGACATTTCGTATTGTTATTGACTATTGAAGATTAAATGAAATCACGGTGGATGATAAATTCCTTCTGCCCAGTATTGATACTTTGCTTGATGTTTTCCGACGATCGATCTGGCGAAGGGATACCATCAAATCCTGGTCAAAGAAGATGATCATCATAAAACTGCTTTCGTTACCCCTCATGGCCTATATGAGTTTGTCAGAATGCCCTTTGGCCTAAAAATTGTGTTTCATAAATAAAAATTGTGTTGTCTATTTAGATGACGTTCTGATTTTTAGCTCTTCACTTGAAGAACATATGATTGCACTGAAAAGTATTTTCAAAGTTCTACAAGAGAATCAGTTGAAAAACCGGATTTTCTACGTCTAGCACTCGTTGCGTGTAGACGTGTTTTTAATCGCTCCTGTCATTAATTTTAAAAATTAATTAATTTTTCACAAAAGTCAGTTTCAAAATATTGAAATAATTTTTTACGAGCCAGTCAAAAGCAAGTTTTGATTTTATTGGGGAAGAATTTATCGTCGAAGGCATCGACCAACCGTACCCATAAACCAAGAAAAGGCCAAACCAACGACAACTCGGGACTGCTGTATGGAGGAGCCCGACGGCTTCCCTCCGTTGGGGGGTCCCGGGGAAAATGACGGTGTGAAATTGGCAAGTGTCAACAAGCGGAGACACACGAGCACCCAGGATACCGCAGATGCCGGTCGCAAAACACAAGTGCTCGAGGATAGACAGGAAGTGTGCCGCCTTCGAAGTGAAATCGAAGAGCTAAAGGCAAGAATTCAAACGTATGAAGAAATGTTCAAGACGGCAAAACAAGTTCAAGAGAGTGGTCCGATACGAAAAATCGAAAAACAGAAGAAAGCTGCAGCTCCAATAATAACTGAAGAGGTATTAAGTGCTGGTGGCACGAACGAAAGCCAGAACTACTTTGCGGCGCTGGATGGACTCTAGCAGGACATGGAGGTAGACGAAGGTAACAAAGACGATAATTTTATCTTATATTTAAAAAATAAAAATAATGAAAGTAGAAATAGGGAGAAGAAACCAGCCCGTAGTTCTGCTGGTCCTCCTCAAAACGTAGCCAAGAATACCGAGAAAGTTCCGCCGATTAATGTCTTCGGGCAAAGCGGAAAAGACATGGTTCGGCTGTTGGCAGCCGAAAACAAATTGACAAATTTCGAAATCAAACGAGTAAATTCTGAGAAGCTGTCAATTAGAACGAAATCACTGGTTGATTTCAAATCAGCGAAAGATGCTTTGAATTCTGGGGAGGTTCCGCACTTCACCTATACCCCCAAGAGCGAGAAGAACCAGACGTTCTTGCTGAAGGGCTTGGACTGCGGAGAAGATACCGTCGATCTTCTTCAGGTTCTCAAGGAAACGGCGCCACAAATCGAGTTTATCTCAGTGAAAACATTCGCGACAAGAAGGTCGACGGTAGAAAAAAAAAACTTACCACTTTATTTGGTACAAATAACAAATAAGAGCAGTCCAAGCGCTCTTCAGCAAATCAGGTATTTAAATTTTCGAGTGGTGAGGTGGGAACGCCTCCAGAAACGAGAAATCAACCAGTGCTATCGCTGCCAACGATTTGGGCATTCGGCTGCCAACTGCGCCATGCATTACCGATGCGTTAAATGCAAAGACGTGCATGCTCCCGGTGAGTGCAAATTGGCTCAGACGGAGCCAAAAGAGAAGTTATATTGTGTGAACTGCGGTGTTTTTGGTCACCCGGCATCATATCGAGGATGCTCCCGATATCAGGATGCAAGATTGAAATCTGCCCCAAAACAAACACAAATACACCGCAGTGTCTTAGCTCCGAACTTCGTCAAGCCCGGAGTATCATTTGCACTCGCCGCTAGAGGACCAGCAGAAAATGCGGAAAATAGGGTAAATAATGTAAGTGGCAATAATGAGCTGCTTCTCAAAATTTATCAACAATTAAATTCCTTATCAGAGCGAATCGATAAACAAGATTCGAAAATTAACATTGTTTTTCAGCGTTTAGGACTTTCAAATGGCTCAAAATAAGTTGTCATCCAGCCACATTCCCACGGATAGGATTCGTCTCATCTCGATCAACGTCAACTCCATTGTTACTATACATCGGCGTGATTATCTCCTTGAATTCATTGCCAGACAAAAGCCTGACATCCTGCTTCTAACCGAAACCCACCTCAATTCATGGCACTTCATGACATTCAAGGATTTTGAATTCGTAAGAAACGATAGGGTAATAGGTGATGGGGGAGGTGGCACCGGGATATTGGTACGAAGACCCTATTGTTTCCAAAATATTGAAAAAGTCGAATTCAAAAGCTTTGAATCTCTTGAAGTGTCCGTTATCAAAATCTCACTGCCAGGTGGGGATAACCTCTTCGTTATCTCTGCCTATGCAACTGGTGGAACTGTTCTCAAGCTCAAGGAGGAACTCAATTCCTTGTTCGAAATACTCGAATTGAACAGGCTGCATAACTATTATATTCTTGCTGGTGACCTGAACACCAAGCATACATCATGGCTGAACGCCACCAATAATCCAAGAGGTGTATTCCTGAAATCGTGGATAACAGAGAACCAAATTGAATACAGGTGCAATCTATATGGGTCGGAGTTCCCAACATACCCTAGGACAAATTCATATTTGGACCTTTGCATTGCTGACGCAAGACTCGAATTCAACTTTAATAGTCCTCAACGGAAACTGCAGGTGCTTCCTTATGATAGCGACCATAACGCAATCGTAATGGAAATCAATCATCACAGGGATGATTTCTTCCTCATTCCAGTTCAACATGAAAATCATCGGTTGAATTTCAAAAAAACAGACTGGGGAAAGTTTCAAAAGAAGTTTAATCGGGAGTACCAGAAGCAATGTCCCCCTTCTGATGGCGGCAACTCTTGCTCAATGGTTCCTAATGACATAAATCTAACTAACGATGCAATAGATGTCTATTTGTCGAAGTTAGAGAAGCTGACGTTGGAAACGATTGAGAAAGTAGTTCCCAAGATTAAACATCGAAACAATATGGAAGGATATGAAACACCAACCATCGCAAGGTTGAAAAGATTGAAAAGCCTCCTTCTCACACGCGTCAACAATTTTTATCGACGATTTTTGGACTACAACCATCCCTCGTTGTCTTTGTTGAAATTACATCTGAAGAATGTCCGGAACTTAATCCGGTCATACTTCAGGAGTGAGGTCAGCAATCAATGGGCGGAAAAATTGAGGGGTATTAGCCCACAGGACCCAGACGGCGTGTTCGCGAAAGTGAATAGCATATTCCGCAAGAAGTCTCGAGTGAAGGTATCGAATCTTGAAGTCACTAGTGATGAGATAAATCTTCTCGATAGGGCTGGTATCGAAATTGATAGTACGACAGCGGATAGAAATGGAAACAGGATTATTTGTGAAGGATTGGATAAGCTTGCCCTGATTGGAACACATTTTGAATTGGTTCATCTACCAAACCCTGAGAGAGGGAACGAAATTTTTTCAGAGACCTCATACCGAGCTTGAATCTAATTGATTATTTTGTCAGCTATGAAGACTTGTGTTTCATATTTCGCAAGATAAACAACAAGAAATCATGTGGTAATGATGGTATTCCAAATGTAGCTCTCCGACATTTGCCTGAGGTTGCTATTAGGAACTATTGCATATTGTTCAACAACATGTTGAGGAATTCATATTTCCCAAATGAGTGGAAAAAGGCTAAGGTATTTCCGATCTTGAAGAAAGGAAAAGAATCTTCATGCCCGAAAAGCTATCGCCCAATCAGCTTGCTGCCTAACATCAGCAAGGTGTTTGAAGTGATACTCAACAGAGCATTAAACGCCCACATTGAGGAAAATGAGTTGATGCCGAATTGCCAATTTGGTTTTCGTGCCAGGCATTCGACCACACATGCAATAACGAAAGTAACCTCAGACATCTGTTGGAAACTAAATGATAGACAATGTGTTGGAGCATGTCTCATTGATATGGAGAAAGCCTTTGATACGGTATGGTTAGATGGACTTATTTTTAAACTTCTTCAGGACAAGTTCCCCAGACACCTTGTCGCCATGATGTGTAATATGTTATACGGGAAATCGTTTGTTGTAACCGATGGAAATCTGACAACAATGCGCGAGTTCAAGGTCTTGAATGGTCTACAGCAGGGAACAGTTACTGCGCCTCTGCTCTTCTCAATCTTTATTCGCAAGCTATTGAACGGCTTTGATTTTAACGTCTCGCCAAAGCGATCATTGGTAGCGTTTGCTGATGATCTGATCATCTACACGGCTGACCGAAAAGCTACAATAGTTCAGAGCAATCTCCAAAAAATGTTCAATGATGTACAGCTGTACACTGACAATTGGCGAATGAAAATCAATGCGCAGAAGTGTGAAACAATCTTGTTTAGGACAACGCTGCAGGGGGTCAGTCAAGACCTGAAACGTAATTGGAAAGATTTCCACATCATGGCTGGCGAGGGTAGTTCAGAACGAATTCCACATAAATCCTGTGTTCGATACCTCGGTGTTTATCTCGATCAGTATCTGTACTATACTGAACATGTGAAAATCATGCTCAGTAAAGCACTTAGAGTAGTCATGGCCCTTCGAAAACTCTTTCATTCCAGATACATTGATCAAAAGGTCAAAATTATCTGTTACAAGACACTGGTTAGACCAGTTTTGACCTATGGATGTCAGATCTGGTACAACCAGAGTGCTAGTACTATGGAAAAATTAAGAGTTTTCGAAAGGAAATGTCTTCGTGCATGTACTGGTTTGTACAGAAAGCCTGAGACGGATTGGAAACATTATATATCGAATAGAAGAATTTATCAAACTGCTGAAGTGACTAGAGTCGATATCTTCATATTGAAGCTTCTTCGGAATCATATTGCAAGATCTGTGACTGTGAGTGAAAACCCTTGGATTTCACAGCCGTTCCACCCTACAGACGGGTATATAGCGACTTGCCTCGCTACTGGCTTCATTCCTCCAGAAGCATTCGTGTATTTGGACATGAATGGATATGTTTTTGATTCTGACGGCGTCCCAGTCATATATCACATATATCGACGGGCCACCGATAAGAAGATAAAATATCCTCCGAATTTGAGTTCACGAGACCAACGATTTCAATGGAGATACTCATTTGCTAGATTCGTTGAAGCTGATCGAGTTGAGACGGCGCAATCCAGGTATTGGTGGCTGAATGACAATGTCTAAATTTTTCGTGTTTGTTTTCAGTTTTGGTGTTTTTCGTTATTTAGTTTTTGAGTTTCAGCTCATTATTGCTACATTTAGTATTGTTATATATTTTTGTTAAAATCAGGTATAGGTTAGGTATATGTAATGTTTACTGTATTCCGTTAGAGATAAGATTAAACACTTAGGTTAGGAACATTGTCATAGTATTTTTAGTATAAGATAAAGTTTTTTTGATTGTATTTTATTAGAAATAAGTTACAACATATTAGGTGTAGGATCAAAGTTTCACTGTTGTGTATTAATTATAAATAATTTTTGGATAGTGTTGGTTGGTTTTTTCTCCTTTTTCCAATTGAATTGTAAAAATATGTAATAATCGTAATTAATTGCATTTGCTATAGTTTTTTTTGATGAAATGAGTTTATGATAACGTACAAATTTAGAGAGCCATTTGGGCCATTAAGTTTTTTGATTGTTATTATTTGGAATTTGCTTTATATTCTTTTAAAATTTATAACGATGAGTATTAAATAAAGCGCTTTTGACTTTGACTTTGACTTTGACTCAGTTGAAAAACCAACTTTTTAGGCCACACCTAAACAAAGGATGGATTGAAAGCAAACCCGAATAAAATTAAAATCATCAAACAATTAGACTATGCAAAAATAGCACATCCCATGATAAAATACCTTTAAAAAGGATGCAAAAATAAATATGAAAGACACCAATTATATAGACTCCTTTGAAAAATTAAAAATCTTTTATAAGTTCTCCACCAATATTGAAATTCCCAGGTTATAATAAACAGTTTACAGTAACGACAGATGCTTCAAATTATGCACTATTTGCTTTGCATTGCGGACGTTAAACTTTCATGATTTATTCAGCTACAGACAAGGAATTTCTTGCCATGTTATGATCTGTGAACTATTTCAGACCATATTTGTATGGTAACAGATTCAAAATTATAGCTGATCATCAACCAATAAAGTACTTACAAGCAAAGTATAAAGGAAAGGACATGTCTCCAAGGCATCAAAGATGGCTGATTAAATTGGGGGAGTATCAGTTTGAAATCGAGTATCAAAAAGATAAGACAAAAAAGTCGCAGATTTTCTGAGTAGAATCGAACACCCTAAACAATTTGATGAAAGGGTTATCCATTTCGTGGTAGGAAAGTATAACCCTGCCATTTGACATCTGTCAGAACAAAATGTCAGCCAAAGCGTGCTTTTTTTAGTTGAAGGTTTGCCATTTAGAAATATGAATCGTTTAACAGTCGAACAATGCGTTATAATTATTAAATTTTATTATAATGTATCAACATTTAGGGCTTTCCGAGCCGATTACGGTCGATATAATCGACCTACACCGCAAACAATTTGGAACACTGTGAGATAATTTGAAGAGACTGGATTGGTTATTGATATTGCAAGGCCTGTGCATCATCGTTCTGCTGAACTTGTCTTACGGCTCATTGTGGCGGATTTTGCATTTGAATTTGCATCTCCATCCGTACAAAATCCAACTTACTCAAGAACTTAAGCCTCAAGACCATACACAACGCAGAATATATGCGAATTGGATGATTGAACAACAAGCCATTGATAACGATTTTCCGAAGAACATTTTCTTCAGTGATGAGGCTTATTTTTCGCTCAGTGGTTACGTGAATAAACAGAATCGCCGCATATGGGGCTCTCAAAATCCTCAAATGATCGCAAAAAGGCCTTTGCATCCAGAAAAAGTGACCGTTTGGTGTGCATTATGGTCTGGTCCGTATTTTTTTGAAAGCGATCAAGGAAGAGCCATTACAGTCAATTCTGACCGCTATGGACGGATGTTAAACGATTATTTTTGGAGAGGAATTGAAGATTAGGATCTGGAAAACATGTGGTTCCAATAGGACGGAGCCACAAGCCACACACCACAGGCTAATCGAGCACTTTTGCAAGAGAAATTTCTTTCTTTCTTTTTATGGGGCTATACGAAAGATCGTGTTTACGCGAAGAATCCTCAAAATGTTGAGCGATTGAAAACCAATATTCGTGAAGTTATGGCCGAGATATTGCCATATGGATAACCCTATATCAGTTACTAAAACCCATTCATTTCCTGACCTTGGCCTTTACATAATGTTGAAGAGGCAAGGATTGAACAACGGCTACAATCCACTCTGCTAGAGAAAAACTCCTAGATCATATTTCAATCAGAGAAGGAATTGTGAATATATATAAAACTCATCTTATCCTCACTAACAATAAAATTAAGGAATTAGAAAAAATTCACAATAAAAGAATTATCTACATAGCAGAATACGACTTCGAAAATTTGCACGATATAGTACGGAGATATATTGAAAAGGGACAATAGAAATTTTCACCGAGTTCACAGATAGCCAATATAATATAGTACAAAATAAAATTCGTGAATTGTATTCAAACGATTCAAAAATAAAATTTATCTAGTGCTCGTATAGAGCTCAGGATATACCTACAGAAAGTGAGGTAATCAAGCAAATATCAAAGTATCATGTTAGAGAAAGTTTGCATTCTGGTATTTTGGAAACATTCAATACAATCAAGAACAAAATTTAGTATCCAAAATTATTTGATCTTATTAATTTAGTCATCAATCAATGTGATATTTGTTAACGAGTTAAATATAATCGCAAAACAATAAAACCCAAATTCAGGCTTTTCAAAATTTGGTACAGCCTATTACCTTCCAGATCGTTGTCATATCACAATGATGGAAATCTTTGAGGAACACTTCGCGAAAGCTGGGAAACCTAAGAAGATTATTGCGGGAAATGAGTTCAACGGTGCTCAATTAAAAGAATTTCTCGACAATGAAAATATTGAACTTCATTTTACAAAACCACATAGTCACAAAGGTCAAGCAGATATCAAAAGATTCCATCAAACTTTAGCAGTAACATTTAGAATTTTGATTAATGAACAAAGCAAATTTTCGATTAAACAAATTTTGCAACATGCCGTAAGAAATTATAACGAACGTAGTGTACAATTTCATAGAATAGGGTTAGAAAAGATTAGGGAAAATCTTATCAAAAGAAAAGAGAAATGGATGGAAAAAACCGACATTTCAGAGGGGTTACCCAGAGCTCATACGATGAACACATTTCAGGATATGACTATGTTAAAAGTGGACGAAAAATGTAAAAATTTTTGCTTATGATATCGTTATCATACCTGTTTACGTTAACGAGAGTCATTGGTGCATGAGTACTATTGACTTCACACAAAAAACGATAAAATACTTTGACTCTTTAAAAAACCAAATCCATCCTTGTTAATTACCCTGATAGAGTACCTAAAACAGGAACCTTTGGATAAATTAAGTATCACCCTCGATACATCCGAGTTTATAATCGAAAATGTCCCCGATTCACCATTGCAAGCCGATAGTTATGATTGGGGCGTATTCAGTTGTATTGTTGCTGAATACATATCTTGCGACCTGAAACCAACATTCACACAAGAAAATATCCAATATTTGAGAAAAAAAATGATCCTTGAAATCATACAAGGACAATTACTGACAAAAAGGCCGTAGACCTTAGAGCAGCATAACTTAAAAGTAACGGATAAATTAACTATAAATATTAACTTGATTATAATTTTGCTTTAAGATTTACATATTGACTTTCCTACTTCTGATATCTATAATTCCAGTTAAAGGACTTCTAAACATCTATGACATCAATGGACATTCAGGATTTACGAAGATTAACCTAGACAAAGTGGAAACTACTACAAGGACAGCTATCATAATACATATAATTAATACTGACGAAATTATAGAAGTAACTAAATTATTCGAAAAGAATTTAAATATCTATAACTTAGAAAGCAAAGAAATTCTGTTGACAGAACTCCAACACCTGACGGTAAAAGTAAAGACGCTTATCCCACAAAGTAACAGGACTAGATGAGGACTGATAAACCTCGTTAACGAAATATTTACACAACTGAAGAATATAATTGAAAACGATCGAAATCTGGTCTTGACTTAAGTAAACGGTATTTCAAACAATTTCCAATTATCTAACATTTATTATGACCAACTGTTCAAAATCCTACTTCTTAAAAGCAAAATTGAGCATCTCCAAGATAATATTTCATCAGCAAGGCATGGAATTATTCACCCAAATTTACTTACAGATGAAGAAATTAACAAATACCAAATTGATGTAAATCGTATGCAATATATTAAGTTAGGATTAGCTAAAAGTACAAACAATTTATTGCTTTCTGCCATTAAAGCCTCCAAAAATTTTACAGATGCTCAATCAAAAGTAATACTACCAATTCCAAACTACGCAATGAAACAAATATATCCAGATAAGGAAATAATTTTTACACTAAACAATAAAACTTATAAATATGAACCATTGAAAACAATTAACGAATTAAGCCTTACAAATCATTGAACATCAAAAAAAAATTGTAAATTAATAAAGAATACAAAAACCAAACTAACAGAATTGGACGAACAAACAATTGTAATCAAAAATGCATACGAATTAAATGTAACCCAAGATTGTGATGATCGAAAAAATGTTGTAACTAAAAATATTCTCATCCGTTACAACAATTGTACAATTCAAATACTAAACATTTTTTTTTCAAATGTATTAAGCAAAGTTAAAGAGAGATTTTTTTATCCTGTAAATGTAAAAATTGCTAATTTTTCAGAAAAACTTATATTTGAAGAAATCGCAATCAAAAACATAGAAAATATAAACCATATCAAATAACTAAAATATCATAAAAATATTGGCTATGGACTAAATATAACAATTTTTGCTATCATATCTCTCCTCATTGTAATGTTTATATTGTATATTAAGAAAAATAAGGTAAACTTTAGCATAAATAATCGAATTCAGGAGAATTCTAATCTTGAGGAGGGAGAAGTTACGTAGGCCTTAATTAATGCAGGATGCAAAACGACACCTGCAGACGAATCAGTAACGCGAAACTTTTGTTTTTCACACAATTCTGGAATACGTCGCAGACATACAGTCAGCAGTTTACGCCAAATTGAAATTCTAAGCAAGATCCTAAAGTGCAAAATCTATTCATTTCGTTGTTTTCAAGTATACGTGCCTCGAGGAGTCTTTAATTAGTTCCCGCAGCGATAAGACGTGTAAGATGAAATTTTGTAAATGTAGTAACGAGAAGTTTGAATAAATAAAAAGTTAAAGTGAAGTAATATGAGAAGTTTGTGTAGGAACGAATAAATAAAGAGTCAAAGTGAAGTAATGTCAGAAGTTTGTGTTTTTACTTTTTTAAATCGTGCGATAAGCAAGATACTTATCTAGGGAGCCTGAAGGGACGGATTGAAGGTAACCGGCCACAACCAATGGGATAATACTAACAGCAGAACGTTGCTACAAATATAAAGCTAGGGTCTGATTTGGAATGTAGCGCCATCGAAGAAGCAAAAGAAGATCTTCAAATCGAGTAACATTTTCATGTGAGATGAAATTTGCTGCTTTTCGCCACACTTAACGTAACTAAAGCTGCCTTTCTAGGACCAATAAGACATGTGTTAAGATTAACTGCTTTTGTTCAGACTGTGTGGTCCTTTGTTCCTATCGTCTGCGTTAATTTTTGTGTGAAAACGGAGCGAGATTCAATTTCGTATGGGTCTCTTTGTCTCAAAATCAAACTTGGCAAGAGATAATAGGAAATTCTTCTAAAATTTATCATCATCAAGCCTTTTTGGAAAACAGATATCAACAAGATCACAAAAATGAATTATAAACTCACTTTAATTTAAAAACTTTTCTTAAAGATTCTTTGCTCTCAATAAGGCTTGCATTTTTCATCCGTATTAAATCTATAAACACCCTCTATTCAAGTTGCTTGAATTATTCATTCGCTTTCAACATTAAAGGAGCTGATAAGTTAAAATACATATAAGAATTCTCTTACAATACCTCCTTGAATTGATAAACTCATGCGAGGAGCATAGTAGCCTTGAATCAATTCGAACGCCATTAATATGAAATGAATTATTCATTGCCAGACGTGCTTCTGATTAAACATGGAGAGTGACTTACATTGTTCGGTTACACTCAATTCTGTATCATGTGTTAAAGAAGACCAAAATTGTTAGCCAGACTCTTTTTAGGGTTTTGTAAAATAATTTTACAAAACCCTACTAAAATCGCGTCCTGTCTGTCCGTCTGTCTGTCCGTCCGTCCGTCTGTCCGTCTGTCCCTCCGTCCGTGTGTCACAGCAGTTTTTCTCTTAAACTACTTAAGCTAGAAACATCAAATTTTGTATGTAGGTGTAAAGTGGTGTTCTCTTCAAAGTTCAACTACAAAAAATTTTTATAAGGTATTTAAGGGGGGTCTCCCCATATAGGGGAGTGACCGCCCGAAAAAAAAATTTCATTGAAAGTAGCCGATATGGGTATCAAATGAAAGGTCTTGATGAGAACTTTTCAAAACAGGTCTTAGTTTGGCAAAATTTGCTTCGAGGGGCGCACAGGGAGGGGAAATACACGAAAAATTTGTGTCCCCCCCTCGCGATTGGACACCTGTGATCCGAAAAATCTGAAAAAAATCAGGAATGTAGGCCTTGGTGAGTACAACAACAACAAATACGTGAGAAGTCGTAGTTCACTCAACTTTGTTAGTAATAGTATGATTTATCGATTTTATGTTTTCTTGAATAAAATCTTAACGGTACCTTTAAATCCTATGAAATTCAGTACACAAATGACTATTTATAAGATTGATATATCCTGAAAGTTTCATAAAGATTGAATCATATTTAGCGAAGTTATAGCGGTTTGAATTTTCCTGTATTACTATGGAACGCTGCATTTATTACTATGGCAACATATGGCTATGGAACGACATGCGCTTTTTACCGACTCAGACACTACAGTTTTGCTAGGATTTGCATGAAAATTTCAGGAATGATAGGTTTCATGTAGATCTTTGAGAATCGGTTCAGCTGGTGGTATCAGTAATCGTAAAACAAAATAGTGGCTGTTTTAAATGCGAAGATTGGATAATTTTGAGTTATTTTTTCCCAACTTCAACGTTTGGGGTGCATGCTTTGAACACTTGATTCAATTTAATGAATGACTGAAGATGAGTACCTACAATTAATGCTCATAAGTGAAACAAGTCGAGTAGGTAGGAGAGAGCTCCTAGCAAAAGGGCTTTGCTACCATTCTAGGATTCGAAAAAATTGGCCATGAATCGATGATAACAGCACAGGAGAGTGGCCCCTGAAAAAAAATTCATCAAACGTAGCCGATATGAGTATGAAATGAAAGTTTTCATGGGAGCTTTTCAAAACAGTTGTTTAACTGTCAGTTTTTGCTTCAGTGGGGGCACAGGGGGGAAATACATGAAAAATGTGTTTCCTCCCTCGCGAATGGACATCTGAAATAATTATCAAGGGAGATATTTATGAGTATGACAATAACAAAAACCTCAGAAGTCGAAATTCGTTCAACTTTGTTAATAATAGTATGATCTTCGTATTTCATATTTTCTCCAATAAAATCGTCTTTGACATATATCTTGATTTGATTCGATCTGGTGACTGCCTTTTTGTAAATTGCATACAAAACCCTTCTGACATGAGCGTAGGTCTGTTTACCCAACTTGTTTAAACATGTTAGCAGGTCCTTTTAACGCAGTATGCTAACAATTATCATTACTTTCGTGCTTACAAAGCCATGGTATATATTCATATCTTATGAATACTAATAAATTTACTCTTCCAGGCAACTCGAACAAAAACAAATATTCAGTTTGATAGTTCTTTGTTGTAACTATCTTCTCTGCAACCGACAATACTCGTATACATTAAATTGAGTAGAAATATTGATCTTTGAATTCCTCATGATTTGGCTTTATTTTAACTGTCTTCACACCCACATCTACACATTGATACAAAACAGAAAGACTATATTTGGTCTTATTTAATACTCCAACATACGAGTACATCCTCGTAAATTGAAACATTCTCATTAAGGATATATGCTTGCATGGAGGACCTAATGAAGATGAAGCGTTCCTGTGCTGTTAACTAGGTAACAAGCAATTTAGATTTAACATGACTTTTGTCCTTTTGCATTGTTTGAATGTCTTGTTTAGCTTGAGAATTTGTCCAAGGCTATAGTGAACACAGAATTTTAGTTTTGCCTTACTGAATTTAGGGATTCTATTGCCACTTGTTGGATGGTGAAAATTGAAGAGAATGATCCACAAGAGAATGATTGATTTCAAGTTGGAAAATAGCTTGTTAAATTGATAAAATGTCTATTAGATACAGAACTCAGTGATGAAGTTCCTATACAGAAGGATTCAAATTATCAGAAATTAGGTTGAATAATGTCTTAATTTAATTAAGAAGTAATGTTAAGTTTGCAAACTACGAGTATTTAATTTAATTTGCTTGTATGTATAAGTTCCAAAACTTTAAAAAGAATAGACGAACATGAAGTGTGCCATTCGTTCTTCGTCGAAACCTTTTATTCAAATCTACTTGTACGAGTATGTAGGACAGTCATCATTCATTCCATAAGAATTATCGTTTGAGGCTTTGCAGTCATTGCTCGGTTAATTAGCCAAAAAGCATTCATGCTAATAACATGCAAATGAACTTGCTTAATGTATACCGCTTCGAGGACTAACCTGAAATATACAAAGGATTCAACAAGTTGAGAATGGGAACAATGTTTGCCAGCAAAGCCATTGTATATCCTAGGAATTATTAAATTTGATATGATCTCGTTGATTATTGTTTGGCTGGGATACTTCGTATGACTATTCAGTGGTGATGAAACAATGTTAGTCAAATTATGATGTTCCCCTTTTCCTTAAAAGTTGGGGATGTAATTAGATTGTAAAAATTTTATTATCCTAGATTCAGTTTAACTAACAGATTTCTAAAAAAATAAACCTAGCTTTTTGTGACATGTATTTGAGTGACCAGCGAAAAGCATTTATTTATAAAAAATGGGGCAAATTTGTGTGAGTAAATTGCACAGTATGGTTAATCAATGAAAGATTTCGTCTTGCACAAAGTTACGTGGCGTGTCGAGTAACAAAAAAAAAAAAAAAAATCAGGAGTTCTGGACGGCCAAAAGACCACTCGGTTAGACGATTGTTTCCTAGTTTTGTAGTCCCGTCGGAGTCGGAAACATCAACGGACATTTTATATTATCTGTTCAGTTAACAGGGAAGGTAATATCCTGAGAGTGCAGTGAAATCCTTTTCAAGTTCTAGAATATCTGATGTGGACTCTGAGAAACTATCTGAAGTATCAAAGTCTGCTCTATAAAATGCAGCAAGATTGTCAGGAGATAGAAGTTACATCGGACGTCACTCAGGATTCTATCCTCGATCCTGACTTGTGGTTGTACGATGAGCTACTGAAGCTTGAGCTGCCATATGAGTCGCATTTGATCGGCTATTCGGATGATGCTGTGGCACTATTCACTAGACACAGAGCTGAGAACGCCTGGTTATGATTAGATACTCGTATACTAATGCGCCAAGAGAGGGACTGGATGACTACTCGCGGGTCCGGCTAAGAAATGTAAAAAACCAAAGCTATCATTTTGACTAAGAAGAGGATCCCATGATGGTTTAGTCCAAACATGCTGTGAAGTACCAAGGCTTACTGATAGACTTGAAGATGAGATTGTCACCCAAAACAGGACAATGGCTGATTAGACTAGAATGCTGTGCAAGAGGACCCAACTAATCAAGGAGACGATTCATAAGTAGTGCCCGAAGGTAGGCAACCTAAGACTACAATTTTGAAATATAGTTTAACCCTACGAGTTATTAAGATTGAAACATTAGAACTTTCCCAAATTTTGGAAAATAATAATAATATTGAATAATCAATTTAAAATTTAATAACTAATTGAATTAAATAATTAAAAATTAATAAAGGCAATAATAATTATAAGTAACTAAAACTAGAAATTTCCAGCATGTTGTGCAGTGTAGTAAAATGTATTGATCCAATCAATAAAACTCCTATGGTCCTTTGCTTTGGCTTTTGTGAGCTTTCTTACTATTCGGCATGTGTTAGCCTTAAAGGTTCTTCAGCCGACCTGATCAATAAGGCTGGTAACGGAGTATAATGGTACCCTGATTCTTGCAGGATATACTCTTTGTCAGCATATATTTCCAGTCTGCAATTAGCTGATAAAACGATCAAATCGCTAGCGGAAGAGCTTAAACAGCTTCAAACTAAGTGCTCAAGTGCATGTCTGGAATTTGAGACCCCGTCGAGATTAACAGAGGACTCGTCACCCAAAACTCGGGCTTCACTGAATATCACTGATGTAAATAACCAGACGCAATTACTTACGCTGACAGCTCAGCAGGAATGCATTAGTGGTTCAATTAAGCCTGTAGAAAGACCTTGCATCCTAGCTCGTAATAAATCGCTGGCAAAGTTATCGGCTCTTAAAACCCCGAATCTTGCTGTTGGTTCTAGGACTACTACGTCGTGTTCTAGTTCTCCTGTGGCTTTAACAGCAACTCAGCACATGATTGGTAATGAATTACCTGTGATATGTGATAGCTTTCTGGGACCCTCATCAATCAATCGGGGGGCGATCCCTAAAACCAAAAATAGTCCTTCGCCAAGTCTTCCACCCTCATTTGGTGTTGACACATCGGCTGTGGCTACTCTGATTTCAGATGATAAAGCCCCAAGACTTGACATCGTATCTCCTTCAAAGGAGATCTTTATTTCACGCCTAAGCTATCATACAACTGCGGACTACCTAAAAAACTACGTTTGCAAAAAATTTGGGCCAGCTGTTAAAGTTATTAGTTGCTACAAATAAACTAAGGATAATCTGTAGGACAGAGTGGTAGCTTCTTTCAAGCTTACAGTGCCCTCAAATTGTGACACTATTTTGAATCCTGAAGCTTGGTCACCTGGAGTACTTATTAAACCATTCAGCTCAAGAAGAAGGAAGTCTTTTCGTGCATCGGGAAAACCGCAACCTACAAACTGATATAAGATTTCATAACTGTTGCAAACTTGTAATATTTCAGTATATTACCAAAATGTAAGAGGTTTAAGGACCAAGCTTTTTATCGTTACAACTCAGCGAAGATGTATTTATATGTGTTACGGAAACCTGGTTAAATAGTAATATCTTAAACTCGGAGATTTCACATGATTTTGATATGTACCGTTGTGATCGGGACTTGGCCTCTGCAAATAAAGTAGATGGAGGTGGTGTTCTTGTAGCCGTAAGTCACACAGTACGTAGCTCTCTTTGTGCTGATTTTTGCTTTTCCCGTGTTGTGGATTATGTGATATTCAAGATCTTCCTTCCTAACAATACACCTTTATTAGTTTCCTCTGTCTACATACTTAGTAACTCTCCTTTGTATGTGTATGAGACATTCTTTGACGAGGTTTCCTCTTATGTCTTATTGCATCATCCGCGATCTTTAATTCTAGTATGCGATGATTTTTATTTGGGAACAGTGAAATGGACGAAGAACCTTCCTTTCTCTGTTTCATCAACTGATCCATCTTCGTTATCTCTCTCCTCGTTTCTATCACTCTGTCCACTATCGCAATTCAATAATATCCCTAATGCTGATGGTCGGGGTACTTAGCCTTGTTCTTTCTAACTTTCCCCTTAACTTTCTATATGTTTCCATTGCATTAAATCCTCTATTCGGCATTGATAGTCACCATCCGCCATTATCGCTCGATCTCTCCATCGCACCTTTGTCTCATCGTACTTTTGCTTCTTCTCCAAAATTCAACTTTTTCAAAGCAAACTACGAAGCTCTAGCTTCCGAGTGGAGCTTGGTTGACTGGCAGGAGTTTTTTGATGACTTGGAGTGTGAGGAAGCTCTGAGTAAGTTTTATAATTACTTCTATGAGTTGATTAAACACTTCACACCTTTACAAGCTCTTCGCAAAGTAAAGCAGAAACCATAGCGAACTAAATAAGTACTTTGTGCCTTGAATGCTAAAAGTAAAGCACACCGCCGTTTCAAGCGTTGTGGTACTGAAGAAACCAGAGCCCGCTTTTGTGATCTGCGTCTTGTAGAAAAAAAAGAACTAAAAACTGCAATGAAAAACTACTTCAATAGCTTGGAGAGTTCCCTAATACTGCGAAATCATTCTGTTCATACATTAGATCCTTCAAGTCCTCCTCTTCTGTCCCTCCTTCAGTCCACTGGAATAATATAGTTAGCTCATCTCCACAGAATATTTCCTACTTGTTCTCTCAGTTCTTCTCGTCAACTGTTATTCCTTCTTTTCATGTGTCTGATCCCGTTAATACACCTGTAATCACTCCATTGACATTTCTTCACTTTTCACTGACCATATTGAAGTTGAATCCCTCATTAATTCATTAGTCATTAGCGTCTTCACTTTGTATCCCTCAGGCGTTTCTCTTCAACCTCAGTCTAAAGACTGGTATTTGCCCTACTTATTGGAAAAGAACAAACGTTGTTCTTATTCTTAAAAGTGGTGATCCTTCTTCTGTGTCCAATTATCGTCCTATTTCCTCAATTTTCTGTTTCCCGAAATTACTCGAGCGTCTGGTACATAATTGCCTTTCAGTTTCATTGACCCCTATCTTGTGGAAGGATCAACATGGGTTTCTCAAAGGTCGCTCTACGACGATTTCATGAACATTGTTCGCAGACTTACGTTTTCGTCAATCACCGCGTTCTTCTCGAGCAAAAAATTTTTTTGTGCCACCGTATGCCCGTTAAAAATTTATATTTTCATTTTCCCACTATACGAATGGTGAGGAATCGTGGTAAGCTTGAGCTTGGCTCTTTTTCCGACTCATACCTAGTTTTTAAATTGAGATTAAAAAGCCTGATTCTTACAACACAACTGGAGTAAATATTAGACTTTTTTTGTGCTTTAATTTAATTTTACATGTATATTTATTATTGTTAATATCAATGAATTTCTTTTTATATTAACTTTAACACTTAGTTCTAATTTTCATAAATTTTCTTTTCTGTTTGTTTTGTTCCATTTTGTAATTGAATTATGTTTTATCTGTTAAATCGAATTCAAATAAGTAGGTATAGAATGTACGTTCTGGCTCACTTTTTTCATACAAACTTCAAATGTTGTCGAGGGTGTGTGTCTTGGGTGTATGGGAGCTTGTATTAGGGTCGTATAGGTAGGTGCCTGGGATAAGAGGGTATGAGTCCGGGATAGATATGGGAATCTTGGGTAATTGCCAGGGGAGGGTGTGGATCTTAGGTATATGGGTGTATGTATCAGATTAGCATAGGTGAGTGCCGGGGATGAGTATGTATGGGCCTTAGATAAATAAGAATCTGTGTTTTGGTTAAATAGGTAAGCGTTTGGGGTTTTAGTAGTCATATGTCTGTAGATTACAGGTGCGGTTTCTTAGCCTTAGTAGCCTCTAATGGTAAATAGTGAAACTAGCCATATTGACTATAGGTTAGGATAGTCTCATATTTTCAAGTAATAGATTAAAGACCGAAATTTCTCGGCGTGTGTTTATATAGAGTTAAT
This sequence comes from Odontomyia ornata, assembly GCA_963969285.1. Taxonomy (NCBI): domain Eukaryota; kingdom Metazoa; phylum Arthropoda; class Insecta; order Diptera; family Stratiomyidae; genus Odontomyia; species Odontomyia ornata. The sequence goes on along the minus strand of OZ017741.1, from coordinate 67,597,083 downwards.
ATACAAGTTTACAATTATAGGAACTAGCCTTTGACGCTTTTAGCGGTAGATAATTATACTATTCATAGTTGTTATTTCTGTATAGTGGAAGGATTTTTCATATATTCATTGCTTCTAGTCTTTAAGTAGTTTTGTTATTCATAGTTGTTATAATCTTTAGTTGAAGTGCTTCTCGGTTCTTTAACGCTTCTAGTGGTAGATCATTTTTTACCCACGACTACTTTAATGTATATGTTAGGAGGTCCATGTCTAGAGTTGATAGCTTGAAGTATTAGGGTTGCTAGTCCATTAGGGAAGATCTATTGATAGGCAGCGCTCTGGGCGTTAAGTTTACCGCTTATAAGGCTTGAGAATTTCTAGCGTATCTCACTACTGAGGGGCTCCCGGGTCGAGCGATTCGCTTGATCATGCTAGGCGTGCCGGAAGTTTTTATGACGCGAGTAGTTGCGTGGTGACGGCGGGCGTTTGTATAGACGGATGACTGCGATACTGATGGATGATGGACGTGCCGTCAGCGCGTATTCTAAGCCGTGGGAATTTACTTCATGGACGCTTGGATAAGGAACGCGTTGCAGCGATTGGTGTCTTTGGCTAAGGATAGACGGCCGCGTGTGGAAATGGTCGATTCGCTTGATCATGCTAGCCGTGCCGGAAGTTTTATGATGCGAGTAGTTGTGTGGGATGGAGGGCGCTGCTATAGCCGGGTGGCATTGCATTATGAATGGACGACGGGCTTGCCTTTCGACGGGTGTTCTAAGGCGTGAGAATTTCCTTCATGGTTGCTTGCTTAAGGTACATTTTGCTCCTCGTTTGATGTCTGTGGTTAAAGATGGACGGTATTGTAGATGTGATGCGCGTCGCTTGTTGGAGGAAGTAATCTGAGGTGTATGTTTCCACCGAGCCGTAGAAATTTGTCTCGTGAGCGTTTGGTTAAGTTTCCGCGTTTCTCATCAAAGGATGCCTGTCATTAAGTATGGACGGCCTTGTCGGCGATTCGGAATGATTTGCGTCGCTTTTTGGAGGATCGTGATTGGGGTGTAGATTTGTTCGGCGGTGTATGCGGTAAGGCATGGAAATTGTCCTCGGGAATGCGTGGCATGTGCAAGTGAGTTTGCTTGCTAAGTGTAGTGTTTCGATCGCATAGACTTCTCTGTTGGCGGGAGTTTTAGGGCATCGGAATCTACAGCGTGGAACAGAAGTGGCGTGGCATTCACTGCATTGCAATATGGTTTTGCTTGATGGAGGCGGATTTTTTGTTGTATTGGTCGTGGACAGCGGGTAACGTGATGCGCAGCATTGAGACGTGTTTTCATAAATGTCCATTCAAAGATGCGCCTATTATAGTTTGCTGATTATTATTTCGTTGATCGTTTTCAGTTTCTTTTTGCTTGAATACGTCGTTTCTTTGTTTTGTGACTCATTGCTATTGTATATTATTGCTTTTATCGGTTTCATGTTAATAGTACTTTAAGAATCGTCTTCAATGTATTTTGTTCGGTTAGACTACTATGTTGATTCTTCAAATCTATGGATGCAGGGAAAGAGATCTTAATGTTTGTTGTAATGCGTTCTTGATATTTAGTATAGTTTTAAATTTCAGTTTGCTTGTAGCAGCATTTTGTTTGTCTGCATCATCATCACTTATTTCTTAAAGCAGTTTCTATACTTCATTCTCTGATTGTACTATTATGTAGAAGTATGGCACTATATTCATTGATGTTTTTTTTACTATAGGATGCCCATTGGTTTTGTTCAAAAGTTCTAGTGATTCTTCCAAGACGAGTTATTTTTTCAAATTAATGATCTTGTAGTGCATGAGATGGTGATAATTTTGTTCGTACATCATATGATTTGTCCCTTTTGATAAGTGCTTGGGTCTATTTTTTAGATCACTATGTTGAGATGTATGTTTTGGGTATCTATTCTAAATTTGAGATTATTTATGGATGTTGTATAGGAAAGATATTACGGTTTATGGCTTCTGGAATGCTACTTTTTTATGGAGTTTATGTATGATCGATGTAGGAGTAGTCCTAATGAGTAGGAATATAGACGCATTTTCATTGATAAATTTTGGGTACGTACTGAAAGATAAATAATATAGAAAAAAGTGAATGCGGTAGGTCATTGACATTAGGGGTTTGTTGGTATTATTCATTGTTTATGCCCATAACGCATGGAAAAATATTTTTTAGTCATGCTAGCACTATAGGCATGCACTAGATTGAATAAATTTTTATATTTACTCTGAATTAGGTGCTGTTATTGTGGGTCTGTGTTATTTAGTTTAGGTAGTTTCATGAGTGTCAGTATAATATAGAGTAAAACTATTATTTTATGCTTGTCTCATATTCTTCACAGTATGTATGATTTTTCGACATTTCCGAATTTCTTTAGGTATATTTTCATTGAGAACTTGTCGATATTCGAGTATGAGAATCTCTAATTTGTTATCTCCTTAGGAATGCTTGCATGCATGGATGATGCCATTTAGCTGATACTTGTCGGATGCATATTATCGCTTTTAGTGCCTACATGATTGCATGAGAATTTACAAACCTCATACTTTGTGTGCTTGTATTAAGCGTAAAGTCACTTCAGCTATAGTCATATACATTTTCAATATTTGAGCATTGTAAAATACGTAGTTCCTACATTTTAAATATGCTAGATTTATCATCATAGGGATTGTCGGGTATACTCATTAACATATTCAAGTATTATTTTCACATAAGTAAATTATATTCTTGTTGAGTTTTTTCTTATCAGAATTTTTTTCTGCTGGATGCTTGGTTGATTTTTTATAGGGTTGCAGAAGATCTAATTAGTTTTCAACATAAAGGATATGTTTTGGGTTGGCGCACTGCTACTATAGATCACTTAGGCTAATGTTTATGTAAGATAGTTTGGTATAGATAACGATGTGTGGAAGCATATGAGTTTATGGTAGGCTATTTTTAGATCGATCTCATCGTATCTTGTATAGACAAGTAGCATATGTTATAAAGTGTTCTTGATAAGGATGGTCACGAGTCAATGTGGGATGTTAAGATATGATCATTACTTTCAGGAGGTGTTTGTCTGTTGGTAATTTGATGAACAGATGTATACTTGAGTTGAATGAACTAATGAGGGGTTTTTTTTGTCCATCGCTTGATATTTTTGAATGGTAGAATTGAGTGTTTGATATTTGGGAGTTTCGGATATGCTAGGAATGTTTAGGTTTTTTTTTGGTTTTATTGTTTGAGGTATTTGTTTACTTGAGCAGTGTTAGATTAGTTGTTAAAATAAAAAGATTGTGTTTCTTTCTAATAGAAATAATTTATTGAGTAATGCTATTTTTTGTTATATATATAAATAAATTTTCATACATTTTACAGGACATCTTATATATGGGTTGATATATTTATGAATTCTAAAGCATATTGAAGGTTTATTCAGCTGCACTATTTCTGCTTTAGGGTCATACAAATGTATAGTAAGTCCTCTCACGTCTTTTTTAATGTTTATTATACAATTTATATAGCAATTCAATATCCTCAGCATATAATTGTAGCTTATGTCCCCTTCACTCTAGTGCAAACTATTGATGTTTCAATTCGAATTTCGTTTTGGTTGCATTTTATGAGAAAAGTATGTTCCTTGATGAATTACTGGTGAGGATTTCCCGATACATTCTAATAGCGCTGGCCACCAGTTGGCTCTAATTTTGCTTGGACTATTTATACTACCCGATGCTATGAATTATTACTTTGTCGTATGTATGCGAGACTGCAGGAGTATGTACTGTTTTATTAGTTTAAAAATATTTCTTGTCTCTTGATCGTATGAATGACAAATGCATGTATCAGTGCCTGATGTCGTATTAGAGTTGGACCATTCACATATTTGGTAGTGTATTCCATGTTTATTAGATACTTTCTCGCCCATATTACCATATTTAAGCATATAATTCTCGATTCGTATTCGGTGTTCAGGAAAAATATCACGGTACACTTCCATGAAGTATAGGATAACCATTGTAATAGATCTTATCGCGGTGAAAGTGTATTGACCTCTGTTTTCCTAGTTTTCTTGACGTCGTTTACGTTGGTTTGCTGAATTTTAAAAACCTCATAATAATCCGTAGAATTATATGTAGTCTAGTGATAGAAAAAACGACGTGCTGCCTTTAAGTTAACATACATTCATGTCCTAGTTTGTACAGTGCAGCTAAGATGAGGGTCTGTTTCTCAATATTAAATTTCAGTATTTTATAGACTCAAGAGATTATACTTGATTTCAAAGCCTTTCATAATAGTTTGTAGTTTACCAAGTCTCAATTTCCAATTTACTTATGAATAATTCCTTTAAGTGAAGTAAAACATTGTTTATAGGGTTTTTAGTATTTTATTTAATCACATGGAAAATTAGATCATTACATAGTACTGGTATTTCATAAAAAAGCCTAGAGTAGTTTATATTTACAAATGATGTTTGAGTTGGAGTGAAGAAGTCGTTGATATCCAGTTTAAGTACGCTTTTTTCTCTGCATCTTGCACAATATTGGTCATAGTATTCCTTCACACAATCGGTAAGCAAATTGTTGTATTGCATGACAATGTTGAAAAAATCCATCAAGATGAAAAGCGTGAAGAGCTCGGGATGTTTAAGTATTAGTCTCTCTCCTCCAATAGGTATGTAGAAGAGTTCAAGAAGTCCAAGCTGATTTGCAGGGAACTCATCTACTCTATCCTTGAGATCAATGAGGTATTGGCGAAGTGAAGTCCATTGACTGTTATCTAACTCCAACTGATTTTGTCCACTGCATCGGAAGATTATTTTCGCTTGAAATGTCAGCGGGTCAAATCCAAGTATTACTTTGCTTTTGTGGAAGCCTTCATCAAGATAGTATGTATAGTTCAGCAAGAGGTTTTTCTCATAGATTCGCTGTTTTTCTCGATTCTTTTCTAGTTTCTTCTCTTTTTTGTTCACTTTTCTGGCTGAAGTAGCCTTTTTGGTATGACTGGCCTTTTCATGCTTCTGACTAGCTGACGAATTCACTGGATCTGCTCCGATCATTTTAACTGACTACTTCTCGTAGTAAAACTAAATATGTATATTTATTACACCAGCATATATATTCACTTCTCTGAATTTATGGATGGAGGAGGGGTCAAGTTCAATATATGTTGATAATTCAATTGCATAAGTAAACAGGTTTAGCCCTTAAATGCTGTAATGTTGCTTACTCTCATGATTTGAATTCAAAGATAAGAAAGCGCTATTGAGTTAAGATTTGAACCACCAAGCTAACAGGAGTAGGAGTCAGTAACAGGAAATAACACTTTGCTCCGTATTTCCTTTAGAATTTTTAGGAGTACTGCTGGGCTTCAATAGATTGCTTCTAGGCTAATTAGTTGTCCTTTTATCTGTTAAACTATCTATTTAGCTGTCACTTTTGCTGATGAGCTATCTATCTTATGCGTAATGCTGTCTTTTAAGCCGATTCCCTGTCTGTTTAGCTGATTTGCTATCCTCTTGAGCTGTCTATTTAGCTGTCACTTTTGCTGATGAGCTGTCTATTTTATGTATAATGCTGTCTATGCAGCTGTCTATTTAGCTGATACCCTGTCTGTTTAGTTGTTATGCTGTCTGCTGAGCTAACCGTTTAGCTGATAAACCCGTCTATTTAGCTGGTAAGTGGTCTATGTAGCTTTCTTTTTAGCTGATGCCCTGTCTGCTTAGTTGATATGCTATCTCTTGAGCTGTCTGTATAGCTATCTTTAGTTAATAAGTTGAGCGTTTCACCTTACGTGCTATCTGGCATTCGGTAAATTCATTTGATTGTTGGTAATTATCTACCCATAAAAAAATTCTTACTTTCCATACAGTTGCAGTCAGCTTTTTTTTTACATTTACTTTAAATGTCATATGCTCATCCCGATTTACGTTAGGTCTATTGGTTACCAAGACTGCATGTTGATCATCTTCCAAGTTATTCGTAGGCATACATGGGTCAGACAAGAATCTTCACGTCTATGTTGCTCTTCTGGTGAACAAATCTTGATTAGGAGCAAGCCATTGTTATTTGCTCGAGAGTTAATTGATCTTATTTCACACTGATGCATTCTTCATAAGAATGAGTCAAGTCACCATTCTTTTTTATCTGCGTCAGTTTTTCTCTTGACCTCTGTCTATCTAATCTATAGGATCCCCTTTCTACAGCAATTCGATTTCAGTTCTCTAGGTTTTCATGTCTTCATAGGATTTGCGGCCTATGGGACCCTTATTGCCCACTTTAATGTTCCATTGCATTGAAATTATGTTGCTACACTTATGAACTCATCCAATATGCCCAAAAATCATATGATCCCATGGATCAGCCATTTGAATCATTTTGTAAAGCACAAACTTGTTGAATAAATCTCTACTTCATGCAAACCATTGCTAGGGCCTTAACATGAATTAGTTCAGCCTGTTGCTTAGTCGATGCATTAAGGGTTTATAGTGGAACTTATTAAGTATATTGAATCATCTTGGCGTTCTCATGTATGATCAACCCTTTTGGATTATCCGGGATATGCTATGACTGGAACGATTTTTTCCCTATCATTGAACAATTGAGTAAAATTTTGATACCTCCAACTGACTAAAAATCTGTCATTGATCCATTTTCAGAAGATTTTTGAATGGTTTGGAAGACTTGAGGCTGCAACATTACTCACAACCTGTGAAATGATTAAATATCATGGACAAATGTGTCTACATATGTACATTATAATAGCTATCAAATGTCTATGTATTAGTATCATATGATCGACTGGTCTCTTTATCATGCAAACAGGGTTATCCACAATCACCGATCAGTTGAGCCGTCTGATACGATCACGAGTTGCATGTTCAGCAGTTGAACTTTGGTCAACTTCACACAAAAATGTTTTCTCTTTCGCACCTGCTAACCCAATTGCCTGACGAACTCAAGGTAGCCTTCTCTTTCACACCTACAACTCGAGTTGATTGCTGAGCAGAAGGTGGTGAAGGGCCTTACAGGGCTTCTACCCAGCCTGCCCCGTGGCATGCATGCATGATGATCCTCGCAGAGATGCAGAATAACCTTCTACCCAGCCTACCTCATTGCCACGCAGGCATCAATGACCGGTAATCATGCGTTATGACGCGTCATAATGCATGATGATGGGTCATCATGCCTGCATGGCAATGGGGTAGGCTGGGTAGAAGGTTATTCTGCATCTCTGCGAGGATCATCATGCATGCATGCCACGGGGCAGGCTGGGTAGAAGCCCTGTAAGGCCCTTCACCACCTTCTGCTCACCAATCAACTCGAGTTGTAGGTGTGAAAGAGAAGGCTACCTTGAGTTCGTCAGGCAATTGGGTTAGCAGGTGCGAAAGAGAAAACATTTTTGTGTGAAGTTGACCAAAGTTCAACTGCTGAACATGCAACTCGTGATCGTATCAGACGGCTCAACTGATCGGTGATTGTGGATAACCCTGTTTGCATGATAAAGAGACCAGTCGATCATATGATACTAATACATAGACATTTGATAGCTATTATAATGTACATATGTAGACACATTTGTCCATGATATTTAATCATTTCACAGGTTGTGAGTAATGTTGCAGCCTCAAGTCTTCCAAACCATTCAAAAATCTTCTGAAAATGGATCAATGACAGATTTTTAGTCAGTTGGAGGTATCAAAATTTTACTCAATTGTTCAATGATAGGGAAAAAATCGTTCCAGTCATAGCATATCCCGGATAATCCAAAAGGGTTGATCATACATGAGAACGCCAAGATGATTCAATATACTTAATAAGTTCCACTATAAACCCTTAATGCATCGACTAAGCAACAGGCTGAACTAATTCATGTTAAGGCCCTAGCAATGGTTTGCATGAAGTAGAGATTTATTCAACAAGTTTGTGCTTTACAAAATGATTCAAATGGCTGATCCATGGGATCATATGATTTTTGGGCATATTGGATGAGTTCATAAGTGTAGCAACATAATTTCAATGCAATGGAACATTAAAGTGGGCAATAAGGGTCCCATAGGCCGCAAATCCTATGAAGACATGAAAACCTAGAGAACTGAAATCGAATTGCTGTAGAAAGGGGATCCTATAGATTAGATAGACAGAGGTCAAGAGAAAAACTGACGCAGATAAAAAAGAATGGTGACTTGACTCATTCTTATGAAGAATGCATCAGTGTGAAATAAGATCAATTAACTCTCGAGCAAATAACAATGGCTTGCTCCTAATCAAGATTTGTTCACCAGAAGAGCAACATAGACGTGAAGATTCTTGTCTGACCCATGTATGCCTACGAATAACTTGGAAGATGATCAACATGCAGTCTTGGTAACCAATAGACCTAACGTAAATCGGGATGAGCATATGACATTTAAAGTAAATGTAAAAAAAAAGCTGACTGCAACTGTATGGAAAGTAAGAATTTTTTTATGGGTAGATAATTACCAACAATCAAATGAATTTACCGAATGCCAGATAGCACGTAAGGTGAAACGCTCAACTTATTAACTAAAGATAGCTATACAGACAGCTCAAGAGATAGCATATCAACTAAGCAGACAGGGCATCAGCTAAAAAGAAAGCTACATAGACCACTTACCAGCTAAATAGACGGGTTTATCAGCTAAACGGTTAGCTCAGCAGACAGCATAACAACTAAACAGACAGGGTATCAGCTAAATAGACAGCTGCATAGACAGCATTATACATAAAATAGACAGCTCATCAGCAAAAGTGACAGCTAAATAGACAGCTCAAGAGGATAGCAAATCAGCTAAACAGACAGGGAATCGGCTTAAAAGACAGCATTACGCATAAGATAGATAGCTTATCAGCAAAAGTGACAGCTAAATAGATAGTTTAACAGATAAAAGGACAACTAATTAGCCTAGAAGCAATCTATTGAAGCCCAGCAGTACTCCTAAAAATTCTAAAGGAAATACGGAGCAAAGTGTTATTTCCTGTTACTGACTCCTACTCCTGTTAGCTTGGTGGTTCAAATCTTAACTCAATAGCGCTTTCTTATCTTTGAATTCAAATCATGAGAGTAAGCAACATTACAGCATTTAAGGGCTAAACCTGTTTACTTATGCAATTGAATTATCAACATATATTGAACTTGACCCCTCCTCCATCCATAAATTCAGAGAAGTGAATATATATGCTGGTGTAATAAATATACATATTTAGTTTTACTACGAGAAGTAGTCAGTTAAAATGATCGGAGCAGATCCAGTGAATTCGTCAGCTAGTCAGAAGCATGAAAAGGCCAGTCATACCAAAAAGGCTACTTCAGCCAGAAAAGTGAACAAAAAAGAGAAGAAACTAGAAAAGAATCGAGAAAAACAGCGAATCTATGAGAAAAACCTCTTGCTGAACTATACATACTATCTTGATGAAGGCTTCCACAAAAGCAAAGTAATACTTGGATTTGACCCGCTGACATTTCAAGCGAAAATAATCTTCCGATGCAGTGGACAAAATCAGTTGGAGTTAGATAACAGTCAATGGACTTCACTTCGCCAATACCTCATTGATCTCAAGGATAGAGTAGATGAGTTCCCTGCAAATCAGCTTGGACTTCTTGAACTCTTCTACATACCTATTGGAGGAGAGAGACTAATACTTAAACATCCCGAGCTCTTCACGCTTTTCATCTTGATGGATTTTTTCAACATTGTCATGCAATACAACAATTTGCTTACCGATTGTGTGAAGGAATACTATGACCAATATTGTGCAAGATGCAGAGAAAAAAGCGTACTTAAACTGGATATCAACGACTTCTTCACTCCAACTCAAACATCATTTGTAAATATAAACTACTCTAGGCTTTTTTATGAAATACCAGTACTATGTAATGATCTAATTTTCCATGTGATTAAATAAAATACTAAAAACCCTATAAACAATGTTTTACTTCACTTAAAGGAATTATTCATAAGTAAATTGGAAATTGAGACTTGGTAAACTACAAACTATTATGAAAGGCTTTGAAATCAAGTATAATCTCTTGAGTCTATAAAATACTGAAATTTAATATTGAGAAACAGACCCTCATCTTAGCTGCACTGTACAAACTAGGACATAAATGTATGTTAACTTAAAGGCAGCACGTCGTTTTTTCTATCACTAGACTACATATAATTCTACGGATTATTATGAGGTTTTTAAAATTCAGCAAACCAACGTAAACGACGTCAAGAAAACTAGGAAAACAGAGGTCAATACACTTTCACCGCGATAAGATCTATTACAATGGTTATCCTATACTTCATGGAAGTGTACCGTGATATTTTTCCTGAACACCGAATACGAATCGAGAATTATATGCTTAAATATGGTAATATGGGCGAGAAAGTATCTAATAAACATGGAATACACTACCAAATATGTGAATGGTCCAACTCTAATACGACATCAGGCACTGATACATGCATTTGTCATTCATACGATCAAGAGACAAGAAATATTTTTAAACTAATAAAACAGTACATACTCCTGCAGTCTCGCATACATACGACAAAGTAATAATTCATAGCATCGGGTAGTATAAATAGTCCAAGCAAAATTAGAGCCAACTGGTGGCCAGCGCTATTAGAATGTATCGGGAAATCCTCACCAGTAATTCATCAAGGAACATACTTTTCTCATAAAATGCAACCAAAACGAAATTCGAATTGAAACATCAATAGTTTGCACTAGAGTGAAGGGGACATAAGCTACAATTATATGCTGAGGATATTGAATTGCTATATAAATTGTATAATAAACATTAAAAAAGACGTGAGAGGACTTACTATACATTTGTATGACCCTAAAGCAGAAATAGTGCAGCTGAATAAACCTTCAATATGCTTTAGAATTCATAAATATATCAACCCATATATAAGATGTCCTGTAAAATGTATGAAAATTTATTTATATATATAACAAAAAATAGCATTACTCAATAAATTATTTCTATTAGAAAGAAACACAATCTTTTTATTTTAACAACTAATCTAACACTGCTCAAGTAAACAAATACCTCAAACAATAAAACCAAAAAAAAACCTAAACATTCCTAGCATATCCGAAACTCCCAAATATCAAACACTCAATTCTACCATTCAAAAATATCAAGCGATGGACAAAAAAAACCCCTCATTAGTTCATTCAACTCAAGTATACATCTGTTCATCAAATTACCAACAGACAAACACCTCCTGAAAGTAATGATCATATCTTAACATCCCACATTGACTCGTGACCATCCTTATCAAGAACACTTTATAACATATGCTACTTGTCTATACAAGATACGATGAGATCGATCTAAAAATAGCCTACCATAAACTCATATGCTTCCACACATCGTTATCTATACCAAACTATCTTACATAAACATTAGCCTAAGTGATCTATAGTAGCAGTGCGCCAACCCAAAACATATCCTTTATGTTGAAAACTAATTAGATCTTCTGCAACCCTATAAAAAATCAACCAAGCATCCAGCAGAAAAAAATTCTGATAAGAAAAAACTCAACAAGAATATAATTTACTTATGTGAAAATAATACTTGAATATGTTAATGAGTATACCCGACAATCCCTATGATGATAAATCTAGCATATTTAAAATGTAGGAACTACGTATTTTACAATGCTCAAATATTGAAAATGTATATGACTATAGCTGAAGTGACTTTACGCTTAATACAAGCACACAAAGTATGAGGTTTGTAAATTCTCATGCAATCATGTAGGCACTAAAAGCGATAATATGCATCCGACAAGTATCAGCTAAATGGCATCATCCATGCATGCAAGCATTCCTAAGGAGATAACAAATTAGAGATTCTCATACTCGAATATCGACAAGTTCTCAATGAAAATATACCTAAAGAAATTCGGAAATGTCGAAAAATCATACATACTGTGAAGAATATGAGACAAGCATAAAATAATAGTTTTACTCTATATTATACTGACACTCATGAAACTACCTAAACTAAATAACACAGACCCACAATAACAGCACCTAATTCAGAGTAAATATAAAAATTTATTCAATCTAGTGCATGCCTATAATGCTAGCATGACTAAAAAATATTTTTCCATGCGTTATGGGCATAAACAATGAATAATACCAACAAACCCCTAATGTCAATGACCTACCGCATTCACTTTTTTCTATATTATTTATCTTTCAGTACGTACCCAAAATTTATCAATGAAAATGCGTCTATATTCCTACTCATTAGGACTACTCCTACATCGATCATACATAAACTCCATAAAAAAGTAGCATTCCAGAAGCCATAAACCGTAATATCTTTCCTATACAACATCCATAAATAATCTCAAATTTAGAATAGATACCCAAAACATACATCTCAACATAGTGATCTAAAAAATAGACCCAAGCACTTATCAAAAGGGACAAATCATATGATGTACGAACAAAATTATCATCATCTCATGCACTACAAGATCATTAATTTGAAAAAATAACTCGTCTTGGAAGAATCACTAGAACTTTTGAACAAAACCAATGGGCATCCTATAGTAAAAAAAACATCAATGAATATAGTGCCATACTTCTACATAATAGTACAATCAGAGAATGAAGTATAGAAACTGCTTTAAGAAATAAGTGATGATGATGCAGACAAACAAAATGCTGCTACAAGCAAACTGAAATTTAAAACTATACTAAATATCAAGAACGCATTACAACAAACATTAAGATCTCTTTCCCTGCATCCATAGATTTGAACAATCAACAGAGTAGTCTAACCGAACAAAATACATTGAAGACGATTCTTAAAGTACTATTAACATGAAACCGATAAAAGCAATAATATACAATAGCAATGAGTCACAAAACAAAGAAACGACGTATTCAAGCAAAAAGAAACTGAAAACGATCAACGAAATAATAATCAGCAAACTATAATAGGCGCATCTTTGAATGGACATTTATGAAAACACGTCTCAATGCTGCGCATCACGTTATCCGCTGTCCACGACCAATACAACAAAAAATCCGCCTCCATCAAGCAAAACCACGCCACTTCTGTTCCACGCTGTAGATTCCGATGCCCTAAAACTCCCGCCAACAGAGAAGTCTATGCGATCGAAACACTACACTTAGCAAGCAAACTCACTTGCACATGCCACGCATTCCCGAGGACAATTTCCATGCCTTACCGCATACACCGCTGAACAAATCTACACCCCAATCACGATCCTCCAAAAAGCGACGCAAATCATTCCGAATCGCCGACAAGGCCGTCCATACTTAATGACAGGCATCCTTTGATGAGAAACGCGGAAACTTAACCAAACGCTCACGAGACAAATTTCTACGGCTCGGTGGAAACATACACCTCAGATTACTTCCTCCAACAAGCGACGCGCATCACATCTACAATACCGTCCATCTTTAACCACAGACATCAAACGAGGAGCAAAATGTACCTTAAGCAAGCAACCATGAAGGAAATTCTCACGCCTTAGAACACCCGTCGAAAGGCAAGCCCGTCGTCCATTCATAATGCAATGCCACCCGGCTATAGCAGCGCCCTCCATCCCACACAACTACTCGCATCATAAAACTTCCGGCACGGCTAGCATGATCAAGCGAATCGACCATTTCCACACGCGGCCGTCTATCCTTAGCCAAAGACACCAATCGCTGCAACGCGTTCCTTATCCAAGCGTCCATGAAGTAAATTCCCACGGCTTAGAATACGCGCTGACGGCACGTCCATCATCCATCAGTATCGCAGTCATCCGTCTATACAAACGCCCGCCGTCACCACGCAACTACTCGCGTCATAAAAACTTCCGGCACGCCTAGCATGATCAAGCGAATCGCTCGACCCGGGAGCCCCTCAGTAGTGAGATACGCTAGAAATTCTCAAGCCTTATAAGCGGTAAACTTAACGCCCAGAGCGCTGCCTATCAATAGATCTTCCCTAATGGATTAGCAACCCTAATACTTCAAGCTATCAACTCTAGACATGGACCTCCTAACATATACATTAAAGTAGTCGTGGGTAAAAAATGATCTACCACTAGAAGCGTTAAAGAACCGAGAAGCACTTCAACTAAAGATTATAACAACTATGAATAACAAAACTACTTAAAGACTAGAAGCAATGAATATATGAAAAATCCTTCCACTATACAGAAATAACAACTATGAATAGTATAATTATCTACCGCTAAAAGCGTCAAAGGCTAGTTCCTATAATTGTAAACTTGTATATTAACTCTATATAAACACACGCCGAGAAATTTCGGTCTTTAATCTATTACTTGAAAATATGAGACTATCCTAACCTATAGTCAATATGGCTAGTTTCACTATTTACCATTAGAGGCTACTAAGGCTAAGAAACCGCACCTGTAATCTACAGACATATGACTACTAAAACCCCAAACGCTTACCTATTTAACCAAAACACAGATTCTTATTTATCTAAGGCCCATACATACTCATCCCCGGCACTCACCTATGCTAATCTGATACATACACCCATATACCTAAGATCCACACCCTCCCCTGGCAATTACCCAAGATTCCCATATCTATCCCGGACTCATACCCTCTTATCCCAGGCACCTACCTATACGACCCTAATACAAGCTCCCATACACCCAAGACACACACCCTCGACAACATTTGAAGTTTGTATGAAAAAAGTGAGCCAGAACGTACATTCTATACCTACTCAAATAAATAAACAAATAAATAAATAAGTATACCGTACAGTGATACTCTATAGATCAGATCTATGGGGCACTGGTCTCAGTAAGGAGTTGCATCAAAAGCGGTTCGTATAGGTTGCTGGCCGACAGGGGTACTCTTGGAGGCCTCCACATACCCGAGGAAATTCCCACAGGGAAGTGCTGGTCGACAGGAGCACTCTTGGAAGCTAGCATTCTTTGGAGAGTGGCACCCCACGGAGCCGAGGTTATGGAGGGTGCCGTGATATTCCCTCCTATGATGACGAACCTGACTGAATCTGGACTACGCTTTGGACAAGAAACTGGAATTGATGCTTTGGGCTAGCGGGTATGAAGGTTTGGACCTAGTTGCTTTGCACGGTAGCACCGAGGTGGCACTCGTGTGTGAAGGGCTCCAATTCAACTATCATATCATTTCCGTCCTGGTAAAACTTTGGCAGGCCTCGGAATACGTTCGAAGTTTGCATTATTGGGTTGGTGGTGTAAGCTCGTTTGAGAGGGGCTCCCGATAAGCGCTGGTGTAGCTGTGAACACTTGCCCCCATAAGGGCTTGTGCCAACCCTCACATGGCCTCCCTGCTCTACAAAGATAACTATGGGACCAAAAAGGCGGCTTTACATACGAACGGAATTAGAACAATAAAACTGGAGCAACCCAAAGTCCTAAAATGGGTAAAAAAAACCCGAATAAGGAGGCAAAAATAACAACAAAGACGACGAAATCACCAATTGTAGCCACGATATTAACAACCGTATTGACGATAACAAAAACGCAGCAAGAAACTGATGCAAATCCCAGAGCATCCTTAAAAGAAAAGCGGGAATTTCTGCAGGGCGCGACAGTCATTTATTTATTTATTTATTCCTATCTAACAGATTGAATAGTCCAATAACAAAATGGAACTCAAAGAATAAATACAGCAATATTTAAATGAAAAAATAGTAAAATGACGATAATTGTGAAGTAAAATAGTAGTAAGTCTTTTAATTTTTTCTTAAATGCTACATAAGAAGAGAGAAAAGGATCAAGAGGAGCCCCAGAACGCATGAGGCATTATTGGAGGAGCTGTTGAAGGCCGGAACGGACGAGAAGGCCAAAGAAGAGCAGAAGGCTAAAGAGCTCAACCATCGAAAATCAGTAAGAGAAGGGTGTCTAGCCCAATTGAAGGAGATCGGGATAGAAGAAGGAAGGACGAGGCACTTGATGGGTGCAGAATGCCAGATCAAGGGTTACAGATAGTTTTGATAAAAGAAGCGAAGAAAGCCGCAACGAAACTCCTTCAAAAAGTGCCCGAAAATAAAGTTTCCACAGATGCTCAACAAAAGACCTGAGATGTAACAGGAGAGAAAGAAGCCCCAACAAAGACCCTGGCAACAGATACTGCTTGTAGAACCCCAACATAGCCGATCCTACGCAGAAGCGCTACGGAATATTAGGGAAAATGTAAGGCCCAAAGACATCCAGCAGTACGACCAACGTAGTTGGGCCCTATACTGGTTTAACCCGGAGCAGAGGCCAACAATAAAGAAGCACTCCGTAGTAAAGAAAGTCCTCAGCAAAAGCGCAACTTAAGCCTCGCTCAAGCCGATGGCAACTATCGAAATGAGAGACATTCACTGCGTCACGAATTTGGCTAAGGTAGAAGAGGCCATCAAAAGGAAGCTCCCTAGCGTAGGCAGGATCAAAGCAAGGTTGATACCAGAAAACCAAGGAAGACAGTGCATGGCCATCATTGACTTGACCAAAAAGGACACGGAACAATTTCTGAATAAGGGCAAGGAAAGAATAGGATGAGTTGTCTGCAGGGTACGGCAAAGGGTAGTAATTTGGCTATGGCCACACCGCATAAGTATGCAAAGGACCCAATAGGGGTTCTCAATGTTACAAATGGGTTAAAATGGGGCATATTTGTAAAAGAAAGAGTATACAAAGCAGGAACACTATATTCTTTGCAAAGATGCTGATCCAAGGCCGGATTTTCGTCACGTCTTGGGATCACGGAAGTATCGGGTTTTGCAAGGATTTCCAGTGAAGTCAAAATCAAAACTTTGATGACCCGTATCCTTTAGCTAAACCTTCTGCCACCCAGAACCTATTTGAGCAGTTTGTGAGTGACATGAAAGCCGTCTTTATGCTGCTGAGTGAGGAACACCATGATAAAAGTTCTGCATCATGGTATCCTGATGAAACTGGTACTGCCACCATCTGGGTTCGGAACAGTGATTTCTAGACGAAGGGCAACGGGCGGGGGTGGGTTTCATGTGGGTTTGGTGCTCAGGAATCACCTTCTTCAGTGTGTACCTAACGCCGAACAAATCGATATCATCTTTCCAAGACAAGCTTAATGCTTTGGAGGTCGTTGTCTCGAACACAGACGGCAACGTACTCATTGCGGGGGAATTCAATGCTAAAGCAATCGAATGGGGCATGACTCAAAGAGATCCGCGGGGAAAACGATCCCTGGTAATGGCAGCCAGGACGGTGCTTGTCATACTAAACATCAAAAATATAACGACCTTCTACCGTATGGGCTGTGAAGGAACCATACTGGACATGACACTCGCCGCGGAGTCCTTAGCACGGAGGAAACACAATTGGGAAGTATTGGAGGACTACACAGCCAGTGATAATCAGTGCGTTCTGCTTGAAATCAGTGATGTTTCCTTCTGAGGTCCGTACTCCCAACCTTCTACAATTGGGTGGAACTCGGAAAGGATAGGCGTCGAAAGGTTCGTCTAGGTGCTCACAGCAGGTGCACCGCTGCAGGGAGACTCGCGGGAGATGGAAGAACTGGCAATTCAAGGCGTGATGAAGTCAACTATGAGCATCATTACGACTGCTTGCAATGCTTCTATGCCCCATCCGAAACCCCAGCATGGGAAGCCAAAATCGCTGAAAAGTTTAAGGAGTGTCACAAGCTTCGGTATGAGGCTCAATGGGCAATAGTAGCAGCAAATAAGTTGGCAAGAAAATGCCTACGCAAATTGATTAACACCAGCAAGTTTCACTGCTGGCAAGATCTAGTGGACAAGGTGAACAAGGGTCCATGAGTCCTTTCACTGAAAGTGAGGAAGGCTCCAGATCCAGATGGTATTCCATCTGAGGTGTTCCAACTTGTCTATCACCATTGTCCTGACTTGCTGCTCAGCACATTCAATGTTTGCCTACGGAACGGAGCTTTCCAGTATGATGGAAGATGGCGAAGCTCATGCTGAATCACCGACTGTATGTGCCAGAGAAACTCATCAAGAAAGGCTCGTTGAAGCGATTCGTGCTGCTGGGGGTTTATCTCTTCGGTAGTATGGCTTTAGAACCGGACGCTCCACCATTGATGCGATTGCAGAGGTGGTCAGGGCGGTCCAAAAGAAAGAGGCATATAGCCGCACCAAGTGACGGATCGTTCTGTTGGTGGCACTTGATGTTAGAAATGCCTCCAGCTCCGCTAGATGGATGGATATTCTGGATACGCTGGAAAACCATTTTCAAGTTCCAGAATTTCTAACGCTGCCTTAGAAGGATTACCTGAAAAACAGAAGTCTGCTTTGCGACACGATACAGGGCCAACGAAGTATGAAAGTTACATCGGGTGTTTCCCAGGGATCTATCCTTGGTTCAAATCTCGGGAACGTACTTTACTACGAGCTGCTGAGACTAGATATGCCAGAAGAGTCGCGCTTGATCAGCTATACGAATGTGAAACTGTGGCTTAATCGAAGACATGGTAAGACTGACTACTAATTGACCCAGCTTTTGAGTGGTCATTGGTGTGTATGTGGAACCTCCCCGGAATCCAGCGTATCTTTAACTGACTTGGAATCAATGAGTGGTTTCGTTTTAATAGTTAATTTTTCTGCATTGAATGTTTTGATTTTCTCCGCTTTGTCCAAATACATTAATTGGCGGAACTTTTTCTCTTTTTTTGGTAGCTTTTTAAGGCAGCAGGCTATTTTCATCTGCTTATTTTTATTTTTTATGTATTGGATAAAATTTACATCGTTATTTATATTAGAGTTACCTTTGATGCATTCCTCAATTTCCATTTCTACGGTTAATCCGTTCAGCGCTGCATAATAGTTTTTATCCTCATTGTTCCCGCCAGCACTTAAGATTGTTTTCCGGAATTGGTTGCTTGCACTTTTTTGCCTTTGTTTCCTGTTGCACCTAATTTTTTGGCTGTGGCTTTCGAGGCTTCGTCCCTTTCTGGAAGAGATCTTTGATGTGCTGCATCTCTAGCCTTTGTTTGTAATTTTCTTGTTGCAGTTTAATTATTTGTTCATTATTTGTAGCTTGAATCCACCATCTGCGGAGTTGTCTTGATTATATTTTCTTTTATTGATCATCGTCAGTTTCCCCAACGGTTGGAAGCCGTCGGACACCTCAATGCCAGCTGTCCTGAAGTTTTCTTGGGTTCTTAGCGTTCCTTTACTAATCGAAGTAAATCAAAATAGTCTCGCGTGATAAATTCTGAAAGAGAGGGTTTCTTTTATATCATTGGTGCGTTTTCAAAGTTTTCATTACCTCTTTACCTTCTAACATGGTTTTAGTCCGCAACGTCTTTAATTGAACAATTGTGAGTTTTCGTTATTTTTTTTTTATTTGATACCCGCAGGCCAATTCTATTTTTTCATGAAAAGCCATCGGGCCTTGCCTTTTTAAGTGAGTTAAAGTTGAAAGTGCTTTGTTCAATACTAATCGTTATAAATGCTCAAAGAAATAAAAAACAAATTCCAAATAATAAAAATACTAAAACGTAATGGCGTAAAGGGCTCTCTAAATTTATATATATTATATAGGTATAGGATGGGTTAAGCAGAGGCCCAAGGTTAGGCCAGGTAGGTATTATACTTTTGTCTTTTGTTCTGGTACGTCTCGCTTCCGTTTTCGTCGCAGAGTGTGATCCAGTACTGAGGAAATTGGGTCGGGATATGTAATAAGTTGATCATTGATAATGAGATCCTCTGTCTTTCTATGTTTATATATTTCAAGTCATTGAGTTTATTACCACTGACTTTATTAGAGTTTAAAATTTGAAAGATAATTTATAGTTTAGTTTGCTGTTTTCAGATAAAGTCAAAGTCAAAAGCGCTTTATTCAATACTAATCGTTATAAATTTCAAAAGAATATAAAGTTAATTCCAAACGATAACAATACAAAAACTTAATGGCCCAAATAGCTTTCTAAATTTATACGTTATCAGTTAAACACATTTTATAAAAAAACTAAAGCAAATTCAAATTTATTAGGATTATTACATATTTTATGATTTGATTGGAAAAAGGAGGAAAAATCAACCTACACTATTCAAAATTGTTTATAATTTTACCAAAACAGTGAACTTTGATCCTACACCTTATATGTTATAACCTAATTCTAATAAAATTCATCCATACTAGAAAATTCTATCCCAATGCTCCTAACCTACGCGTTTAACTTTATCTCTAAACATAATATAATGAACATAACATATACCTCACCTATCCCTAATTTTTAACACAAACAAACAACAACACTAAATGTAGCAATAATGTGCTGAAACTCAAAAACAAAAGAACGAAAAACAGAAAAACTGAAAATAAACACGAATAATTTAGATGTCTTAGCCCGATCAGCTTCAACGAATCTAGCAAATGAGTATCTCCATTGGAATTGTCGATCTCGTGAACTCAAATTCGGAGAATATTTTATTTTCTTATCGGTGGCCCGTCTATATATGTGATTTATGATTGGGCGCCGTCAGAATCAAAAACATATCTATTCATGTCCAAATACACGAATGCTCCTGGAGGAATGAAGCCAGTAGCGAGGCAAGTCGCAATATACCCGTCTGTAGGGTGGATCGGCTGTGAAATCCAGGGGTTTTCATTCACAGTTACATATCTTGTGTTATGATTCCGAAGAAGTCTCAATATGAAGATATCGACTCTTGTCATTTGAGCAGTTTGATAAATTCTTCTATTTGATATATAATGCTTCCAATCTGTCGCAGGCTTTCTGTACAAACCAGTTCACCCATGAAGTCATTTCTTTTCGAAAACACTTAATTTTTTCCATAGTACTAGCACTCTGGTTGTACCAGATCTGACATCGATCTGTCAAAACTGGTCGAACCAGGATCTTGTAATAGACAATTTTGACCTTTTGATCTATGTATTTGGAATGAAGAGTCTTCGTGGGGTCATGACTACTTTTAGTGCCTTACTGAGCATGATCTTGAAATGTTCAGTATAGTACAGATACTGATCGAGATGAACACCGAGGTATCGACCACAGGATTTATGTGGGACCCGTTCTCAACAACCCTCGCCAGCCATGATGTGGAAATCTTTCCAATTACGTTTCAGATCTTGACTGATCCCCTGCAGCGCTGTGTGAAACGAAATCTTTTCGCACTTCTGCCCATTGATTTTCACTCGCCAATTGTCAGTGTACAGCTGCACATCTGTGAACATTTTTTGGAGAGTTCTCTGAGCTATTGTAGCTTTTCGGCCTTTCAATCTGATCTGATCATATGACCATCAGAAAACACTACCAACGATCGCGTTGGCGAGACGTTGAAATCAAAGCCGTTCCATAGCTTGCGAAAGAAGGTTTAAAAGAGCAGAGGCGCAGTAACTGTTCCCTGTTGTGGCCCATTCAAGACCTTGAATTCGTTCATTGTTGTCAGGTTTTATCAGTTACAACAAACGATTTCCCGTATAACATATTGCACATCATGGCGACAAGGTGTATGGGGAATCTTTCCTGAAGGAGTTTAAAAACTAGTCCATCTAACCACACCGTATCGAATGCTGTTTTCAGATAATCCCTATAATAAGGTTGCATAGCTTTTGTCTCGCAAGCTCCGTCATCTCCTCATCTATCTGTACTATTTTCCTTAGAAACGACAAGAAGTAATCGTAATGCCCCAAAAACATAAAATATGGTCTGAGTTCCGGAGTTTTATTAATGAAAGAGTAACCTTAACATCAAGAACGATAAAATCACTCAATACTTCCTCGGTATGTGAGGAGCAAATTGAAGAATTCGCAAACACTATCTGGCAAGCTATCGAGTTTAGTGTCCCAAAACAATCAAAAGCTTCCCATAATTTAGAATTTGATGAAAAAACCTACAATCTAATAAGAAAGTGAAATTCTTTGCGGCGTAAATGGCACAAACCCGCATTATGTCTCTCAAAATTGGTGTTAATATCCTCAACCTACCAATTAAGAACAAAATTAAGGAGCTCCGGAGTCTCCGATGGAATGGTTTTTAAATAGAATATTTAAACGAAATTATCATGCGTTACCATATTCGATAACAAGTATCAACGAAGAGCATATTTACTCCAATCAAGGAAAAGCAGATATACTTGTAGATTAATTTAATCAGTTCCATAATATCTTCAATAGGTTCTGCAACAATCGAGCAGAAATGATGATGGCTAAAGCTTTAGAACAACAACCTAAACAAACATCTTTACCCCCTGGTGCATAAATCAAAACCAGGGAGTTAATAGGTTTACTTAGAAAAGTTAAAAACGGCAAAGTTTCAAGTATCGATGCCCTGCCGCATATAGAACTTAAAAATTTACCCAAAAAAGGAATAGCCTTCAAACGTCTCCCGTTCAACGCTTGCCTTAGGCTCTCCTTCTTTCCATCCATCTGGAAACAAGCTCTAGTTATACTTATCTTGAAGCCTGGAAGAGATCCACACTCTCCCGATAACTGCAGGCCAATTCGTTTACTACCAGGTTAAGGTAAGCTCTTTGAAAGAGCAGTCCTAAAAAGATTAAATGGTTTAATAGGTAGCAATAATATCCTACTTAATTTCCAATTCGGCTTCAGAAACAGATATTTGACAGAGCATAAGCTTTTCCGTGCTACAAAGGACGTCAAAACAACGATGTACAATAAATTTTTTGAGGGTTTGGTGACACTGGACATAGAAAAAGCCTTCGATGCAGTCTGGCATGATGTTTTGGTCTATAAACTTTAGAAATATAACACACCCCCATACGGTTTAGAAATTACTTGTCAATAATACCACAGATGGAAAATTAAAATTTATGTTGCAAAAACGAAGTCAATATTCTTCACCAGGCAGCGTAAGCCTGTTCACCTACCCAAGCGTCATAAAATTTTTTTAAGGGCAAACTATTCCCTGCAGTGAGGATCTCAATTATCTTGGACTTATATTCGGCAATAAACTAACCTTCAGAAGTCATATTGAGCATATTAGCTCCAAAGCGTTTAAGGTCGTGCTCTAGTTATACCCCCTTCTTAATCTTAATACGCGTCTCAACACCAGAAATAAGGTCCTCATCGTCAAAATGGCAATCCAACCGATCATCCTATATGGTTCACCTACCTGGATCCAATGTGCTAAATATCTAGTAACAAAGCTTCAGATCACCCAAAATAGATACCTGAAAATGGCACTTAATAAACCGTTTTACTTTTCTTCTGAAAAACTACACAGCCTTGCTGACGTTAGTCCAATTTATAAGCTCGCTGCATCGCGTCGTGATAAAGTTATCGTGAAAGCAAATGACTTGCCAATCCGCTAATTCGTACCCTGGCGAACTGAAAACCAGCAGTTGCTATCGCCTATCATTTTGGCCGTAACCTAGCCTCATAGCTTTTAACTAGTTATAAGTAGATAGTTAAGTTATGTTAAACAAGTAATAAGTTCAGTAGAGAAATTTTCCTTTTGCTAATTGCAATACGACACTACACATAGTTTTAAGTAATGTTCAAACGATGGTGAAATGACTTTTTCGGAACACGTACTATATTATAAGGCCTCTGTACCGCATACATTCTAATAAAGCAAAATTATATATATATATATATATATATATATATATATATATATATATATATATATATATATATATATATATATATATATATATATGCATATATATAAAATAAAGCTACCTTCTTATGTACATACATAAACATGCCTGCATTGTTTCATGTTAGTCTTCATCATTTCAAAGGAGATTTCCATAAAACTACGCCATAAGCCCAAATCTGAAATATACGCGTACGTGACTTAATGACAACCAAAATTACAATTCCCCATCCTATGTAATTTTATGCTCAGTGAATTTTGAATCATGACTTATTTTAGAAATCAGTTACAAACGTTGAATTTCACTATTTAAATTTACTGTTCTCAACACTCTTCTATTTCACCTCGCGTGGGGATTAAATCAACTGTTTCTTTTCAATTCAACGAGTCAGAAATATTCCGAAATTACACATGTTATGTATTCTTATTGGGCTCTTTCACACGGGAATGGTAAAAACCCATATCCAAACAGGTTTCGCGCTTACGCCCTTATGTTTACACGTTGCATAGTTCAGCCAACCTATTTTTGTATACGATACATGTCTTGCGAGTGTATGTGTCAAAAGGGTCATTTGATCGTTAAACATCGTGCGAACAACATGAGAGCGAAGACAGAGAGACAAGCGATTGAGAATTTATGTTTTAGCCTTGAATTGTGCACGAGGTAATAAAAACTGGAATGAAAAATGTATTTTATGATTGTTAAAGTTTGTCGATTCAAACTTCTATTGGATTTATTTGAATCCTCCGTGTTTTTCCGCTTTCTGAAAAATATATTCCAAATTTGAATATCTTTTTTAGTCGCATATTTCTCTTGATGTGTTGTAAACATGCTTATTATAATGTGATTCTATGAAGATTATGCGTACTGTTAATTTTCTATAGATTTACAATAGGCAATTTATCTTCATTGAAATCGTGATATTCGTCGTGTTGTTTCCTGAAATTGAACATGGCCTCCGCTTTCATAAATTTATTACATAACGCGTAGCTTCTCGCATCCACACATCCATTTTTGCACGCAAATTAAAGAAAGACGATCGTTTCATGACGACTACCATCTTCACCGAATGTTCAATTCGGAATGATTACCTGCGTTTGTATAAAATTTCCCCCACCAAATGATCAACAAAATGCGTTTGTGTATGTGCGTTACGCTCGTTCACCCTACAAAATGTTGGCTTGATTTTACCATCAGGTCCCCTCAATGCCTCTCACTCTTCTTGCCCATATAACCTGTTTAACGCTCACTTTTAACGCTGCGTCTGAAAAAGCCCATTGCCTTACAACGGTTGTTTAGCGCGGGGAAGAAAGAGACTGCTTTAAGAACGTTGAATATGACAACGACACGTTATTCATTTTATTTGTCAATGAAATAAGAAAATCTGTTCATTTTATAGTGTCGCGAAAATTCAGCGAATGTGAGTATTTTGTTTTGTTCCACGATATAGGGGACGTGATAGGTAGTCAGTCGGATTTCATTCTCTCAGTTTACCATGAATTGGTCGAGCATAGAAATGAAATGAAAAAGAAAATCTTCAGGTTCTGTAAAGATTTGGTAATCATTGTTGTTGTTTCTATATACGAAAGGAAGATGCCCGAATTTGTATGCAAAATAAGCCGAGGGAGACTGGAAATGAAGCAATTGTCTCAAAAAAGGATATTGGTGTGGAGATTGTCGAAAAATGGTAGGAGAGGTTGATGTGTGGATGTCCTTGCAGCTTAACGTTTTTGGAAATAAGGAAAAAAACGACCTTAATTAATTTAATTTAATGGTCAATGGTTGCATTTGCCCGTGTCATTAAATTGTGTCAAAATGAGGGTTCAAGACTATTCATTTTATATTTTCAATCCTAGGTTGTAGTTTTTTTTCGTTTGGCGCATGTTTGCTGTTTCACACCGCGTACACAATTTTTCCTGATACCCTTAAGATTGAACTTTCAGTTGAACGAACCTACTCACGTATACATCAGCAAAGCAAATTTAAGCAAATGAGGGTTCATCTCTTTTATTTTAATGGCGCTCAAGTCATGACGAAATGGGTTTTCAATATTGGAAAATCGTAAACAAGCTGACACGGACATTTTATTTTCTTACCCTTCATTTCAAAACACACATTGGTTTTTCTATGTATCAGTGGTAGTACGAGCATATTCAAACTCAACAACAATTCAAAAAGTAGCTTAGGCTTTAAATCGCTTCGCATTTGACTGCGTTTCAAGGATCAGCTTTATACTCGTACTTCTCGTTATATAATTTTATGGCCCTTCCTTTATTCTCTCCTTAGCTCGAGATCAACTTTAATCATAACCTTCCGCCGAAGTTTTTCTCTAATTTTGTATCATCCAAAATTGTTCTTAATCAACTTTTCAAAGGAATGGGTGGAAAAGTTCAATTGATTTTGTTATCTGTTGTGCCATACCTTTTCAAATAGATAACAAAGCTCCCTGGAAATTGGCAAATAAAAGAAAAACAAACAACGGAAATAAAATGAGAATCTCGGTATAATCGGGTGATTTTCATTTTATCCCTCAATATTTTCCAGGTCAATGGGGTTTATTAAGTTCACGCATCAATACAGTTCGAAGATTAATTTTTTAGGATGATCAAGGAATATTAATGAGGGGATTAGATTTGCAAATTAATATTTAGATTAGGTGGAAATAATTCAAATTTAAATGAGAGCAATTGATTAAAGTGAGTTGAAAAGTTCAAACTTAACAATATTAAATTCCACACACGAGAAATCACATGAGCATTAATCGGTGTGTATTACTCTATACGCCAACCTGATCTGACTATTCTACGTCTAGCACTCGTTGCGTGTAGACGTGTTTTTAATCGCCCCTGTTATTAATTTTAAAAATTAATTAATTTTTCACAAAAGTCAGTTGAAAATAATTTTTTAAATTGAAAACCATCACCGTCGAATTATTCAAACGTTTATCGAATACCAGAAATTTATTTTCTGAAGAAGTATCAAAAGTGGAAATACGTTCAAGGGAAGTCCCGGTTTAAGAACATTCTCTCTAGTCTCGCTGCGAATGCAACGAGATAGAGGAGCCCGATGGCTTCAGCCATCAATCAGAACGATTGTGTTCATGGCCAACGATGACGGGCGAAAAAAAACTGAAATAAAGATACGATAACAACGGAGAAAAACTGCAAATGCTATCGGTCATCAATCGAGCAATTAATCAAAGCTAACGAGAAAGCTGAGAAGATTGAGAAAGAAAACAAAGAGCTCAAACTTCGGATCAAACCACTAGAAGCACTCGTTGGAATATTCACGTTCAACAAAACAAAAGAAATCAGCAAGAAAGAAAAAGAGGTAAATTCAAAAACGACTGAAGATAAGAAATCGAAGAAAACTGATCAAGAGGATGTCCTCAGCGCAGGCGGGGCAAACGTCAGCATGAATTATTTTGCAGCACTAGCTGGACTAGAAGATATCATGAGTATTGAAGAGGATACAGGTAATAGAACTTCTGATTATTGAACTGCTAAGCCAGCTAATGAATTTATTGAAAACTTAAAAATAGGAAGAAAAATCCAAAAGTTTTTTCTGCCGGTCCGTCCGTCAAGATTAATCAAAAGGAAGAAAAAGTCCCACCAATCAATGTTTTTGGGCAAACGGACAAAGATATGATTCGGCTTTTGGCAGCCGAAATAAGCTAAATGATTTTGAGATCAAAAGAGTCAATGCCGATAAACTGACATTTATAACTAAGTCATTGGTTGATTTTCAGACAGCAAAAAGTGCGTTGAATTCTGGAGATAATCCGCATTTTACATGCACCCACAAAACCGAAAGAACTAGACCTTTTATTAAAGGGTCCGTACTGCGGAGAAGATACAGTCGATCTCCTTAGGGTGCTTCAAGATGTTGCACCAGAAATGGAATTTATTTCCGTTAAAGACTTTGCAACAACGAGATCGATTGTCGAGTGTAAAAACTTGCCTTTTTACCTAGGCCAGATTTCCAGCATAAGCAGTTTAAGTGCCCTACAAAAAATAAGCTACTTGAACTTCCGTGTGGTGAGGTGGGAACACCTCCAGAAAAGGTGCGTCAACCAGCGCTACAGGTGCCAAATATTCGGGCACTCGGCTGCCGATTGCACCATGAAATATAAGTGTGCAAAGTGCAGAGGTATCCATGCTCCTGGCGAGGGCGAATAGGTTCAGGTGGAGCCAAAAGAAAAATTATATTATGTGAACTGCGGTGTCTTTGGTCATCCAGCATCATATCGAGGATGCCCCCGGTATCAAGTTGCAAATGTAAAATTCACTCCAAAACAAAGTCAAGCACACCGCAGTGTGATACCTACCAACTTCGTCAAGCCCAGGGTGTCGTTTGCACTTGCTGCGAGAAGACCATTAGACAATGTAAATAAAATAAATAATGTAAATGGCAAAAATGAGCTGCTTCTTAAAATTTATCAGCAATTGAATTTCTTATCGGAGAAAATCGATAAACACGGTTCTAAAATTAACATTGTTTTTCAGCGTTGGGGCTCACAAATGCCTCAAAATAGGTTGTCATCCGGCCAGATTCCCATGGATAGGATTCATCTCATCTCGATCAACGTCAACTCCGTTGTGAGTCTACATCGACACGACTGTCTCCTTGAGTTCCTTGTCAAGCAAAAGCCCGACATCATGCTTCTTACTGAAACCCACCTCAATTCATGGGAATCCATGATATTTAAGGATTTTGAATTCGTGAGAAACGATAGGGTTCTAGGTAATGGGGGAGGTGGCACCGAAATATTGGTTCGAAGACCTATTGTTTCCAAAATATTGAAAAAGTTGAATTCAAAAGCTTTGAATATCTTGAAGTGTCCATTATCAAAATCTCACTGCCAGGTGGGGATAACCTCTTTGTTATCTCTGCCTATGCAACTGGTCGAAATGTTCTCAAGCTCAAGGAGGAGCTCAATTCTTTGTTTGAAATACTCGAATTGAACAGGCTGCATGGTTATTATATTCTTGCTGGTGACCTGAATGTCAAGCATACATCATGGCTGCATGCTACTAATAATCCAAGAGGTGTATTCCTGAAATCGTGGATAACAGAGAACCAAGTTGAATACATGTGCCATCTATATGGGTCGGAGTTCCCAACATACCCAACATACCCTCTGCATTGCAGACGCAAGACTCGAATTTAGCTTTAATAGTCCTCAACGGAAACTGCAGGTGCTTCCTTATGATAGCGACCATAATGCAATTGTAATGGAAATCAATCATCAAAGAGATGATTTCTTCCTCATTCCATTTCAACATGAAAATCATCGGTTGAATTTCAAAAAAACAGACCGGGGAAAGTTTCAAAAGAAGTTGAGTCGAGGTATTAGCCCACAGAACCCAGATGGCGTTTTCGTGAAAGTGAATAGCATATTCTGCAAGAAGTCTCGAGTGAAGGTATCGAATCTTGAAGTCGCTAGTGATGAGATAAATCTTCTCGATAGGGCTGGTATCGAAATTGATAGTATGACTCCGGATAGAAATGGAAACAGGATTATTTGTGAGGGATTGCATAAACTTGCCCTGATTGGAACACATTTTGAATTGGTTCATCCATCAAATCCTGAGAGAGGAAATGAAATATTTTCAGAGGTCGTCGAAGCAAAAGTTTCCGACTTCAAATCAAACCTGAACGGCGAATCAATTCTTCATTTCAATGAAACATTCACATCTGACCTCATACCGAGCTTGAATCTTATTGATTATTTTGTCAGCTATGAAGACTTGTGTTTCATATTTCGCAAGATAAACAACAAGAAATCATCTGTTACTGATGGTATTCCAAATGAAATTCTCCGACATTTGCCAGAGCTTGCTATTAGGAATTACTGCATATTGTTCAACAACATGTTGAGCAATTCATATTTCCCAAATGAGTGGAAACAGGCTATGGCATCAAGGAAAAAAATCTTCATATCCTAAAAGCCATCGCCCAATCATCTTGCTGCCTAACATCAGCAAGGTGTTTGAAGTGATACTAAACAGAGCATTAAACGCGACATTGAGGAATATGAGTTGTTGCTGAATTGCCAATTTGGTTTTTGTGCCAGACATTCGACCACACATGCGATAACAAAAGTAACCTCAGACATCTGTTGGAAACTAAATGATAGTGATTGTGTTGGAGCATGTCTCATTGATATGGAGAAAGCCTTCGATACGGTGTGGTTAGATGGACTAGTTTTTAAACTCCTTCAGGACAAGTTCCCCAGACACCTTGTCGCCATGATGTGCAATATGTTAAACAGGAAGTCATTTATTGTAACTGACGGAAATCTGACAACAATGCGCGAATTTAAGGTCTTGAATGGTCTACAGCAGGGAACAGTTACTGCGCTTCTCCTCTTTTTAATATTCATTCGCAAGCTATTGAAGGGGTTTGATTTTAACATCTCGCCTACGCGATCATTGGTAGCGTTTGCTGATGATCTGATCATCTTTACGGCAGATCAAAAGGCTATAATAGTCCAGAGTATCTCCAAAAAATGTGCAAGAGGTCCCAGTCTCACCAGCAAGTACAGGCCGCAGTATGGGACCAAACACTACAATACAATAGACCAAATATTCTCAATAAAGCAGGTGCTCAAAAAGTGCTCGGAATATAACAGCGATATGCACAAACTCTTTGCAGCTTCAACGATAAAAGCTTCTACGATAGTGCCGACAGAAATGTGCTTTACAAAATAATACTTGACCTTGGTGTCCGAACAAAACTAGTCCGCATGATCAAGGTCACGATGCTAAACACAAAGTCCCAAGCTTAGTTAAACGGTGAACTAGTGAACAGTTTCATTACGAAATCAGGCTTCTAATGGGGGGATGAATTTACATCAGTGCTATTTTATATTGCCTACGGTACATTACTGTTCAAGTCCACACAATTGGTAGCATATGCTGATGACATAAATATTATGGCATGTTCAGTTCTAAATGCCAAAGGCGCATTTTTAAGCCTAAAATCTGAAGCAAACCGAATTCGCCTACAAGTTAATGAAACTAAGACTAAACTCAAGACTCTAACGAGGAAGCAAACCCCATTTCGACAAAATTTGTCCATAGGCGACCACACACTTGAAAGTGTGAATAATTTGGTGTATCTTGGAGCCAACCTGACCAGAAGTGGCGTCAAAAAGGAAAATATGGGACGCCGTATAAATGCCGTAAATAAAGCCTATTACTCCATACTTCTCATTCTAAGATTCAGAGTTGTGCATAGGTAAAATAAGCTCCACATTTACAAAACACTAGCCAAATCTGTACTGTTATATGGAAGTGTAATATGGATCCTTACGAGCTAATCCAAAAGGGCAGTAGACGTATTTAATTGCAAAGTTCCTCAGACAATCTACGGCCCGTTGAAACAAGGAACAGAGTGGAGACTTCGTTACAAAAATGAGTTGTATGAACTGTTTGACAATTCATCTGTTTCCTCTTGCGTAAAGTTACGTAAATTGCAATGCGTGGACCATGTACGAAGAATGGGAAAAACCGGCTTCTCAAAGAACATTGACTGTTAGAGCACAAGGAAGACATCGAACGAAAAGACCGAGGACTCGATGGGAAGACAGGATAGAAGCTGACAGCAGATCCGTGTTGTGGGCAAACAACTGGCGGACAAGTTTGCGGAACCGTGATGTTTGGAGAAAATTAATCCTGGAGGCAAAGGCTCGGTTTGCGTTGTTGCGCCATAGATGATGATGATATTATATATACAGTGCGTAACAATGCAAATTTCTATATGATTTCAATTACTGTGATAAGTATATTATATCTGCTAGAGCTATATGACAGACGCATCAGAAATATTCTTCGAAAATTTGTATTCAAGGGATATATTATGCCTCCTGCAGCTAAATATACCTACCACATCTATGATATACTAAATTTTAGCAATTTATAAATATAATATACATATCTGAGAAAGAGACAAGCGTATCTCTATGAAAAATAATATAGCTCTTACAGCTGTAATATATTTACAGTGCTTAAAAGTCTAAATTTTCACATGAGTAGAATTACTGCTGTAGCTTTATTATATAGAACACATCTTTATGATAAATGCATAAAATATAAACCATGAAAGTTAACCTATGAGAGATATATTATGTCCGCACGAGTAAATATATATTCAGCATATATAATTATATTTGACACAGATATAATTTCATCAAATTTATATTCAGTATAGGAGGGCATTTAGAATCTGCACCAATATTTAAGTTCTATGTAGATTATTGTAAACTGAAATGAATATTTTGACGTCACAAGCTATTTTTATTTCAATATATAAGTATCTTTTAAAACTTTTGAAGTAATCAATTGCATTCACATTTAATAATTTATTATAATAGCAATAAGTTATTACGATCATTGAGAGGCAGAGTTAGTGAGCTCCTAGCTCATTTATTTAAAATACGCCACTACTGCTGCTATGATTATTAACATATTTTTTTCACTGAAAATTTGAGTAAATATTAGGCACAGCATAGATAAAGTTCGAAGGTAAGCTTCAAACGAATTCTCTCAAATGGCCCCTTCAAAATTTTTAAGTTTTCCCGGTCCGATACAAAAACTTATTTCAAGCAAAAAGTAAACATGCAAAGTAAGTTAATTTTTAGTACCCGAAGCCACGTGTCACGGAAACCATTTGCACTTTGTTTGCTTTTCCCAGCGGTTGTTAAAATACCACCCGAGCCAAGGTTAGTAATAAAAATGATTAAGGGTTAAAATAATAAAATATGGTTAAAAGGTTAAAATAAAAATGTAAAGTAAAAATAAACAAAAACGAAAAGAAAACAAAATCCGATTACTATCACTTATGAGCAAAGCAGAACTGGAAACAAATCCTGAGTTATTAATTCGAAAAGGCGGAAAAGTTCGCATTCCAAACAGAAGTCAACCGTATGATGGAGCTTATCATCACCTCCCCCATTTATATGTGGACAAATAAAATGGTTGAGGAAGAAGTGCCCGTTGAATATGAAAAGAAACCAGAGAAGGACGAAGCTGCTGAAATGGAGAAGAGGATGCCAAGGTAGAGGAGGATACTGATGATGATAAACCAAAAACCAAGGAAGTATCAAAACCCATTTGGGACGGGGTGATAATGAACGATAGCAAACCGATTCGGACTCGGAAACTAGGTGATGTTTTAGAGAACGAATATACTAAATGCTTCAAAAGTTTGATTAAGGACACATCGAAACCATTGACATATACGCACTTTGTTGTGGAAAGCAAAGTAACATTTAAAAGTCTTTTATACATACCGAAAGTACAACCGCCAGAGTCCTGCAATCGTTACGGCATTAAACTATACGTGAGACGTGTCTTCATTACCGACGAATTCAATGACATTGGAAACAAGTCGCGACCACGATATCTATTTTCCAAACCAAAATAGTTTTCCTACATGTTGTCCGAAACAAACAAAAATACAATACTGACAGAGTGTCAGTCACTTTGACATTTACAACTAATGGGCGAATGTACTAAAAGAAGGGAAATTTGGATATCAATTGCCCGATGCACACCCGTTGGGAAAAACGTTAACGGCTCGCCGGTTGAAACCGAGCCGACGAAAAATCAGAAAAGAAAGAACGGCTCGATCTCTTTTCTGGCAGACATGGATCAACAACCGAGAACCAAGTGTGGATAGTGCGACGAGGTATTTCTGGAAATTCATTTAGGGAAGAAATTTGCGACAGGGAAAATTACAACAGTGGCAATGATACAATTATGGGAGATTGGTGACATCATCTCAACAATAAGCGCGCTGGCAGTAGAGCTTCGCAACTCAGATTACTTTGGGGCGCCCCGCACTAGGTAAAGTAAGTTATGTTTCGCATTTCAATTAATTCTATTCTATTTTGAATTTTCTTTGCACTTTACCATTAAATATATGATTAAATAGTGAAAATATTTTTGGTTATTTAAAAAAAATAGGGTTGCCAGGAAGGTGAATTGCTCACCTGGCTCGGGTGTATTCGGGGGTAAATTTTCATTGCGATTTATTCCGGGATTTTTTTTAGTGCAGGTGTTTTTCTTAGATTTTCGCTTGGTGCGAGTTACAGGGTGCGATCGGGAGCCAATTTTCAGTGCGAATTATTCCGGGATTGTTTAGCGCAGGTGTTTTTCTTCTATTTTCGTTCGGTGCAAGTTAAGCCGGGACATCTGAGCACGGCAAAGCTGTGCAAGTGGTCACCTGGTGAGTCTAATCCTCCCCTGTTAGGAAAAAAATAGTGAGTGGTAGTTTGAGATGTGTGGTGTTCGGCGGCCGTGTTCTTGCTTGGCGGCTTGTTAGGACCAGGGGATAAGCGAGTGGCGCCTCCTATGACCATCTCCGACGGCAAGCCGGGTCCGATGTCCTTAGCCGAAGGACCTCCCACGCCAAGGGTAAGTGTAACGTGACAATTGGCGCCCAGCGTGGGGTGAAATCGACGTTCTCTCTTCTCGGCGGTTGACTCGCGGGCAAGTAACGTTTACGTTTGCGAGGAGTGTAAAATGAATGTGTTCAAAGTGCAAAGTGTATTGATGGCGAGAGTGTTAACACAGTGAAGTGTGGGTGGAGTGCTGCGGTGACTCTCTGGGAAAATAAAGGGCACCTTCATTTGGGAGACCGGAATTTGGGCTAATTATAAGCGATTGGATTTGTAAGCAAGACGGAGTAGAGTTCTAGTCCTTCCTTGCTGAAACTCAGTTTCTTTTTCGCGAGAAGTTATAATTAAGACTGAAGTGTAATATTAATAATAATATGTTGTGTAGGAGCATTCACGTGTTTTACTTAGTAATAGTGTGCCTTAGTTTAGAGTTAAATTTAGGGGTGTAATAGTGTTATAGTTTATTTAGGATGAAAGCTTCTAAGATTTTAGTCGATCGTCTCAGCAGAGACGAACTAATTTACGAATTGCAGGTGAGAGGACAGCAAGCTCCAACGGTGACAGAGATGAGATAGGTGCTGCGGACAAACGATCACATCGGCGGTGGAGTTAGTTACACTGGAACGTGACTTGGAAGAAACGCGAGCATCAGTGGCCGCACTTGTACCTCCTCCGAGCAGAGGATCTCTGAAGTTCTTGGAGCCGGACCTTGCCTACGAGGGTGTTCCTGCAATCAATGAGCTGATGGTGGCAAGCAGGACTGGAGGGATGAGGTATTGGAACGGTAAAGAGGCAGGTCATCTATCTCGTGAATGCCGTCAACCGAGACGTTGCTTTGGATGTGGAAGACTAGGGGTCCCGAAAGCCGTATGCCCTGCTTGTTCCCCAGGAGCAAAGGAACCCTGTCAGGATCAGGGGAGAGGGGCAAATACCAAGAGAGAGGAGATAGCAGGGCCGTCGGGAAACGCAAGTCGTGCTCATTAGGCGGCGTTATGAGCACCGAGTATACAGAAGGGCAAGAAGCCGCAGGTACGGTAAGCTATTTGTTTACCCCAAGCTACGGGGATAAGCGGCCGCACTTAGACGTTTGGGTGCTGGGCAGACGGTTTTAAGGCCTAGTGGACTCAGGCACTTCCAATACGATAGTTGGTCGAGATGGATGGCTGGAAACGCAGGAGCTGGGAGTCGAGTATGTCACTACAGAGTAGCGAGCAGTTCGTTTAGCCGATAATGGGCAGTGCCAAGTGGAGGGGCAGGCGTGGATACCATTTCGGTTAAAGGGCAGAACCAAGTGGCTTGAGGTGTTAGTGGTACCCGCCCTGGCCCATAAATTGATCTTGGGGGTGGACTTGTTGGGACTGTTTGGAGTTATGTTGAATATGCGAGAGAACCGGTGAGATTTTGTGTGTAATGAGATAATGCCAGCGGGAGGGCATCTGCATAGTAGATCAGTTTTAACCAGAGCCAAGGAGGAACAATTGGGACAGTTGGTGGAGAAAGAGTTTCAGAGTATGGGTTGGGCTGTACCAGTCTAGTGGAGCACGTTATCAGGACAGATTCACTCCCCATCAAGCAAAGGTATTATTCAGTTTCTCCTGCCTTACAGAAGCTCATCAATGTGGAGTTGGACGAAATGCTGATGCAGGAGGTGGTCGAGCCTTGGTCAAGCGCATGGTTTTCTCTTATTCTAATGTTTAAGAAAAAAGATGGCTCGTACCGGTTTTGAGTAGATTTAAGGAAAGTAAGCAAGGTGGCCACCCGGGATACCTACCCCCTTACGTACATTTTGGCCACTTTTGATAAATTACGGGACGCGAAATGCTTGTCCACGTTGAACATTAAGTCAGTTTATTGGCAGGTACCAGTGGCAGCGGAGTCTCGGCCGTACACAGCTTTCACTATCCCAGGTAGGGGTTTGTTTCAATTCAAGAGAATGCCGTTTGGTTTATCAAATGCACCGGCTACCTGGCAACGGCTGATCGACAGGGTGTTGGGACCGGAGATGGAGCCCTTCGTTTTCACCTATCTGGATAACATTATCATAGTAACTCCGACATTCAGGCAACATCTAGAGATCCTAGCCGTAGTATTCAGACGCCTGAGGAAGGCTGGGCTACATATGAGTGGAAAACGCAGGTTACCTTGTACCAGAACTCATTTTGAGAAGACGAATTTTGAAATTTCAAAGACAATATTGTAAAATACTTTTCTGGGACAGGAAATTAATTTTTCACGAGTTCCATGAATCCATGAATATATTATCAAAACTAATCGCAGGATCTTAGTACAATTGTTTACTTTATATGAAATTTTGAACACCTCAAAATGTGTGATTTAGACTTACCCATAATTTACTGTTGGTAAACATCCATTCGGTGAGTAAAAGTTTCGCGTTTCTACGATAGATGGGTCATTATGTAATAAACTGTACTACTCGTACATATATTAAATTAAACTAGTGGCAGTTTGTTATTAAGCAGTAAGCCGTTATGTATTCCACCTACTTTTGGTTTGTTCACCACGAGATCAAAACTTGGTTTCGCTTTTCCTCTCTATTTAGCTGCATATGCTTTTGTAATTGCCTAGAATTCGCCAAATTAGTATGCTATTTCTGTTCTATTTTCTGATAAAACAAGGATGTTGCCTAGAGGAGGATTGAAAATGGAATTGGATTGTTATTGTAGAGTCATTGTGTTACAAGTTTGGTTTTTCGTTTTCAGTGTCCTTTTTTGAATAGTAAAAAAATGATTTTCTTTACCAAAACATTCATTAAGCCTATTCTGACCTTTGCAAAAAAGCTACTGCTCAAACATATATGTATTGTAGTAAACCTAAAATATAATTAGAATATTGTTTTCTTTCTCAAGATGGACGCTCTCCAGATAGAAAAAAAATTATTTCATACCCACCGTAGATTTTTAATGAAATAAAAAAGCAAACTTAATTTCAAAAGCAATTTTCAATGTGATACATGGTGTCAGGGTTGAAAAAGAAAATAGAAAGAATAAACTTTCCTGGCAAATTAAAAACAGGATACATTTTTGTACCCACATTGGCCGTAACACCACTTCGGGTAGGATCAGGCTGTATTCGCTTATTATCCTTGCCATTTCCATGGTCGCTATTCGTTATCAATTTTCTCTTCGTTATATATTTTTTTTCTCTTCGTGAACTAATTTCACAATTTTATACTTTATAAACTTAGGAAATTAACAACTTTCATCATAATACTTCCTACTAAACGGATTATACCGTGTTGCAAGTGAGATGCAGAAGATAGTTTGAATATTTAACAGATTATTAGTTAGAAATTGTTATGGCTCCTACAAGATATGCGGTGGCGGATGTACATACATATTTTGGGTAAATTTAATGAATTGCATACTATGAAATTATTTTGGACAGTCTCGTATTTGATGGCTACAGCGTTCAATGGCTGTGGTTGTATATGATTTTGAGAGTCCGGAGAGTTATAGTGATATTTTTAAATTGACTGCATCTATAATTTGCATATTTGTGATTATATAATTCATTTAACAATATATAGTATTCTTTTCATTGTTTATTATGCTACTGAATCAATTTGCTTTTGTTTTCATTAAGGGATAATTCTACGAACAATAAACTGAGCTGTTACCATCCTTTCTTCGAAATTTAGTTTGCATGATTGTAGTTGCATTGACTTTGTAGTCAATCGGAGGTTATACGAGTACATACATACATACATACATATACTATATGGAAAACAATAACAAATAGAAAATCGTATAAACAAGAAACAATAAACTTCCCTGCATGAGAGGAAGTTTATTATTGGGCTTACAATTTGCGTATACAGATCTGGTTCCTCAAAGTTTATGAAAACTTTGCAATATACTTATTTAAGAGTTTTGTATGCTAGTTCAAGACGAAATTTTCCTCGTTGCTGTTACTGATTTCGAGTTGACGCATATAAATTCAAATTCAAACTCATATAGGGGAGAGCGGGGTTGAAAGTGCCGATTTTAACAAATCCTTACATAACTCGAATGAAACAAGTACTATGTCTGAAAGTAGTGGTTCACCCTAACCCAAATTTAGTCTGTAATACGAATTTACCTATAGATTTTGCACATTTTTAATAGTTTTTAAGAAGAATTGATTTTTTTATACAGCGGCGGCAAGGCACTACCAATCGCACTTTAGGGCAAGTTGTGCCGCAGCTAAGGTCGAATGTGCTGTTGATAATGCAAGGTATTTTACATCAATGAAAATTAATTTAGAATGTGAAAAACATCAATTTTATAATAATATATTTATTTGTTACACTTTTAAGTATAAATTAACAGTTTTTAAAATTTAGTTGTTTATAATACTAAGTATTATAATGAAAAAAAATAGGAAATTGCCTTTTGAATTACTTATGAAATTCTTTGTAGCTACATGAATGAGTTGCATATTTTTTAATAATTTATTTCTGAAAAATTATTAGAGCAGAACAATGTTAGAAGAAGGTTTCGACGTGTGTACTAATTCTCATCGGGCCATCATTCTTATTAGATACACACCGGTGATGGCGACCACCATGCTTAGAGGTGAGAGAGTTATTTTTAATTTTCCTACTTATGCGAACTCAATATGTTTTTGTAACTACGAATTATGTTCAGGTTAAATTTCCTCCTGTAAGTATTTGTCTTAGCTTAACTTTCAATGGATCATTTCACCCTTTTCACATCAATTTAATGTAAATCTATACGATGATTTTTTTGCTCTACATGAGCTTTCATTGCATCGTGCGGATATCGATCTCGTTTTCTGATGGCTCCGATAGCTTTTTAAATTACTTCTAAAATTCTTTGTAGCTACATGAATGAGTTGCATATTTTTTAATAATTTATTTCTGAAAAATTATTAGAGAAGAAAAATGTTTATCCATTTAAAGTTTAGCTAAGACAAGTACTTACAGGAGGAAATCTAACCTGAACATAATTCGCAGTTACAAAAACATATTGAGTTCCCATAAGTAGGAAAATTAAAAATAACTCTCTCACCTCTAAGCATGGGGTCGCCATCACCAGTGTGTATCTAATAAGAGTGATGGCCCGATGAGAATTAGTGCACACGTCGAAACCACCTTCTTCTAACATTTTTCTGATCTAATAATTTTTCAGAAATAAATTATTAAAAATTTGCAACTCATTCATGTAGCTACAAAGAATTTCACAAGTAATTTAAAAAGCTATCGGAGCCATCAGAAAACGAGATCAATATCCGCACGATGCAATGAAAGCTCATGCAGACCAACAAAAAAAAAATTGTCGAATAGATTTACATTAAATTGATATGAAAAGTGTGAAATGATCCATTTAAAGTATAGCAAAAAATTGCGTTTACTTATGTAATTATTTCAGACAGAAAAGCATATTTATAATCAATAGTTTGTACTTATTTTTATTCGAATGAGATCAATTATTGAAAATATCAGTCTCTGAGGACTAAATTACCAAAAATAATAAATATTTCTCTTAAATTATAAAGTAACAGAGTTCTTTCCAGAGTTCTTTTCAGAGTTATTATCTTATTGGTCAATCTCTTGAGTCTTTATCAAAATATATGAAAACTAGTTATTCTCTAGATGACTGATGAGAATAGCAATTAGGACATATAAATGCTCGGCTTTCTTGATCTTTGATGCACTACAAATGGGCCCAATTCTTACATTCTCTGCATTCAATCCATTTTTCACCAGGGGCAGAGTTATAATAGACATCACTACATATGAAACAGTACCATTCTTGTTCGTTATCAGAATTGTCGTCATCTTGCAAAACTCTTCTGTTAGCGGGGTTCTTAGTCGGTTTATTTGTTTGTTTACCTTTTCTCTTGCCTTTTCCACTTTCCACTTTCTTTCTTCTTATTTTTATTAACCTGTTCTTCGGCCATAGCATTTTTCTCTGGAGTATACGTACAAACAGCTGTCTTTCTTTTACGTCCTTTATTATGTCCAAATAATCGAGGAGGTACTTTAGGCAGTGCTCTTATTAACTCTGGTGAGAAAATTACTCTATTTTCATCTGCTGTGTTGTTATCAGCTGATTGAGGAAGCTGGAAGCTGCAACAAGAGATAGGCTTCTGAGAGCACTGACGTGTCTCTTGTTCTTGATTACCTGCTGGCTCACATGTGCAATCAACGCTGGAGTCACTTTGCCCAGGAATATGCTGTAGTATTAATGGACTAGTGTCAATCCCAACATTCCTGCCCACATAATTTGACTCATCAAGATATTTAGGAGTCCTTTCTCGATTGTTTGGAGGGACATGCAAGTTGTCTGCACCTTGTGAAGTTCGGTTTTCTGACATCGGGCGATCAGTGACAAAAAACGGTGCATTATCTTCGTCTGTAAATACATTTTGATCATAGGGCCAAATCCCAGCCTTTTTAAATGCGTTGCATACGAGTATATTGATAGGTGTTGCTGCCAATAGCAAAGCGTATTTTACTGTACCTGGTATTTCATAAATGCTCATAATTTTCCCGGGATTAGTTCTCAGCCAGTTATTTTGAGCTTTAAAGCAGTGTCTTTTATAAGGGCCATTGACACAAACATCCAGGGGTTGCAGATGGTGTGTACAGTGTGGTGGGAACGATAATAATATAACAGAATTTCTCTTGGCCTTTTCAATCACATCCATATCAATGTGAGATGCATGATTGTCTAGAAGTAATAGCACTGGCTCTTCAGGACTAGGCTTAGTGTATTTTGTGAAATGATTCATAAACACTAAGAACTCTGTACTTGTCATCCAACCGGATCGATTATCAGCCCCAATAGACTCAGGAGGACCGTCGCATATAAACAGGTCTTTATATTTCAAGCGTGGGAATATAAACATAGGTGGAATCGGGTTTCCCAGAGCACTTACCACTAGCTGAACAGTGACTAAAGTTGCACGCTCTGTTAAAACAATTGCCCCTACTTGCTTTGCTCCTTCTTTCAGCCAAAATTTTCTTCGGTTTCAGCACAGTTTTGAGAACAGTCTCGTCCAATTTCCAGAAACGTGAAGGAGTAAGATTATGCTTTGTAATCAAGCCACCAAGTTTCTCAAAAAATTGATTCAAGTTATGTCGGTTGAATAAGCTCATGCGTCCTGCACTGGTAGCTTCGGGTGTTCTGATAGAAAATGTAAAGTTCCTCTTCAGAAAGTTTGTCAGCCAATCTTTGCCTCTCTCACCATTTGTATGCCAAGATGGTGGGATGTTTTGTACATTAAACTTCAGGGAACACTGGTATGCAAGTTGTCGTACTTTTTCCGGTAGAAGACCGAAGTAAACAGAACCACTTTTTGAGATGCTCTTCGACAGTAGTGTCTCTAGTTCCTTATTAAACACTAGCCTTGGTTTGTATCCAACCGCAGGAGTAAGTTCACTTGTTATATTTTTGACATAGCGTTGTAGTCTTGTGCAGCGAATTTGTAATTCACGTGTAACAGTTTTTAATTTCAGTCCATTTTTGATGACTGCATCAGCAGCTATTTGTAAAAGATCCTTTGAGTTTTTCGTTTGTACAGGGTTTTCCAACAAGAGGTGCTATTTTAATATTAAATTAAAAATGCCACTTTTTAATATAA
Source organism: Odontomyia ornata (assembly GCA_963969285.1). NCBI lineage: Eukaryota > Metazoa > Arthropoda > Insecta > Diptera > Stratiomyidae > Odontomyia > Odontomyia ornata. The sequence continues at coordinate 67,555,452 of OZ017741.1, read as the reverse complement.
ATGATCAAATGTCTATTTCATTATCAAGAAAAATTTATGCCGTTAATAGTGAAAAACAATACTAGGCAAATGACCACCATGACTACGCTTACAGGACCATATCCTTTCATGAAATTTTCCATAACCAAATCGCAAAGTGGCTGCCCTATGACCTCGATAGCCTCACGAATTCCATCTTTAAGGTCTTGAATTCACGCTGAGCTGTCGACGTAGACCTTCTTTTTCATGCGGCCTCAAAAGAAGAAGTCGTAAGGTGTTAAATTGCAAGAGCTCGGTGGCCAATTGTGATAACCTCTTCAAAAGTTAACACGGTCCGGAAACTTTTCCCATGAAGGAGGTTTCGTTGCTTGTGTGGCACGTAGTACCATCTTGTTGAAAGTAAACGTTGTCCAGATCAATACCATCCAATCCCGGCCATTAAAAATCATTAATCATCTCTCGATAGCACAATCCATTCAGCGTAATGTTGCTCCAGCCTCATTTTCGAAAAAGTAAGGTCCAATGACTCCGCCGGACCATAAACCACACCAAACAGTCACACGTTGAGGAAAGAGAGGCTTTTCAATAATGACTCTTGGGTTTTCTGAGCCGCAGATGCAACAATTTTGCTTGTTGACGAAGCCACCGAGGTGGAAATGGGCCTCATCACTCAAGATGATTTTTCGATGGAATTCCGGATCATTTTTATGCATTTCAAGGACCCAATCAGCAAAGACACGACGTTGTTGATGATCGACCGGCTTAAGTTCTTGTGTCGACTGAACTTTATAAGCGTTAAGACCCAAATCCTCATACAAAACTCGGTGTAATGACGTTTGTGGAATGCCTTTTTCCAAAGAACGACGAGAAATGGACAAACCTGGGTTTTCTCCAACACTTTCGGCCACAGCAGCATTACTCTCGGCTGTTTTTGAGTGGAGTGCACAGGTTTTATCCTTCACATCACTGAATCGTCCCAGAGCTCGAATTTTCCCACCAATTTCTGTATTGCGGTCCGACAAGGTGCTTCACGACGACCCAAAAATGTTCGAGTTTTACGAACTGTCTGTGCCAAATGTTCACATCTACCGAAATAGCGGGCTATTCAAAATAACACAACTTTTTTTTAAGAAAACCCCTTATGTCTTATGTCTGTCAAAGACAATAAATGCAGTATGAAGTATCATGTCAAAAAGTATTTTTTTTCCTATTGAATATTGAAACAATATAGGTTGCTTAGGGTTTGGTTGTGCCGGGGCACAAGCAGCCCCACATGACCGGTACATTTTACCCCGCTTATGAAAGTGTGAAATTTTGTCTCACATATAAAAATCACTTTGCTCAAAGTATTAAAGTTACACTACATAACAAACTAGGATAAATAACAAACATTTTACTAAAACTCTCATATGAAAAACAAGAAAAATGCTAGCTTACGGCTAAAAAGTATCAAAATGAAAATATTTACTTACGTGGCGCTGGAGGATCCTCACATGCACTGCCACTCGGTCCGCGTCGCTGACACAAATAAAATGACAGCCGTGTGTGCTCAACTGTTAGGCATTCTGCGGCACAATACAATTTTATATCTATCTGTTTCTGTTTTCAAGATATTCGCGTCGGCACAATTTACCCCCGGCTTTTGTAGCCCCTCTCTCACCCACTCTTTATTCCATCAAGTTAATAAAAACAAGAAGCAAGTTTCAAAACTATAAATTAACTAAAAACTGAAAGGCCCACTTGACGCTCTAAATTTGAGCGATTTGGCAATTTTAAATTAATCCTAACCTATTTGTTAAGACAGAACTGCACTCATGTCAGAAGGGTTTTGTTCTCATCATCTCGTTAAGAAAAACTTTAACGACATCTAACCATTTGTACTCCACTTTAACCAGCCACCATTTTGTAGGAATATTACCAGCAACCATTGACCGAATGAAATCTTCAAGATGATTTTGTTATTCATATTTTCTCAAAATTTGGCGAGGATCGGCGAAGTTAACCGATTAAGCAGTTAAATTAATTCACTGATCGGCTAATTTTCACCGGTTAATCACTTTCATCAGAATCAAATCGCGACGTGAATCCAACGAAAAATTGGCAAAAGAAATATTGGTTTTATTTATGTTATCGCTATGCGCTGCTGCTCTGCATATTGCCATATTCTATTCTCGTTGTCAGATTCAATCCCTCATATTGTCGCAACTCAATTACGGCGCACCTTGCGTCGACCTTCAACTTGAGTTAATCTCAATTTCAGTGCATGGTTACCGCTTTTTAGTGTTTTGTACTAAAATACAAAACCCTTTTACAATCACGACCTGTGTCCGTCCGTCCGTCTGTATGTTACAGCACTTTTTCTCCGAAACTATAGAAGCTACAGCCATGAAACTTTGTGAAAAGGTCAGAAGTGGTGACTTCTTGAAATTTTTGGGGTGGAACATTTTTTCAAAGGGTTTGAATGGGTCTCCCCATATAGGGAGATGACACCCCAAAAAAATTTGTTCACCGTTTGAAGTCGAGTAGGGTGTCATTGACAAGGTCTTAATGAGATCTTTTCAAAATAAGTCTTAAAATTGCCTTATCAGTACCATGGGGGAGGGGTAGTGGAAAGGTTCGAACTTTTCGCGTGCGCCCCCCTCCCCTCTTGATTGGCCATCTTTCATCCGAAATACATAAAAAAAAATCACGAATGTAGGCTTTTATGAGTACAACAACAAAAAATACGTGAGAAGTGGAAATTCACTCAAATTCGTTAGTAATAGTATGAATTATCGATTTTACATTTCCCTAAATAAAACCTTCAACATTTCAGAGATTGATGAATAATATATTAAGGGAATATATCAATAAAATATGTGTGGTATATTTTGATGATATACTGATATTTTCAACATCTCTGGAAGAATATATATTATCATTAGACAAAATTTTTAACATTTTACAAAAGCACAATCCTAAAATATAAGCTGATAAGTGCAGCTTTATGAAGAGGGACACAGAATTTTCGGGCCATATATTTACGAAGGAGACCATTCAACAAAATCCTAACAAAATCAAAGACATTGAAAATCTTAGTCTACCAAAGACCGAGAGACAACTAAAAGGGTTCCTGGGAATGACGGTTTTTTACAGAAAATTTATAAGAGATTACGCTAAAGTAACGTACCCAATGACCAAATATTTGAAAAAAAGACGGGAAAATTAATATAAATGATCCTCAATTTATTTTAGCTTTTGAAAACCTAAAAGCCTTCATTACACACCCCATATTAAAGTTCCCAGAATATGACAAAACATTTACATTGACTACTGACGCTATTAATTTTGCGATCGGAGACATTCTATCTCAGGACGGACATCCAGTTTGTTTTGTATCGAGAACTTTAAATAATCATGAAAAGAATTACAGCGTTACGGATAAAGAATTTTTAGCAATCGTTTACTCTGTAAATTATTTTCGGCCATATTTATATGGAAGAAATTTCAAAATTATTACTGATCATGTACCCATAAAATATTTAAATAGCAAGTATAAAGGAAAGGAATTTTCGCAACGTAGCCAGAGGTGGATCTTAAAATTACAAGAATTTAATTTTGAAATAGAGTACCTACAAGGGAAAGAAAATAAAGTCGCGGATTTTCTAAGTAGACTTGATACACCTAAAATTTCAGAAAATAATGACACGGAATCTAACATGGACTTAACAGATACAATACACTCTGTTGATGAACAGCAATTGGACCATATTGGAATAAAAGAAAGTTGCTATGGTGCAGAAGTGTAATACTTATACTGCATGGCTGTTAGCGTTGTAATGCGTATGCCAATCTATTTCATGTGCACATTACCTAAAATCCTTCTTCCTTCTAATGGACCAAGTAAAAGTTTAAAACTTAAAATATCTTAGAACTCATACTTATGAGGGAATATTACAATTTTATCATAAAAACGAGATAATTTTCACAATTGTCCGGACAAAACCAAAAATCAACCTATTTATACGATACAATTTACCCTCAAATAATGAGAACCTCAACTTATATACATTTTCCTTAACGCAATTTATTTCTTGATAAAAGTACCTGACAAATATAAGCTATGAAAAAGCGAAAGCATTTCCGCTACCGATGTCCTCATGTTTGTCTCAAAATAGAATACATACTGCTTGTGAAGGTAATACGCAAAAAAGAAGTATCGTAGAAAGTTTAATTTCGACTTGTATTACTCTTTTGCGTATTGTGGTATAAAAATTTCTCAGTAAAATTCATCATGCAATCGAACAATTCGAAGAACAAGATTCAATATGTAGCCCTTGAAAAATTCTATAGATAGTGGTATTAGCGGAGACCATCTTGAAGACATAAAATTGCTAAAAATGGATTTGAGTTTCAAAAGGATTCAATAGAAGTGAGAAGGTATTGAGAATCGAATAAGATTCAATTCCCTTTCAGATTTAATTTCATCAAAATCCATTTTAAAAGTAAACATAATAATATTTTGGGTATTTTAACAAGTTTTCCAATTTGGAGCTTTCGAATTAAACGTTAAATGCTAAATGTCTTTTCCTAAAGTTATGGAATTTATTTTGCGACAAAAATTAAAGGTCAGAGTCGAAAAAAATGTTCTGCTGCTCTACGCCACCGGCGAAGCAATTCGTGGGGATGGTGCGAATACCTCTAACAATGTCCATCAACATCCCCAAATACCCCTTAACATTTGCTTTTATTAGAAAAAACTCTTTTACTGCAGAAGTCTCCTCGCTCGCCACCTTTGGCAAATTCTTCAATAAATTTATAATCTCAAAACAGCTAGTCATGGTAATAAGTTTAGATTGAATTCCATGAATCTCATTTATCACAAGAAAATCGAAAACATATCCTTCAACAAGGAAGAAAGTTCGATGAAACATTTTTGCGTTTATACCTGTCCAAGTTATTGTCGTTGCTATCACCATCAATAAATCTTGAAACGATATCCCGTCACTAAAAACCAAGGAAAATAAAGCAAAACCAGTTCATTGCTCTTATTGGAATATTCGTAGTGTCTGAGTCCTTCCATTAGGTATTGTCAAGCTTTTGCCACTTCAGTACCGACCACAACACATTAAAGTGTATCGCATCTTTAAATAACAAGAGGGATATAAACCTACGCCGGGCACCTTTTTTCAATTTATTGTGGCATTGTATGAAAATCATATCATGGTTGGCATTTGAGGAAGTTGATTGTATTATTTTACAGGAAAAAAAGAATATACGAACTTGTTCAAGAATCTGAATGAGATATGCAAAATTTAGTCAATAAGTGGATGAGGTTGGTTTGTTTTATATATAGAAGGTGGATAATATATAAAAAATAAATTAATTTATAATATATCTGTGGAAAGTTTTTTTGTAGGCAGTAGGTATATACATATACGAGTATAGCGATTATATGCCTCTTCAATTTAATTTATTATAAGTTGGTGTCAACGTTTTGGGATAATGAAGTTAATCATCAGCATCTATGGTGCAACAGCACAGATAGGACTTTGATTTACATAAATAACAGGCTCCAATCTCCTTCGTTTTCAGTTCATAAGCTGGTTTTTTTTGGGATTAGCAGGCACAGGCTATTTGAGCCCAGACGCGCAATACGTACGAGGGCGATCCAATAAGTACTCACCTCCACCATCCGATGATACTACTATCGCAAAAAAGATTCACTATCGAGTAGTACATTCTTGTAGATGGCTACTTTCAAAATTTCAGCCGAATCGGACTCAGAATTTTGTTTTGACCGCGTCTGAAAGCAGGGGTATCCGGGGATTTTAGAAAAATGAAAAAAGAGCAATATCGATCAGTGATTCGATTCTTGCTCTTGGAAGGGAAATCGCGAAGCGAAATCAAAGAGCGATTGAATGTTGTGTACAGTGACTCTGCTCCTCCAATGGCGACCGTAAAAAATCTCTGATTGCTGAGCCGTTTTTATCTTTTAAGACTGCCCGAATATAATAAGCCACTTGATTCCATTTGTCAACCGATCCAAGGATTTCCCCGATTAAAGTATCCAGGGAGAGCTCTCCTATTTTCTTGGACATTCCAAGATGGATTCGGTGTCAAATTCCATGGACTTCTCCGCATTGCTTTCTCCATTTATCTTTTGTTTATGCAAATTGTTCCTCATAACTAAGTTTAATTTATTCAGACATTCATGGACAATTTTTGATACTACTTTCTGTTCGCCACTAGCCTATAGCCGTAGGTTTTGATTTTCAGTTCCTTTCCTTATATTATCAATCATCCTTGATACTACGTCTGCCTAAATACAGAAGTCAGCAGATGTATTTCTGTTTATCTTGGTTTGAGAGCAATCAAAGTCAAAGTCAAGTCAAAAGCGCTTTATTGTATACTAACCGTTATAAATTTTAAAAGAATATAAGGCGAATTCCAAACAATAACAATAAAAAAACTTAATGGCCCAAATGGCTCTCTAAATTTATACGCTATCAGTTAAACAAATATTATTAAAAAAACTATAGCAAATTCAAATTAATTAGGATTATTACATATATTATGGTTTGATTGGAAAAAGGAGAAAAAACCAACCAACACTTTCCTAAAATTATTTATAATTATAACACAACAGTGAACTTTAATCTCACACCTAATATGTTATAACATAATTTTAATAAAAATTCAATCAAAAAAATTTCTCTTATACTAAAAAATTATATTACAATATTCCTAACCTACGCGTTTTACCTTATCTCTAAACCGAATAAAATAAACGTAACATATACCTAACCTATCCCCAATTTTTAACTCAAATAAACAACAACACCAAATGTAGCAATAATGAGCTAAAATTCAAAAACAAAATAACGAAAACACAAAAACTGAAAATAAACACGAATAATTTAGACATTTTCATTCAGCCACCAATATCTAGATTGCTCCGTCTCGGCTCGATCAGTTTCAACAAATCTAGCAAATGAGTATCTTCATTGGAATTGTTGGTCTCGTGAACTCGAATTCGGAGGATATTTTATCTTCTTATCGGTGGCCCGTCGATATATGTGACATATGACTGGGACGCCATCAGAATCAAAAACATATCGATTCATGTCCAAATACACGAATGCTTCTGGAGGAACGAAGCCAATAGCGAGGCAAGTCACTATAAATCCGTCTGTAGGGTCGAACGGCTGTAAAATCCAAGGGTTTTCACTCATAGTAACAGATCTTGCGATATGATTCCGAAGAAGTTTCAATATAAAGATATCGACTCTCGTCACTTGAGCAGTTTGATAAATGCTTCTATTCGATATATAATGCTTCCAATCCGTCTCAGGCTTTCTGTACAAACCAGTACTAAGTACATGCACGAAGGCATTTCCTTTCGAAAACTCGTAATTTTTCCATAGTGATAGCACTCTGGTTGTACCAGATCTTTTGATAAATGTTTTTGGAATAAAAAGACTTCGTAGGGCCACGACTGCTTTTTGTGCCTTACTGAGCATGATTTTGACATGTTCAGTATAGTACAGCTACTGATCGAGATGAACACTGAGGTATCGAACACAAGATACCTCAGTGTTCATTTATGTGGAACCCGTTCTAAACTACCCTCGCCAGCTATGATGTGGAAATCCCTCCAATTACGTTTCCAGTCTTGACTGATCCCCTGCCGCGTTGTTCGAAACAAAATCGTTTAACACTTCTGCGAATTGATTTTTATTCGCCAATTGTCAGTGTACAGCTGCACATCTGTGAACATTTTTTGGAGATTGCTCTGAACTATTGTAGCTTTTTGGTCTGCCGTATAGATGATCAGATCATCAGCAAACGCTACCAATGATTGCGTTGGCGAGACGTTAAAATCAAAGCCGTTCAATAGCTTGCGAATGAAGATTGAGAAGAGCAGAGGCGCAGTAACTGCTTCCTGCTGTAGACCATTCAAGACCTTGAATTTGCGCATTGTTGTCAGATTTGCATCAGTTATAACAAACGATTTTCCGTATAAAATATTGCACATCTTTACGACAAGGTGTCTGGGGAACTTGTCCTGAAGAAGCTTAATAACTAGTCCATCTAACCACACCGTATCGAAGGCTTTCTCCATATCAATGAGACATGCTCCAACACAATCACTATCATTTAGTTTCCAACAGATGTCTGAGGTTACTGTCGTTATTGCATGTGTAGTTGAATGCCTGGCACGAAAACCAAATTGGCGATTTGGCATCAACTCATATTCCTCAATGTGGGCATTTAATGCTTTGTTGAGTATCACTTCAAACACCTTGCTGATGTTAGGCAGCAAGCTGATTGGGCGAAAACTTTTGGGGCATGAAGATTCTTTTCCTTTCTTTAAGATCGAAAATACCTTAGCCTTATTCCACTCATTTGAGAAATATGAATTGCTCGACATATTGTTGAACAATATGCAATAATTCCTCATAGCAACCTGAAGCAAATGTCGGAGAACTTCATTTGGAATACCATCAGTACTATATGATTTCTTGTTGTTCATCCTGCGAAATATGAAACACAAGTCCTCATAGCTGACAAAAAAATCAATAAGATTCATGCTCGGTATGAGGTCAGATGTTAATGTTTCATTGAAATGAAGAATTGATTGGCCGTTCAGACTTGATTTGAAGTCGAAAACTTTTGCTTTAACAACCTCTGAAAATATTTCATTTCCTCTCTCAGGATTTGATGGAAGAACCAATTCAAAATGTGTTCCAATCAGGGCAAGTTTATGCAATCTCTCACAAATAATCCTGTTTCCATTTCTATCCGCTGTCGTACTATCAGTTTCGATACCAGCCCTATCGAGAAGATTTATCTCATCACTAGTGACTTCAAGATTCGATACCTTCACTCGAGAGTTCTTGCAGAATATGCTATTCACTTTCACGAAAACGCCATCTGGGTCTTGAGGGCTAGTACCCCTCAATTTTTCCACCCATTGATTGCTGACCTCAGTTCTGAAGTATGAACTGATTAAGTTCCGGACATTCTTCAGGTGTAAGTTCAACAAAGCCAACGAGGGATGGTTGTAGTCCAAAAATCGTCGATAAATATTGTTGACGCGTGTGAGAAGAAGACTTTTCAATCTTTTTAACTATGCAATGGTTGGTGTTTCGTATCGTTCCATATTGTTTCGATATTTAATCTTGGAAACTACGTTCTCAATCGTTTCCAACGTCAGCTTCTCTAACTGCGAAAAATAGAGATGTATTTCATCGTTAATTAGATTCCTGTCATTAGGAATCATCGGAGAAGAGTTGCCATCATCAGAAGGGGGATATTGCTTCTGGTACTCCCGATCAAACTTCTTTTGAAACTTTTCCCAGTCTGTTTTTTAAAAATTCAACCGATGATTTGCATGTTGAACTGCAATGAGGAAGAAATCATTCCTGTGATGATTGATTTCCATTACGATTGCGTTATGGTCGCTATCATAAGGAAGCACCTGCAGTTTCTGTTGAGGACTATTAAAGCTGAATTCAAGTCTTACGTCAGCAATGCAGAGGTCCAAATATGAATTCGTCCTAGGGTATTTTGGGAGCTCCGACCCATATAGATTGCACCTGTATTCGATTTGGTTCTCTGTTATCCACGATTACAGGAATACACCTCTTGGATTATTGGTGGCGTGCAGCCATGATGTATGCTTGGCGTCCAGGTCAGCAGCAAGAATATAATAACCATGCAGCCTGTTCAATCCGAGAATTTCAAACAAGTAATTGAGCTCCTCCTTGAACTTGAAAACAGTTCCACCAGTTGCAGAGGCAGAGTTAACGAAGAGGTTATCCCCACCTGGCAGTGAGATTTTGATAATGGAAACTTCAAGAGATTCAAAGCTTTTGAATTCAACTTTTTCAATATTTTGGAAACAATAGGGTCTTCGAACTAATATCCCGGTGCCCTTCTCCCCCATCACCTACTACCCTATCGTTTCTTATGAATTCTATGTTATTGAATGTCATCGAGTGCCCTGAATTGAGGTGGGTTTCGGTGGGAAGCATAGTTTCAGGCTTTTGCATAACAATAAATTCAAGGAGATAATCACGCCGATGTATAGTAACAATGGAGTTAACGTTGATCGAGATGAGATGAATCCTATCCATGGGAATGTGACCGGATGACAAACGATTTTGAAGCATGTTGGACTAAACGTTGAAAAACGAAATTGATTTTTTGTTCTTGTTTATTGATTTTATCTGAAAGAGATTCAAGCTGTTGGTAAATTTTGAGCAGCAGCTCATTATTGCTATTGCTACATTGTTTATTTTATGTACATTGTATAGCCGGTGTGGTCTAGTGGTTAGAGCATGAACGCTAATGCCGAATGTTCGAGGTTCAAATCTCGTTGGGAGCAATGTGATTTGGTTCAGGGGATTTTTTGGACAGACTATGAGTGTTCACTCAGTGGTGATATGTACTGATTGAATCAGATCATATCATAGCTTAGCAGGCACACGGGAGCATGGTACTGACCAAACCAACTTTCGAAGAAAGCAATACGGTCATGAAAATGAGATACTCTAACTATCTCTAAGTCAAGGCCCGAGAGGGGCTGTAGTGCTCCAAAGAAGAAGTTGTCTGCTAATCCCCTAGCAGCAAGTGAAAATGATACTCTGGGTTTGACGACGTTGGGAGTTAATAAGTTGTGACGTACTTGGGTTTGTTGCAGGGAAAATTTAAATTTTGCATCTTGATACCGAGGGCATCCTCGATATGATGCTGGATGACCAAATATATTGCAGTTAGCACAGTATAATTTATCTTTTGCCTCCATCGGAACCAATTTGCATTCACCGGAGGCGTGAATATCATTGCATTTAACACAGCGATAGTGCATGGCACAATTGGCAGCCGAATGACCGAAACATTGGCACCTGTAACGCTGGTTGATCTCAGTTTTTTGGAGGCGCTCCCACCTCACAACTCTAAAGTTTAAGTATCTTTCCTGTTGGAGGGCGCTCGGACTGCTATCGTTAGAATTTGGACCTAATAAAATGGTTTTTCACACTGATGAACTTAACAGCTGGTGCTACTTCCTGCAACATTCCAAAGAGATCAACTGTATTCTCCACACAGTCCAAGCCCTTCAACAGGAAGGTCTGATTTTTTTCCGCCTTTGGCGTATATGTGAAGTGGTGAGCTTTTACACTATTAAGAGCATCTTTCGCCAGTTTGAAATCAGCCAATGTTTTTGTCTTAATTGTGAGTTTATCAGCTGTTACTCTCTTAACTTCAAAGTTATCGATTTTATGTTCAGCTGCCAATAACCGAACCATATGTCCTCCACGTTGCCCAAAAACGTTAATTGGAGGAACTTTCTCATTTATCTTATTATTTTTAATAGGAAAACCAGCAGACACATCGGTTGGCTTTTTCTCCATCTCTTTAGTTTTTGATTCTAAATATTCAATGAAATTATTACTACAATCATTAATATTACTTATGCTATCTTGGCACTCCATCTCGATGTCCATTTCGTCATTCATCGCAGACAGCACCGCATAGTAATTGGCGCTGTCGTTCGCTCCTTCAGCATTTAGTATGTTTTCAGCATCATGGATTGATGTCTTGCTCATATCTTGTAATTTTGCTTTATATATTTAAGTCTTTTGCGTTGGTACTGTTTTTTCGTTGGTCTTGTTTGTTCTCGCTTCCTTTTTCTCATTTTTCTTATTTATCATCGCTTCGTCTTTGCCGGACGTATTCTGTGGCTTCATCAATTTTGTTTTGTTCGCATTTGTTAATGTCCGGACCATCTCCTCCAAACTTTAAATTCGGAGTTTCATAACATCGTTTTGTTTAGTAACCTTTGCGTTATCTCTGGTTACACTTAAAAGCGTTATATGCTTGCCATGCTCACAGCTGTCTTGATCGTTTTTCCGCTTCGTGATTTTATCATTCGTTGTATTAAAAATGCCTGGCCCTGGGTCCTCCAGCGGAGTGAAGTCGTCGGGCTCTTCCATCCCCCCGTGAAAAAAACTTTTCTTCTTTTTTGAAACTTTCTCGCCGGTAAAATTCAGATACTCGATAAATTGTTCGACGATGTAATAAGTTTTTTTTCTAAAACCTAGAAAGTGGTTGACGTTTGGAATGTAAAAAATTATTTTAATTTATAAAAATTCTTGACAGGAGCGAATTAAAGACACGTCTACACGCAATGAGTGCTAGACGTAGAATTGTTTAAGAGCAATCCTGCTCCACTTCTCACGTTAGTTCTAGGGCCGTCTGTGTAGATGGTCATGTCTGCCACAGCAAATAGTGACACAGGATGTAACCACTTGGCATGAAACTTGTAGCAGAATCTTGGGACGGCATTTATCTTTCTGTGGAATAGCTGTTTTAGGGACATAATCCGCCACCACTTGAAGATACTTTTATGAACTCTTGAGAATCTTCCTGACTTGAAATTAGTTAGTTTGAGTATGCAAGTTCAATCTTTGATAAAGGTGGCAAAGGCTTATTTTTTATTTATTAAGTAATCCATTTAACAGACTATTATTTCAATTTCAAAATAGTATACATCAATAAACAAGGGCAAAAAAATAAAAACAAGGAAAAGCTAATAATAAAGAAAATAATATAAGAAAACAATAATCATTACCAGCTATGGCGTTATAGCCCAAGCCGGTTCTTGGCCTGCAAGATAAATCTCCTCCAATCACACGCATCTGCGACCAAGAAAACAACAATGGGATGGATATTTTAAGAAAATTTCAAAGATAAGGAACAAAGCATAGCAAAATACGTAGTGTTATTAACTAATAAACTTTTCGATCTACTTTTAATAACAATTTACGAATAATTAAAAGAACGAAGCTTGAAGTTTTTATGTTTTATGTTAGCGGCATTAATGAATGATAGCCCAGTCATATTAGGGCTTTCACCTCGGAATGAAAGATAATAAGCTGCAAATTGGTATGAACCTTTGTTTTGTCATTCTAAATGTTGTCTCAAAAGTCACAATCGTTATCGTGTTCGCGTCTCAAGATATTCAAGGTCAAAGGTCACAAAAATCGGTTTTTCGCGAATATCTGGCTTCCTATCGGTTAAATGAGATTTGCATTTATTATAAAAGTTGTAGGCTATAAAATTCCCTACAACTTTTGTTTAAACTTTTTTTTCATACGACCAACCGTTTTGAAGGTAGAGCGCGAAGAGTGCACATCGTACAGTCATATACGGCCTAATGCAAGGTCAAGCGTGAGTTATGGTTATCAGTACGTTATAAAGTCAATTATTTACTTGGAAATTATAATTATTAAACAATGCCTATTATTTATGTACTAACTATTAATTATTTATATTTAATTAAAGTAAGTAACTTGATTTGCAACGGTACAATTTCAAACTAACGAATAATCTTGACTCATACAAAGTGGAGAGAGTGGCCTTGAATACTATAAAACATCTGTCCCGGCAATGAATAGAAAAGGGCATAGGGTAGGGACAAGTATTTCCAGGTATATAAGTATTGAGAAATTTACGCGTTTTAAAGAAAAGATATATAATGTCGTGTTAACTTAAAATAAAACTAAAATATATAATCCAGAATTAATAATATTTTATACTTAAATAGTTAAATATGAATAATTATATATAAATAATCAAGTTACTTACTTTAATTAAATATAAATAATTAATAGTTAGTACATAAATAATATATATAATTATTCATATTTAACTATTTAAGTATAAAATATTATTAATTCTGGATTATATATTTTAGTTTTATTTTAAGTTAACACGACATTATATATCTTTTCTTTAAAACGCGTAAATTTCTCAATACTTATATACCTGGAAATACTTGTCCCTACCCTATGCCCTTTTCTATTCATTGCCGGGACAGATGTTCTATAGTATTCAAGGCCACTCTCTCCACTTTGTATGAGTCAAGATTATTCGTTAGTTTGAAATTGTACCGTTGCAAATCAAGTTACTTACTTTAATTAAATATAAATAATTAATAGTTAGTACATAAATAATAGGCATTGTTTAATAATTATAATTTCCAAGTAAATAATTAACTTTATAACGTACTGATAACCATAACTCACGCTTGACCTTGCATTAGGCCGTATATGACTGTACGATGTGCACTCTTCGCGCTCTACCTTCAAAACGGTTGGTCGTATGAAAAAAAAGTTTAAACAAAAGTTGTAGGGAATTTTATAGCCTACAACTTTTATAATAAATGCAAATCTCATTTAACCGATAGGAAGCCAGATATTCGCGAAAAACCGATTTTTGTGACCTTTAACCTTGAATATCTTGAGACGCGAACACGATAACGATTGTGACTTTTGAGACAACATTTAGAATGACAAAACAAAGGTTCATACCAATTTGCAGCTTATTATCTTTCATTCCGAGGTTGACCCCTTTTTTTACCTAATATGACTGGGCTATGAAAATTTAACTCAGTTTGGAAATGCGGAATCTCGGGATGACAGTATGGTTGAGTAGGACACACGATCTGTAGGGAGTGGATGGTTTAATGCAATATGATACAGTTTATGTGGGAAACATTGATCTTAAAATATTGTATGATTTGACAAAGAAGGAATATGAAGTACAGATACACGATGCTCCAAGCGCAAGTTGAATTTGCCAAGCAAATAAGTCGAAGATGCAGGAGGGTGCTCCTACCCAAACGATTTTATAAACCAAAATGAAAATCATGTTACTATGTATTTCAATTCGTCGATATACTTCTTTAGTGGGCTAAATTCATTATTTGTGTAGTAATTACAAGGGTGAATCAAATATTCACAGTAATTTAGCTATTTTTGTAGCACTTACCTCCAAACTAGATGATATAGTACGGTGGTTAGTGTTTCGTTGAGGAGGGTCGAGCTTAGTTAGTGGCCACGCTCGGATTTGTCCTCGATGTAGCCATAACTGAGCAAAAGGTAAATTTGTCTGTTCAGCAAAATGTCATCGTAAAGTTTTTAACCAATGAAAGCGTTAAAACGCCGGTAATTTTTACTTGTTTGAAGGCGTAGTTTTGAGACTCTACATTATCTCAGAATCAAGTGTATACGTGGGCCAGGAAATTTAATTTAAATCGAAAACGATGGTCTAATCGACGCCCAAATACAAATCCTACCGACATCCGTGCCATTTGTGAGCTTCTTGAGCTCATTGATTTTTATCACGATCAACAAACAGTGAATGCAGCCTTCTATTGTAAGTTGTTACAGTAAGCGAAAGTCTCCTATTAAAGCAAAAGATTAGGTATGGCTTTCAGAGAGCTCACCCTTCTTCCTGAAAACAATAAATCGCACACACTGACTTTGACAAGAGATAAACTGGACGGAAATGGCTGGGAAATACTCGAACACCCTCCTTATAATCTAGACCATAGTACATTCACCTAGTTTCCACAGCTTCCATTTACCCTGTGTTATACAATTTTTGAAATTTCGCAGGAGCCTGATAGCTTTGTTGGGATATGACATATCCGGATCTATTTATTGGGATATGTGCAAACACCAGCTGTATGCACCCTTGCATTAGCGAGTGAATTGATTGTCGCGCAAATGTCTATTCACTGTCTGCGCGCTTGCTAAGATCAGTTGCATAGAAGATTGCTGCTACCTACTTTTGAGCACGTGGTGAACGCTGTTCGAGTTTTTCCGGAGTCGGCTAAGTGTGTATACTAGGTGAGTATACTATAGTATGATCCAGATTTGGTCCCTTGTGGCTACTTATTGTTCGCGCCCCGAAAAGAATCGATTGGAGGGAAACAGTTCGAAAACAATGAAGAAATCAAGGAGCACGTGGGCAATTGGCTGACAACTCGTCCTAAAACTTTTTATAAATAAGCAATATTCAAGCTTCCAAAACGGTGGCGAAAGCGCAAAGAAAATGCAAGAGTCTGTATCGAGAAATATTGATGTTATGGTTTGTGTGTAATATTATTCAATAAATGTGTAAGTAATTACCGTTTATATTTGATTTACCCTCATAATATTTCCATGTTGCAAACGATTCCTGCAATTTTAATCAAAATCTCTATACATCCGTTGTATCAGGATCCTTTGGGAATGTGTGTCTCTACAGTATCACGTGTTGTTGTTGTAATTGTTAATTTTCAATAGTCCATAACTTAGTTGTTTATTGTTGGATTTCTATGATATTTTAAAAGTATATGGATCAATTACATAGGAATCTATGTACAGTTCCCTCTTGATTTTATAGGAAAAAATGGAAATTTCATAAAATGCACTTTTATTAACAAATTTGAGCGAATTTTGATTTTCGGCTATGACCTCATAAAGACCTACTTGCATGGTTTTTTGTCTGATTTTTCGGATCAAAGGTGTCCAATCACGTTAGGGAGATATATACACAAATTTTTGTGAGTATTCTAACAAATTTTAATGCTTATGATGCATTTTCACACCAAATATTTTAATATCCTATCAAGACCTTTCATTTGATACCCACATTGACTGCCGTTCAATACAAAATTTTAAAGAGGGAACCCCCTTCAACCCTAATCAAAAATTTTTTATCACAAAATTTTGGACAGATCCTATCCACAAAAGTCAAAGTTAATAGCTGCAACAGTTTCTGATTAAGCGCTGTAATGCACGAACGGACGGACAGACAGGTCGCAATTTTAATAAGGTTTTGTAAAATTATTTTAAAAAAGGCTAAACTTATGTTGTATAACTTCTAGAGAGTATACTAAATACGAATGACAGGCCGACCACACTTCAGAACAATCATCTAGTTATATATATAAAAAAAAAAATGATATATATATATATATATATATATATATATATATATATATATATATATATACATATATATATATATATATATATATATATATATATATATATATATATATATATCTTTATATATATACTCGTATATGTACATATATATATATATATATATATATATATATATATATATATATATATATATATATAAATCTATATATATATATATATATATATATATATATATGTATATATACGAGTATATATATAAAGATATATATATATATATATATATATATATAATATATATATATATATAGCATTTTTATATTTTTTATATATAACTAGATGATTGTTCTGATATATATATATATATATATATATATATATATATATATATATACGAGTATATATATATATATATATATATATATATATATATATATATATATATATATATATATATATTGTCGCATGTTTTCGGTTCGTGGCCAATAATTTTGATGTTCCGGGGAAGTGAATATATATAAATATATATATATATATATATATATATATATATATATATATATATATATATATATATATGTATATATATATATATATATATATATATATATATATATATATATATATATATATATATATATATATATATATATATATATATATATATATATATATATATATATATTGGGGAGTCTTTTTTGTCATTTTTCGATCGAATATTTTTTTTTTGAAATGGATTTTATTTAAATGCATGTTGTCCATTATCTATGACCTTTTGCTAATTTTTGGATGGAGCCATTATTCCATCTGTGTAGAACTTCTGTGGTTTATCGGCGAAAAGCTTGGGCAAGTGACTTTCACAGTCCGTTTTTGACGTGAATTTTTTTTTTGCATTAAGGAAGTTTTGTAGAGACCGAGAGGTATGGTAGCCTTATGGTGCAAGGTCTGGACTATACGGTGGATACATCAAAACTTTCCAGCCAAGCTCTGTCAATTTTTGCCGGGTCATTAAAGATGTGTGTGGTCTGACATTGTCATGATGGATGACAACGCCCTTTCTATTGATCAATTCTGGCCGTTTTTTTGAATTGCTTGTTGCAATCTTGTTAAATGCTGACAGATCAGAGCCGAATTGAGTGTTTGGCCAGGTTCTAGTACCTCATGATAAACAATTCCCTCCCAATCCCACCATACACACAGCATAACCTTATTTGGTGTCAATCCTGGCTTTGAAGCCGTTTGAGATGATTCAACTTTTTTGACCACGATCTTTTTCGAACGACACCCTCATATCTTGCCCATGTTTTATCGTCCGGAATGTTTTGCTTCAAAAATGGCTCGATTTCGTTGTGTTTTATTAGCATTTCGCAAATGGAAATTCTGTCAATCAAATTTTTTTGTGTTAATTCATGCGGCACCCAAACGTTAGGCTTCTTTGTGTATCGAGCCGTTTTTTTATGTAACGACATTAGTATTATATAGGGTGGTCCAAACATAACGCACCATGTTAATTGTGATTCACACCATATCGTCAAGTTTTCCGCTCAATTTAATTTGACATTTCTTTGTTTCAGTGTTTGTCGAATTCAATCAGGGAGAGGTACACAATTGAGCAGCGTGTTAAGGTTGTAGAAGCCTTTTACGAAAAAGTCCGTTCAAATCAAAATGATTTTCGTGTACTTCGTGATTTTTTTTAAGTCAGCATAATCGACTAAATGTGGCCACAATCGGGAGAACTGTGCGCAAATTTCAGCAAACCGGGTCTGTAAGAAATGTAAAATTACCTGTTTATACTCGTCCAGTTCTTTCTGCGGAAAACATTGCTGTTGTTCGCAATAGTGCGGCAGAAGAGCCGTCAACTTCGAGTCGTCGTCGTGTCCAACAATTGAACATCTCACGAATATCACTGATGTGAATTTTGATTAAAGATTTGCGTTAACACGCTTATAAGGTTCAATTGACTCAAGAACTGAAGCCCACTGACCATTCCAAGTGTCGGCAATACGCTGAATGGTTGGTTGAACAGACAGAAGGGAATGGTGACTTTACAAAGAAAATCATCTTCAGCGACAAGGCACACTTTCACCTCAGTGAATTCGTTAACAAGCGGAATTGCCACATTTGGGCAAATGAGAATCCACGAGTGATTGTCGACAAGCCGATGCATCCACAAAGAGAGACTGTTTGGTGCGGCTTATGGGCTGGCGGCGTCATCGGAACGTACATCTTCGAAAATGAGGACGTCCAAGCAGTTACCGTGACTGGGGTTCGCAATTGCGAGATGAGAACGGACTTCTTGTGGCCAGAAATTGAGGTTATAGACCTGAACAATATGTGGTTCCAACAAGATGGTGCCACTTGCCACACTGCTAACGAAACAATAGCTCTTTTGTGCAAGATATTCAATGGCCGTGTTATCATCGCCGGCACGATCATGTAATTTGACACTGTTGGACTTCTTTCTCTGGAGATATTGTCAAAAAAAAAAGTGCACATCAATAAGCCAAGAACAATTCAAGAGCTAAAGGATGAGATAATTCAGCACATTACCGACATTGAACCTCAATTATGTCTCAGAGTTATTGAAAATATGGATCATCGGATAGAAGTATGCCACCGTAGCCGTGGCGAGCATTTGGGCGATATTTTGTTTTACACATAACTGTCATAGATCTTTCTATTATAATAAAAAATATTCAGATAATTCTCTGAAAATGTATGTTTTATTTACAATTAATATCGTGGGTTTTGGTTGGATTACCCTATACTTACAAGAATGTCCAGAATTTGTTGCAAAAATTTATGTTTTTGATGTTGTGAGCTAGTAACCTTAGGTATAAGCGACAATGAAAATAAAATAAACTGAAGAATGTTACACTTTGAATGTATTATATTGTATTTAAAGGAACTGCTATTGAACTTGGTGATAACACTCCTCTGAGGATTCTTTCTACCGAACTTGGCATTTTTTCACATTCATGTTTTTGTTAGGAATTTATGATCTTGGTAAGGTTTCGAAAGACGATCATATGTTTGTCTTGTTAATATCATACGAACACTGCAGTGAGCTAATCTTAGCAAATTTCCGTGAAAATGAACACTTCGCATTCTGTGATTGAGCTAATGTTTCTTGTTCAGAATCAATTTCTAGAATCGCCATCAACAAGAATTCATACCACTAAGTAAACTTTCAATAAGCTTCCTTAATATCCTGATTAAAAGATTCAGTACCATTCCGTAAGTTTCAATTATTTTTCTCCCTTGCAAATTATAATCCTTTTTAATATCTGTTTATTTTCCGGTCGAATATCCTTTGAATTCGTGAATATTTCAAGCACTTTAAATTGATTGTCCTACCATTCCTTCTGTGATTTTCTCAGTATTTTTCTTGTAATCTTCAGTCAGATGAAGCCGAGGCAATCCCCGGAGTGACGGGCGAAAAAGAACCAAAACAGATATTCCGAAAGTTGTTTCTATCTCGCGCAACTGCTGTCTATCTGTCGAACGCTGATCCCGTGAAGATTTTGGATAAACGCAAGAAAAGGGAAACTTTAAAAGAAAAGTTTTGAGTTCCGTCGACTTTTTCCTAGCTTAAAAAGATATTCGTTCTGTTGTGGGTGATTTTTTCAGTCTATATTGAAACACAATGTTTGGTGACTTAAGAAAAGTGAAGATGATGACAAAGGAGGAGTAGATGAAAAGCTGATTGGAAGCATTCACTCGTAAATTTCGATGTTGTGTTATCTCTTCTCTATATGCAATATCTTTTTCTTTTCAATTTTGTCCGGTGTTCTTTGTTGAACTGTCTTCATTTCTTGCTGCCACAGTGCGACGACAATTTTTGGCCTTTTCTGTTTATAAGATGTTTTTTTCAATAAGTTCGTTCTCCTGAATTGGAAATAAAAACTGCTCCATTGAAGGACATGAGAAACTTTTTTCATTGAATTTTTTGCATTTGTAGAAAAAAGGCATTGTCCTGTACAAAATGCGGGGTCGAAGGCAAGAGAATGTTTATGTAATTTTCTTGCTGTAGATTGAAAGTAAAGTAGTTACTTATTTATATTCTGATATCTGTTGTAGAAGTAAATTTAAAAATATTTTGGTTTTTTGTGGGTTTGGAATGATAATTAAGGAGTTAGATATGAGGAATTTTGAAAAGTTAATTTAGGTAAAACTTCTACGCAGTGGAGTTTGGATTCATAGAGGGGATAGGTAAGTCGTTATTGAATGAAAATAAATGTTTATATACAATATTTCAAGTTAAGAGTTGTTTCGACGCTGAAAAATAAGTAGAACTAGTAAGTGGCGAAAGCCCTTGCCTTTGAGGCCAAAAATTACTGATTCAAGTATCGCGGGCTGTACTTAATTATGTATTTATAAGTAAGGCCATAGTCAAATAATTACCGTATGTACCAAACATGTAGCCGTCTAAACTATCTATCTATTTAAGTATGTACATGGTTCGATTTGAACGGTTGGGTTATTATTATGGTTGGATTATTATTAAGGAAAATGTATTCTCGATTTTGATTTGTTGCTAATTCATTTTTCTTATCCATGAATAATAATAATGGTAAATAACATGTAATTTCAATGAATGAAATTTTTTTGGCAATCAGTTTTCCCCTTGTTGTATAAAAATAATATATACTTCATACCGATTCAACAAAATAACGTGTAGACCCTTTTAGTACAAGAAGTTTTATTCTATTTCACAGCAAAAAGAACCTGGGTGACTCAAAAAAAAAAAAGGTTACCAAAGGTGTTCGATATGCGTATCAAATCAAAAGTCTTAATAAGGATTTTTCAAAACAGATCTTAAACTGACACTTTTCAGTTAAAGGGATGCAATAAGAGGGAATATGTACAAAAAATTTGTATCTCCCACTCGCGATTGAGCATCAGACAGAAAAATCTGAAAAATCATGGACGTATGTCTTTATGAGCAGAAGGGTAACAAATACCTCAAAGTCAAAACTTTACGAATTTACGGTTCATCTATAAAATCGAATAGTTAACCTTAAATTTGTCAAAAATTCGTATCTGAATTTTCTGATAATAGCGCATGCTTTCTGAAAGTTTCTTTAAAAACGAGCTACTTGTATAAACATCTAAGTTGTGGACAATTAAAAATTCATCAATTCCTACAACAATTATACGTGATACTGTTTAAATATAGTACACGTTCGGAAAAGACCCAAACTTTACAGATGTGTAAGGATTTTGATGTAAATTTGAGAAAATATTTTTAAGATTGATGCATAACAACCATATGTTGATTTCTCGCGCTCCACTCATGGAATTTATGTATGAGTCAAGTGTTGATATTCAGCAGTTTGATTTGCTGCTCGTAAAAGCTTTACAATATCCTTCTAGTTGGAGCACTCTCCTGATACTTTTGCATGTTTCTTTTCATATAAGGTTTGGAGAAAGATACTCGCAAGAATCTGTGAAATGTAAAAAGTATTTTTTATTCTGGAAAAAAAACACAAAATGCAAAACTGTAATTAAGTGGTTTCGTTTTTTTCCGTAGACCCACCAAAGCTAAATTTTTTTCAAGCATGTTGGATTCCAAGGTGACCATTGCCTTTTATTTTTTTACCTTGAAAAGCCGCCGGATCTTGCTTTTTTCTTGACAGACGCGTTTTGACTCGTTTGGGTTATTTCCAGTGTCCAGAGGTTGCCTGAAATTTTCATGCACATAGGTGTCGGATGGGTTAAGCAGATAGTTCTTTAGGTTTGGCCAAGGAGAGGGTCATTAAGTGTTTATCTTCTTTGTTTTTATAGCCATATGTTCTGATTCATCTCGGTTCTGTTTTCATTGGGGGTGTCATTTTGTACGGGGAAAATTGCGTCGGATTATGTCAAAGTTATTCGTTCATTATGGTATGTCCCTCTTTCTATGTTTATATATTTCCAGTCTTTCGACAATGTCAAGTCTCGATCTTTGCTTTGTTTGTGTAACAATTTCATCGAGTTGTTATTGTGTCAGGCTCGTGGCTATGGATTTGCAGTCTGCCTTTTTATATGAGAAAGTTCGTAACTGCTCTTTGTATCTAGGTGTTAGTTTCCATTTAGCTCCGCCTATGTGTATCATGTCACAGTCATTGCATGTCAGTTTGTAAATACTGCTATTTTTCTATACCTATCGTTAGTTTTGGATGCAGTTTTAAGATTGTATGCACTTATTAAGGAAGTTTGACAATTGACCTCTGTTTGTCGTCGAAATCCTCTGTTGGTCACTCCTGGGTGGTTTAGTCAGTTAGCGTTTTTATTTTTGCTTGTATCGTGTAACGTGTTTGATAATATCACCTTGCTTATATCCGTTACTACTAGCTTTTCTGTAAATATTGTTTAGTTCGTCGGTTTAGTTAGTAAGACCAGAGAAACAGAGTGGAGTCTGTGCACCATTGATCAGTAAGATGCTAGTTTATGTTGTGCGGGGTCGTTCGGAGTTACATGGGTAATATGATCAGTTGTGGTTGGTTTTATTTATATTTTGCAGTCCTTTCGCAATTGTTCCCATGTCACGGCTAGGCTCATTTAGTTCTGTTGTGTTTTTTTTTCTTTTTATGTAGTGAAATATATACTATGGTTTATTCATTTATAAGCAGTGTAAAGCCTGAAACGAGGCTATTAGCCCCAGACCAAGGTCTGCTATGATCGCATCAGTAACATCATCGCTGATGAAAACAAGATTAAAGAAAGATGGGCATCATATTTCAAGAACCTCCTTAATCTTCCGCACAGTTATAGAATATCGAAGTCTATAGATGTTCCCGAAGAAGTTCTATTGACCCAACTAACTCTGGATGAAGTTTGTTCCACCATTAAGAATAATAAAGCCTGGGACATCAATGAAATGTCAGTAGAGCCCATTAAATATGGTGGCAGCGAGGTTCAAAAAGCTATCCATAAAGTCATCCAGCATATTTGGAAACAAGAATATGTGCTAAATGAGTGGATTCTCTATCCACAAAAAAGGTGACAAGCTACAGTGCGAAAATTAAAGAGGCGTTGCCTTGAGGCAATGTAACATACTGTACCAAATAATGCTTTGCTTTAGTATCTCAGTAAAATTAGTCTGTCTTATGAAAATGACAATTACGTCAAAAACCTCCAAAGTCCGCATCAATAATCAAGTCAATGACGTTTTTGACACAAATATCGGGCTAAAGCAGGGAGATGGGCTGGCTTCATTGCTGTTCAATTTGACTCTAGGATATGTCATGAGGAAGCTACCAGTCGATACAAGTGGTACGTTATTATACAAGTCGAGCCAAGGAGTAGCCTATGCAGACAACATCAGCATTTTGTCACGGTTGTTAATGACTGCCAAAAAGCTTTTCCTGGAACTCGACAGCGTAGCAAGGTATCTCAAGCACCCAAAATATCACACTCGGTGAATACAATATCGAAAACATGGGTTAATTTGTGCATTTAGGCAGTAAAATAATGAGAACCGCTAATGAAAGTGACGGAATACGCCGAAGAATGCAGCTCGCAAATAAAATATTGTATTCAGTTTTGAAGATTTTGAAAACCAGCTGCATACCAGGATGCAAGGCTTTAAGTATACAAATCTGTGAAAAGGCCTTCACTATGCTATGTGCGTAAAACACGGACGTTAACCCTCGGTGGACAGGCCGAAACTAGGATTTGGAAGTATAAGCGATGGCAATACTGTGCGACGTTTTTTCCACAACACAGAGGTTTCAACAAACACTACCGCTATTGATATTGAACGAGTTTAAAAGATGTTACATTGTACAGTGGGTACAAAGTTTGCGCAGAAAAATTCAAGAGATATGCGCGGGAAACTGCAAAAAATTCATGTCAAAAGGTATCCATAGTATTCAATGCCAACAAGTGTTCACAAGATTTTAGTCCATGGAATTGAAGTGATAGCTTATGCTGTGCTTCCTACTGAACAATTAAGGAAAGAAGCACAAGAGGCAAGAAATAATAATTTCGGGTATAAGAACTTCCTCCAGAGATTGCATGAATACTTCAAACACTACTTATGGTATTGAACATCCTATACCTAATCCATCCATGGCAGCATATGTGTTATTATTGGACCTAAAATAGTGTACGATCGAAAACTGTGTAGTGAGCTATTTACGCATGCGTCTTTAAGAACTCGTCAGCAACTTGTGCCTCAAAAAATAATGAGGCTGAGCTATGATCAAATTGTGAGAGTTTTTCTGGTAAAATAAATCAACTGTGAGCTTAAAAGAGGTTTAATCAAAGATCAAAGTTCCTTGTTTTAGTAAGTGATTGAACAAAATGCACATAGTGCCGAAACCCGGAAGTTAAGTGTTTAACAAAAGTGAACTGTGAACTTGTGAAATATTGTGAACTGTTCTGTCAACTTAGAAAAATTCTATCGATTTGGTACTTGTAAAATTTTTGAGATTCTATTCTATGGACTTGTGAAAGTTTTGGCTTTACACCACAGTGACGTGGAAATATTTTGTGTTTTCGGACTTATAATTTTTTATGAATTCATACTACGGACGTAAAAAAATGGTGATCAAGCTTCGTAATAGTTGTGAAAAATTATAGTTTCATAGAGCTTCAGCTTTAAAAAATTCGAACTTGATGAATATTTTAATTGATTTTCAACTGGACTTTGTGTGATTACCGTATAAATAAACGAATTAAATAGTGTTAAAGTAAATCCGAATGTATATCTGTTTGTTCCGTGAAACGGGAATTGATTAAGGTCGCTACTACAACAGACTTTTTAATGCTTAATCAAGACGAATTGTTAAAGCTTATTACGAAGGTGCTTGGGAACTATAAGAAGTCTCCTAAGACAAAAAAAACAGCCTCATATATTGAGACTAGAATTGAAGCCTTAGAGTCACTATAGAAAGAATTTGATGATCGCCACACTACAAAATTTGTGAATTCGAGAAGGATGAACAGGCTGGCTTATCTTACTTCACCGAAGATAGATATGAATAAGTTGAAGAAACATCCATAGAATACAAGGCCCAAATGAAAGACGATTTAAAGGAGATAAGCAAAGGTTCAACATCAGTAAGCTTACCTTCACCATCATCTGTATCACCAGGACCCAGTTTCGAGGTACGCCTACCGCAGATTAGTTCACCTAAGTTTTCTGGAGGTTACGAAGAATGGCAGTCTTTTCATGACATGTTCCTGTCTCTAAAACATACTAATGCGAGCCTAAGTGCTGTCCAAAAACTACATTACCTAAAGAGTTGCCTACATGGAGAAGCTGAAATGGTGTTGAAGAATCTTTCTACTACAGAAACCAACTATAACGACGTTTGGTTATTATTGACGAGGCGTAATAACAATAAAAGGTTCAATACAAATGAAGTTTTAAAGCGGCTTTTTGGACAAAGAGCAATCAACATCGAGACAGCTAACGCCACAAAATACCTATTGGACACTATTCAGCATGTTTGAAGTTTCTCGCAAATTTAAGTATCGATACGAGCTCATGGGTCGTTATTATCAATCATCTCGTGTTTTCTATATTAGACCAAGAATCAAAAAAACAATGGGAGCTTCAGCTAAGTTAAAAGAAGATGGACGAGTTGCCAACCTGGGAACAGCTTAAGAAATTTATGTTGACTAGATTTAGAACGGTAGAGCTGTTAGAAGGAACTGAGTCGACAACGCGAGTACCAATAAAATCATTTCACACTACAACCGAAGAGAAGAAGTCTAATTATACATGCGTAATGTGCAAAGCTCAACATGCTCTTTACTAGTGCAAATAATTTTCGAAATATACTCCCAAAAAACGCGTAGATAATGCACGAAGCAATAAATTATGCTTTAATTATCTTGCGCTGACACATACGGTAAGGAGATGCCATCAATCAACGAGTTGCCGACGTTGTCGACGTCACCACCATTCATAACTGCATCTAGAGAGAGAAAAGGAAGAAATACAAGGGACGTCTCAAGGAGACAAAGAAAATTCACAACCACGCATAAAAGATACGACGACAATATTATCAAACTTTTCTAAAACATTATCATCGTACGACGTTATATTAGCAACTGCAGTGATTAGGGGACAATCAGCTTGCGGATCTTTTTATGTAATCTGGGCATTAGTTGACCAGGTGTCACAGGCTTCGTTTATTACGGAGGCAACTGTACAGGGACCAAAGCGTACACAAATCAATGGCTTGGTGTCTGGAGTGGTAGGAGGACACATCCGAGTTAAATATTACGTTTCTTTACGTATTAAATCACGCCTTCAACCGGGTAAATCAATCTCAGTAAATGCATTTGTGTTAAAAACCCTTACATCTATGGTTCCATTTAGGATAATTCAATCACCTGATTGGTTCGAGTTAGAGAAGTTACCATTAGCAGATCCAGAATTCACAATGAGTAAAGTCTTACTGCATATACAGAGAAATACTGAAGAGGGGCGTGATCAAAAATCCATTAAAAATTCAATTGCTCAGGAAACCAGTTTACGTTGGATTGTATCAGGTCAGTTGTCGCCAGATTCAACTTCAGCGAATAGAATTACTAGCATGCTCACACAAATAAAAGAAAGTGAGTTGTTGAGAAAATTCTGGGAGTTAGAAAGAAAACCAGAAATACAGCAGAAGTTACTAAACGGAGAAGAGATAAGATGTGAAATTTTTTGAATCAACTACTCTAAGAGATGATGATGGTCGGTTTATTGTACGGTTGCTATTCAAATCGAAAGATTCAGAGTGTCAATACGGGCAATCGCTGCAAAAAGCATCAAGACGGTCCATGTCTATGGAGAAGAGTTTAAATCAGAGATTAAAATGTACCGACATGGCCGTGGTAGCAAGGAAGACGTTAATTATCATCGCATCGCGTGGAGAGTCAACGGAATTGAGCCACTGGAATATTATCAGCTATTGACTTTAACCTTTGGCACGGTTTTTGCCCCGTATTTAGGGGTAAAGCCACTACACAAGCTAGCAGAAACTAAGAAAATACAATCCACTGTGGCAGTAAAACTAATAAAACAGGATTTGTATATGGATGATTTAATGACAGGAGAGGAAACAGAGAGCAAATCAATCGAAATATTTTAGCAATTAAACAAACTAATGAAGATAGGTGAATTTACCTTTCAAAAATGGAGTAGCAAATCAAGTTTTGTTAGTGAATTATATCGAAAATGAAAAGATAGAAGCATTAAGAATTAAAACGCATGCAACACTAAAAGTACTAGGACTGATATGGAATAGAGCGAAGGATACACTGGAATATGAAATTAAGCTGTCACCATTAGAGACACCTGTAACAAAACGTAAGGTGGTTTCCGATATAGCACGGTATTTTGATCCACTGGGCTTGGTAGCTCCAACAATCATAAGAGCGAAAATATTCATACAAAGACGTTGGCTGTTCAAAATCGAGTGGGATCAAGAGCTACCAGAACCATTAGTAAATGATTTGATTAACTACAGAGATCAATTACAAGTTTTTTCTAGTTTTTCTATAGTCCGATGAACTGAACGTTCCAAATCTGATATGCATACTGAATTACAAGAGTTTTGCAATGCGTCAAATAAAGCGTATGAAGCGGTCATCTATTTGCGAACGATAGACAAGCAGCGTGAAGTATCTATGTTTAATTGCATCAAAGACCAAGGTCGCACTTGTTAAACAAGTGCCTATCCCGCGTTTAGAGTTGTGTGGAGCGGTATTGATAGCTAAACTTCTTTTAGAAGTGTCATGAGTGCTAGATATAGCCAATGAAAATATGCATGCGTGGACAGACTCATAGGTTGTTCTCGGATAGTTAAGTAACCACCCCAGCAAGTGGAAGACGTTTATTGCAAAAAGAATTTCGGAAATACTTACCATCATGGACAATAGTCAATGGTTGCATATCCGATCTGAAGAAAATCCAGCGGATTGTGCCTCCAGAGGTATAAAAGCATGAGAACTGATAGTACTAAATCTATGGAAGAAAGGGGCTCAATGGTTAAAAGAAAAAGAGATCAAGTATAGCAAAGGAGATTTTACAACGATGTTAGAAGAAAAGAAAATTGAGAAAATGTGTTTTTTGCAGCAAGCGTTAATGAAGACAATAGAACAGAATTCATAGAGCGATTCTCGTCACTTGCTTGAATGTTTAGAGTTAGATCCTATTGCAGAAGATTTCTTGATTTTAAGCAATCAAAAGAAAAACATCCTAAAAGGTTAGAGCTTATTATGGTTGAAGAGATAAACTGTACATTATTAAAACTAATAGTTTTGGTTCGATGCAGACATTTTACTGTGGAAATAGAACACATTAAGTCTCACGGTTGTGTTTCAAAAAGAAGTCCGTTACACCCTTTATGTCCAGTATTAGACGCTGATGGATTACTGAGAGTGGGCGGACGCATACAAAGATCAGAACTGAATCACGAGCAGTTGCATCCAATAATAGTGCCAGATAAGGATAGTCTCACTCGCTTAATAACATTGGATGCACATAACAAAACTCTCCATGGAGGGCCACAAATTATGTTGGATCATATCCTCCAAACATACTCTATATTAAGAGTAAGGATCCACGTTAAAAAGAAATATGCAGTATGCGTTACTTGATGAAGATACCCGTCAGAAGTCAGATTAACCTGTTAAATCAACTGGCGTAGATGATGCTGGACCAATCAATGTTAGGTTTTCTCTTGCTAGAGATTCCAAATCATACAAAGGGTATATTTGCCTTTTTGTATGTATGGTGAAACATGTGATACATTTAGAGGCTATATCTGATCTCTCAGCCAAGGGGTTTATTGCAACGTTTCGAAGGTTTACTTCACGTCGCAGACACTGCTAGGACCTATATAGCGACAATTGAACACATTTTGTTGGGCCCAATAAACAGTTGTTGGAGATGTTAAAACTTACTAATTCTTGATGGCATGATGAAGTGGTGCATTTTTTGACACTCGAATCAATCAACTGGCATTTCAATCCTCCCCATGCACTAAACTCTGGTAGTTTGTGGGGGGCAGGAGTGCGCAGTGTGAAAAATCATCTAAAAAAGGTCATAGGGGATAGTGCGCTTACGTTTTAGGAGTTGACAACGGTTTTGACACAGAAGGAAGCCCTCTTTCATTGACACCTGGCCATTTTTTGGTGGGTGAGCCATTGAAAAATGTATCTGATGAGAATTATTGTCATCAATCGTATCATTTTAGATGGATAGAAATTATGTCAAAAAATGATTTGCGATTTTTGGAAAAGAAATAATATTTGGTTAACTTAAATCAACGCTTTAAATGGAATAGCAACATTTCTGAACCTAATGTGAATGATGTTGTAGTTATTAGAGAAGATATGGTTCTACCGGCTAAATGTTTGATCGGTAAAATTATACAGAAGCATCCAGGTCCTGATGATATCACGAGAGTCGTAACAATCAAATTTAAGAATGGAGTTCTGAAAAGAGAAGTTAGTAAAATTCTTGTGCCTACTAAATAACTATTGCGTCAGGACTTGAATGTATCTTGTCACGGTGGTTGGCTAGTTTTTAAGTTACTTTGTATAATGTTAAATTCTTTTAATTTTGGTTCTTACAATAGTACATTTATTTGAGTTTGTAAAATTGAAAAGCTATGATCATTTTGTGTATATTAAGGACAAATCCTTGGTGGGCGATTATGTACGATCGAAAAATGTGTAGTGAGCTGCTTACGCATAACGCTTTAGCCATCACATACTAGATCGTGATGTGCGTCATTAAAAACTCGCCAGTAACTTGTCACTCAAAAAATAATGAGGCTGAGCTATGATCAAATTGTGACAGTTTTTCTGGCAAAATAAATCAATTGTGTGCTTTGAAGTGGTTTAATTAAAGATCAAAGCTCCTTGTTTTAGTTAGTGATTGAACAAAAAGAATAAATATTTTTGTTTGATTGCAGCTCTTATGAGATTGAGTAGCTGCTCCGTAAATAGCTGGCTGCTTTTAGATGAAAGTTTTTCCTTAAAAATGTTAAATGTTTCATGGCATAGACGTATAGTGGATGGTGTGTCTAATGACAAAAGTTGACAAGCGTCAGTCAAGCTGCTAAATCAAGGCTATTGTTTAATATTTCCGCCACCAAGCTGTGACATCAGCCAGTATCATTTTATGCAATTTTATGGAGCATAGGTTGTGCTTTAAGGTGTGATATACTCGTAGATGGATTTGGATCTATGTTGCATTGCAACATAGTGTTTTGCGGATGTAAAATGTTCGTTCAGGGCTGCATCGGTAGAAAGCTACCTGAGCAAGCGAAAAACCAATGCTCAGCTAGAACGGCCTTGCCGGCGACGCGTAAACGTGGCGGCAGTCAGCGTTGCGGTGTCGTGGAGTGGTCGCTTTCTACCACCGCAAGATTGCACTCCGAAAAAATTTCAAGCCTACGATCTTTTGGGCGGAGAAATTGGATCCATTCAACAGGTGTCAAAGCCCGAGGAAACCAAGCGAAGTAGCGAAGAAACGAGACATAACGACATTTTAAAGCTACTCGCCCGTGAGATACGAGGGAAATTCGTTGTTGCCACGTATACTCACGGCTCACAAAAAGAGTGGGGCATTCATGTGGTATTGTTACCCCCACGCACCCGCCTCAACAGACGATGATCCAAATCGATGACTTGGGCCCTAAAAGAAAAGGAAGGCCAATCATCTCAGACGAGAGCCCCTGAAGGGACTAAAAAGGAAAATTTCGCGCAATGGCTAGCTTATTTTTCTTCAGGAGAGCTCGCCACGTTGCGGGTCCCATTTCCGTTAAAGGGAAAGGCGAAGACCGACTATTTTTCTCTTCAAAAATCATTTGTTTATGTTTAATGGATTCAATGCCATTTTGTAGAACTGAAGGGAAAATACTTCACAAAAAACATAATGGAAGAATTCAAGTAAAACGGAAACTAATCAATACCGCAAAAACACTCGATTCCGATTATCACTATCCTACATTGTGCATTTTGTATACAGAGTAAATCAGAATCACCAATATCTATATTAACGTACTTCTCGATTACATTTTTTTAAATTTTAGATAGAACTATTAATTATAATTATTTTCCCAAAAACAAAAAAAAAATTATTTAATTTGTAAATTCATAAAATAATACAATTTTTAATCTTCTAAAAATAATTAGAAATACACGAGTATTCTCCACATTTCCTTAACAAGCGCTCATCATAGTGTTACATGTACAAAGAATTCTGCGAGCTACTGTCGCAATTATTTTCACAACCATTAAGAAGATAATGATCAACAAAACGAATGTACTCGAAAACCCACCAAGCATGATCAACATCCGAAAGTGACGTCACTGCTCCATTCATTAAGCTGCTCGAATATTCCAGTTAATTTGCCAATGTAAGAGAAATGAATTGAATGGGTAGAGACCCTATATAAAGCCGAACTGAATGAATGGGGCGATTCATTACAACCACGATAGTAAAAACCGCGACAGTGTGGAGTGCGAATTAAAAGCGATATTGATTGTGAAGTGATAGACAGTTGAAATAAAAATTGTTAGACAAGTGAAAGTAAAATTTGGTGAAATAGTTAAAAATTAATAATTGTGCATTTTTAGTAAATAAACTCTTTTAGCTTAGTTCAAAAGACATTGGGTTTTCACTTTCCCGGAACATTAAAATTAGTGGCGACAATAGGCATGCGACGGCTGAAAAATAATTCTCGATTTTAATGTTTTTAAATTATTTTTCTCTTGTCTACCGGAATGCATATTCTCGTAACCTATCATTTTTTCTGTTGGCTTGCTGTTTTTGAACATTTTAATAAATACATTATGATACTATAGAGAAACTACTTTTCCAGAGCTGCCAGTAAACACTGCACTTTTTAACTTACGTTGCGTTTTCAATGTCTTGCTTTCTTAGCAATTCTTAATTTCAACAGTAAAACTGTATGCATTCTTCACACTGGAGTACAAACGCCCACCCGAGATTTCTTCTTGAGTGTATACATCAAATCTCTTCCCCTCTGTTTATTCTATTCAAGGCATCTTTATCACGAGGGGCTTTTCCAACTGTCTGGAAGTCTTCTCATTTGACTCCGATTTTCAAAAGTGGCGATAAGCGGTCTATAACAAACTATAGAGGTATTGCAATACTATCAGCTATTCCAAAGTTGTTCGAAAAATTTTTTTATGATAAGCTTACCACGTTGGTTGAACAACGTTTAAACGAACAGCAACATGGTTTTCGCGAAGGTCGAACAACTACCACTAACCTAATGCTTCTTACCTCAACTCTTCTCTGCGAAATGGAAAAAGGTACCCAGATTGACGCTGTTTACACGGACTTCACCAAAGCTTTCGATCGAGTCGATCATGGATTTCGATCTCCAAACTTCTGAAGTTCAGCATCTTTGGGTCCTTACTGAGTTGGATTGCGTCATACCTAAATAATCGAACACAGTTTGTAAAATTCCAGGGCACTTTTTTAAGAGAAATTATTGCCTCTTCTGGAGTGGCACAAGGTAGCCACCTAGGTCCCCTTTTATTCAACATTTTTATTTCCCACTTGTCTGAAATTTTAAGTGACGTACCTCATCTTCTGTATGCTGACGACCTCAAAATATACCACACCGTAAATTTCGATTTCGAGGCTATTTTCCTGCAAGCCAAAATAAATGCATTATTGAAATGGTGTAACGATAACAGGCTTTATCTAAATATTGAAAAGTGTTATGTTATAAGCTTCTCGAGAAAAAATTCAGTATTTGAGCACACTTATAACCTGAATGATTCCCCACTTCAAAAAGTTGACTAGATCTCAGACCTGGGCGTTCTGTTGGACAGAAAGTTTAATTTCCATTCTCAATATGATACAATTCTTGCTCGGTCTCATAAAACGTCGCGCCAAAGAATTTAAAAACCTATGGGTCGCCAAAACTCTATACACCTCATTTGTTCACCCCCTCCTTGAATATGGTTGTATTATTTGGAATCCATGCTTTGAAAATCACAGCATCCGCATTAAATCTGTGCAGAAACAGTTAATTATTTTTGTCTTGCGTGATGCTTATGACCCAAGAGACTTCGCTAACCTGCCACCTTACCAGCAAAGATTAAATATTTTGAATCTTTCCTCGCTCTCATCTCGAAGAACTATCTTAAGTTCTTGCTTTCTTTTGAATGTAATCAATAAGATAGTAAATTTTGCATCACTATCAAGCAAAATCACGTTCAAGGAAACGATTAAACATACTAGGAACACTCGTCTGCTTCATGAAGACCAAGATAAAACCACCTACGCAGACAACGAGCCAATTAATAGATGTTGCAAGATCTTCAATTCTATGAGTGAACATTACTCTTCTTTTATATCAATACATCGCTTCAAAAAAAAAAAAAAGTTTACTGACGTATTAAAATAAGTTAAAATAAGTTCCTGTTAAATATACATTTACTTTATTTGTGATTTGTTTAGATATAAGTACTTTTTGTGATTGCCTTGTTTGGCTTATTAAATAAATAAATATTGAGTGCATTCACGATTATTTTTTGAAACTGATTTCAGTTATTCTGTAATATTTCTTCAATCAAAACTGCACCAATAGAATTTATTTCGATCGATATTGCAACAACTATGCTACAAAATATCGTAAATAAAAATATAAAATCGCACTAAGCACTGACATGCACTATTGTTTTGGGAGAGAAATTTCACTTTTTTTTCGTACGCATGCTTTTATGTATTTCTCTTGGTTGTCACTTTGGGACTGTTTGTTGCTGGGTTATTTGCATGGTTCACTCAATGTGTTCACAAGTGGCTTTTTTACACTTAAGCGATCACTTCATAAAAATGTGGTGACAAGTTGTATGTTTTAAAGAAATGTTTCTTCGCAAACTTTACTTCATATTTATAGCTGATAATGTCCTGATTCACTTTTTGTTTTAAGAATTTCAAAATATCACAGAACCACTTATCATTTGGAGCAAACTGAGTTGAATTTAAAAATTTCATTCTCCTTCAGTGAAGTAATTTATGTTATGTTTCCCTTCGAATTATAACAACTTTTCCCATATACACATCTTTTAAAATCCCATCTTCAGGCCACAGACTTTCAAATCCCGAGGTATGAAGTTCTTTCAATCGCTATCTGAAGGACCAAATGCACTTTCATCTAGAAAACAATGGTCTGAGCGATACAACTAGACTGCTACAGCAATAAGGGAGAATTTACGGCAACAAAATAGGAAGTTTTCTTCCTTCCGCTCGGTTGAGTCAATCAGTGCAGCAAAATAAGAACGAGACTGCTACTTCTTGCACTTTGTAAATTCACCTCCACACCGAAACGCTTTCTCACTTTGCGAGGTCTACGTTCCACTCTACTATGTTGTGTGTTGTTTGTGCAGGTCAACGGAATAGTCCTAGCGACACTTCCACTCAAGATTTTAAATTGAATTACGAATTTTTGTACGAATGTCTCTCGGCGAACATACGGAAAAGAATTAACTAAAGGGACGTTTAGACGGGCAACTAATATTGCATATTGCTGTAAATATTTTCCAAAAATATAGCCCAGCAATGTTTGCAGCCACATTATTGCATCTAGTTGCCGGGCAATGTTCACCGGCTTGTATTGCCCGCAATATTTCTGAAAACACCTTGCTGCATGATGTACCATTTACACGGTTGTGTAGTATAGCAACGTGTGGTCAACAGATCAGCGAAAAATGGAGGGCATTTCAATTGTTTCCGCTGCACTTCTGATTTTAAATAGTCGCTTATGTAAAAAAAGAAAAGAGAAAACTGTGGGTGAGCGATTTTTTAAGTAAACGAGAAAGCATAACAAATTTCAGCATTGAGTTAATGCTAGACAGTTATTTGTTTGAAAATTTTACAAGAATGTCAAAAAGTGATTTTGAATGTTATTGGCCCGCGTGTACAAAAAAAGGATACGAATATGAGAAGAGCAAT
Source organism: Odontomyia ornata (assembly GCA_963969285.1). NCBI lineage: Eukaryota > Metazoa > Arthropoda > Insecta > Diptera > Stratiomyidae > Odontomyia > Odontomyia ornata. The sequence continues at coordinate 67,519,776 of OZ017741.1, read as the reverse complement.
TCCAACGAGTACAAGATTGGCAATTACTTTGCATTATCTCGCCACTGGACATTCTTAGCACAGCTTGATGTATCTGTTTAGATTCCACTACTCGTTTATTTGTCAAATAGTTCCCGAAGTTTGTCTAGCATTGATAGACGAATTAAAAGATTACATCAAAGTAAGTAATACTTTTTATTTTTAAGTAGGTTCAAACATTATATATCAATTATAACTTTATTAACCATTTCACTGAATGAATCATTTATTGCACTACCAATATCATTTGTGGATTGTATATACATTATTAATATTAGTATTAGTGTCTTGAGTGTTCCAATTAATAATAATATTGTTACCGTGCTCAAAAATAATTTCCGCTGAAGAAGGTGAATTAACATATGAATAATCAAATTGAGTGCATGATGATATAGACCCAGATCTGCTTCTGAGGATCGCCATATCAGCTTCATACAAAACTTTGCTTATTTTAAATTCCACTTGAGTGCGGGTGTAGCTGTCATAACTAAAAAGTTTGTTAGCAAAATGTTCTCGAAAACTGGTGAATGGGTTTTGACGTCTTCTGCTAGCGTTATTCACTATTTGGATTGCAATCTGCAATGCAGTTTCTTCAGCAGTGTCTCTTTGAGCTTTCTTTGCTCGAAGAGATTTTTCTTGAGCTGACGTTGCCTTATTGCGAAACGTTTTTGATGTCATCAATTCATATTCACTTTGATTATTTTCCGGCAACTGGAAAAAATCATTGAACTATCTTTAGTTATTTGTTTTCATTTTAGATGCCATCATCTGACAGTAAATGGAGAGAAATAGCAAAGGATTTTGAAAATCGATAGAATTTTCCTCATTGTATTGGTGCGATGGATGGAAAACATATTGCAATTGTTTGTCCACCCAAAAGCGGAAATAAATATCACAATTACAAACAATTCTTCAGGATAGTGCTATTTGCTGTAGTGAATGCAAAATATCAATTTATGTATGTTCATGTGGGATCTCAAGGTAGAATTTCTGATGGAAGAGTATTTAGACACACAACATTTGCAAAGTCTCTTTTAAACTACCCATTACAGCTACGAGAAACTGAACGTATGCAAGGAAGAGAAATGTATGTACAATATGTTTTTCTCGCCGATGATGCATTTCCTTTGCTAGAAAATATTTGTAAACCCTATTCTACAGACTTAACAATAGGTTCAGCCAAACGTGTATGCCATTACAGAATATCACGTGCACGTAGAACTGTAGAAAATGCATTTGGTTTACTGGCTGCAGTATTTTGGGTCCTTCATACAACTATTGACCTGAAACTTGAAACTACGCAATAAGTTGTTATGGCTTGTATTTATCTATATAATTTTCTCCGTAGAAATCCGCAAGCTTAAAATATATACTCTCCACCTGGATCGTTTGATAGTGAAGACATTAATACTGCAAGAGTAATTCCAGGATCTTGGAGAAATAATGAAAACAATCTAATACGTTTGCAGGATTTACCTAGAAATTTGACCACAGCAGCAAAAAATATCAGAGATGAATTTATGCTTTACTTTATGACTGACGCAGGAAGAGCATCATGGCAGAACATTTATTTAAATGGAATTGTATAATTAATATTTATTATTAAATAAAACATGCTTACTTCCAGTGTCTTTTCGCTCTCTGTGCCGGTATCCAGAATGTCACAAGGTAAAATGAATTGCATTGCATCATATGCAAACCAAACTATTGTTTTTCCTCCAGCACTGCCACTTTTCTTTTGCATTTTCTTTTTTCACTTTTTGCATACGTTCTCAAGCTTCTGAATTTTTTATAAGCTTTTTATAGCTTGAATTCTGCAGCAATTGCATCCCAGCCATCTTTTTTATTATTTCTGTTCTTGTAGGATGCATTTTCAACATCCCATAGCTCTGGTCGTAAATTAATCGAAGTTCAATGCCATTTCATTTCTCCATTAGTTCATTTTGACTCGATTTTTCACTTTACAATTGTTTTCACTTTTCACTTAACTAAATACTCAACCTATCGAAAATCGATGTTGAAAAATGTGGCCGAGTATTTTACAAGATGAATGGACTTCACCGGGAATACATTGGCAATAGTCAGAAATAGCTAACATTGCCGAGCCATATGAAAATATTTCCATATGTGGCTGCAATATTGCCACCCACTCGTCGGCCACATGATTGCTGCAATATATTTCGCTTAAATATTGCCCATCTAAATGTGCCATAAGAGCAGGCAAACTGGCCTGAAACTCGATTTGTAATTTTTCCAAATTTCAGCTCAAGCGCGATACCGGTGAATTATACCCAAGTTATTTGGATATGTGGCGCCATAATGGAGTTTATAGCTTGGATGGCGAAACAGAAATGGAGACGGTGAATTGTTGTTGATATTTACAAACCAACAAAGCCATCAAATGAAAAAATTGCAAAACCAACATATCTACGTCACTTAGCCCGGACTCAATCGACTCTTCTTGATTGTTCAATTGGAAATCGAATACTTTCCACACTGTTATCATAAGTTAACTTTTTCCTGTATCTTTGTCTCATACCACTTGATATTCGCTTGTGATCGCTCCTGCCATGTTAATAAAGCGATAAGCGGAAGAAAAATAAAAGACAGAAGAAAGAAAAAATTAACAACAACACTAAAAGAAAAAACCTGTCACTACAGGTGCTGCATGTTCTTTGTCAGTAGTTAAGCAAAAGATTAGTTTCATAGGGGGTCAATGCTACCTTCTTTAGTGTATATGTAACGTCTAATGAACCGATATAATCTTTTCAAGACAAGCTTAATGCTTTTGAGAATTTTGTGTCAACCACAGAGGTCAATATAGTCGTTGGAAAAAACTTCAATGCTAGAGAAGCTGCATGGGGCATGCGTAAAACTGATTCGTGAAGAAAATAAGTCCTAGAGTTAATGGCCAGAACAGGGCTTGTCGTGCTGAACACCTACGATACGCAGATTTTTCATAATCAGGGCTGTGAAGGAACCATACCCAACGTGACATTCACCTCGGCATAGTGGGTGCACATTTGAAGAGCACTAGAGGATTATTAAGTCAGTGATCATCAGTACAATCTGCCAAAGATCCATGATGCTGGCTCCCAGCACATATGATCTCGCTTTCTACGATAATTCGATGCTACTGGCAAATTCACTATGGAGCAAAGGGCTGACAATTTAGGACATAATGAACTCAAAAATGAATATCATCACATCTTCTTGCAGGTCTTTTATATCTGAGATCTCGGTATAACAAGCCTGAAATGTACACACTTGGCCCCAGCTTTTGGACTATGTCATAGTCTGCTGAGATTTGAGCAGCAGGATGAATCTATCCTGATTGGGTATGGAATGGGTGTAGTGGTGTTGGTCGCTAGATCAATGGCCAAACATGCGCAATTTAAACTAGGTATGCTAAAACGCCAAGTGAGGAGCTGGGTGACTACTTTCAGATTTAAGGTAGTACTGGAGAAAACAATAGTAGTCATACGGAGCAGGAATGTGGGGGTAGTTAGTGGGTAATCCAAATACCTAGCGCTTCTAGAAACTCTAAAATTAGGGTAAAAACAGCTTTCATCTTCCCGCCATAAAAAGAAGGAAATTTTGTTGATTTGCCAGGATAGTTCCAGCTGACTCTGTTCCTTATAATTTGTCTCAGTGTGCTAATAATGACTATCACAAATCCACTCAAAAGAACAGGGTTTTATATAGCTAACTCTGCGATAACTTTTCTGACGGGTTAATTGCTTTATCTTAGCTACTATAATTATCGATTAAAACGCCTGTATTATACTAATGAATACAGAAGATTGCAATTCGGATAGGGTTATGTAAGCTTATGCCAAATCTTAGTAACAAAGATGAAGCGTTCCCTGGAACTCCTTCCCGTTTTAAGATTTAGTAAGTTTGGGAAAAACTAGTATTAAGCTTAACAGAGCTTTTTGTTAAATTTTTTCTTTCACCTATTAACATCATCTGAGTAAAAAGAATAAACGTTCCAATGGAATTAAACATCTACAATATAAAATTCGGGATGTAACCAATGTATTAATTCGGAAATTTAACGTTAAGTGAAAACCATATGTAAAATTATATCAATAAAGATGAAAAAAAATAACTTAAGTCGCAAAATTAACTTTCTTAAACATTTAAGTCAGCTGCAAATATGCACCTTCAATACTACAATATTTTGCAGATCTCACTCATGTCCCAGAGAGGATAACAAAATCTGTTGGTATACCCTTTAAACTTTTCTTCCGGTTCTCACCCATCAGCACCCAAAAACAGCTTGCGAGAACTTTTACGACAATTTCTAACAAGACACGTACCATCGCACATAGCACTGTATCATAACAATGTCCTTCTTTAATCCAACATTGGATGGATTACATCCTTCCCAAACAATTTCATTTATAATCGGTCACTAAACATTTTCTGTTAGATTTGAACGTGACTAAACTTTATGTTTTATCGTCTTTTTCGAATTTCACTTGATCATAGAGGTGGAGAAAGCTGAGCTGAGTTGTATTTTTCCAAACTGTCTTCTTGGAATTCCCGTAATCCGACAAGTACGTCCCTAGCTATCAATTCATTTCAAGTATTTGTGGATGGATGTGGATCGGATGATGATGCTACTGGCAATAGAGATGGGACCAATGATGATGATGATGATGCTGTATACGCTAACACTTAGGACAGGTCGTTCATTTCTGTTGAACAAATATTTTCTTGAACAATTGAACACTTAATCGTCCTTGTTCAATACGAGCTTAATCCTGTCGCCATGTCGAAAATCGTTTTTACCTGTAATGACAGTATAATTTTCTGTGTGTTCAAGATGTTTGAAAGGAAGAAATGCAATTTTTGTTGGTGGCATCAATTTAATGAGAAATTTAAGAATGAGTGAGGAAGGTTTTATTCTAAAGGGAAGTACGTCAAGAATTTTTTTGAGATTAGAGTTAATTTGACACGCATGTTTGTTTGTTATGTTGTCAAGCTTATAACGTTCCAAAAACTAGACATTTGATAGGAAGCTAAGCATAAATTACATCCTTGCTAGAATATCTTTGACGTGCATTTTAAACTTTTCTTCACTTTCTTCTTCTAATGCATAACTGGTTCTTAAATACAAACTATATGAAAAGATTTCCAAAGTCTATATGGACACAAAAGTCAGCTGTTAGTTTTATTTTAGCATTTAAGCTACATTATAAATTTCAGTGTAGAATAGTTTCTGTTAGCAATGAGGGCCTTTCTCATTCGTAGAGGGCAGGACAAAAATGGGTGAACAACCCTAGTTCATTACTAGGACTGTCCGGTGGTAACTCCTGGTACCGCACCAGGCTCTAGCGTGCAATGTCCTGCTCAGCGTCGAGATAATGGGGGGCCCGACGCGTTCCAATTCGTGTTGCTCTAGTTCTGTATTAGAACTATCCGTTTTTAAGTCCTGTTACAGCTCTCCTCTTTACGTCACGCCATCCCCACGTACTTCACCAAACCAATCCGCTCTGCATCATACTTATTTGCATCGTCGCACTAGATTCTGCACGTTATTTCCGGTCCACGATCTAATCTGTACCAAACATAAGTACTCCACTGCAATCGCGGATCCTCTTATTATATGGAGCTTCCGAAATTGATCTGAACGTAAAGACAGTCTGTTGAGAATAGAGAGGCTTTTCAACGGGAATTCTTGGGTTTTCCGAGCCCCAAATGCGACAATTTTGCTTGTTGACGAAACCACCAAGGTGGAAATGGGCCTGATCACACAAGATGATTTTCCGATGGAATCCTGGATAATTTTCATGCATTACAAGGACCCAATCAGCAAAGACACGACGTTTTTGATGATCGACCGGCTTGAGTTGAGCTTTATAAGCCTAAAGACCCAAATTTTTATGCAACATGCGGTGTAATGATGTTTGTGAAATGTCTAGTTCCAAAAAACGACGAGAAATGGACAAACCTGGGTTTTCCTCAACACTTTCGGCTACAGCAGCAATACTCTCGGCTGTTCTTGAGTGACGTGCACGGGTTTCATTCTTCACATCACAACGTTGTCCCAACAGCTTGAAATTTTCCACCAATTTCTGTATTGCGGTTCGACAAGGTGCTTCACGACGACCCAAAGATGTTCGAGTTTAACAAACCGTCTCTGCCAAATCTTCACTATTTTTATAGTGAATTTTAACAATTTCAATGCGTTGTTGAAGCGTGTATCGTTCCATTTTTATAAATGGCGTAGTTTTAACTTGTCAAATGTCAACAAATGACAGCTTCAAAAGTGATATCTACCGAAATAGTGGGTATTCAAAATAACACCTCTTTTATATATATATATATATATATATATATATATATATATATATATATATATATATATATATATATATATTTATATATATATATATAAAGAGAGATTCATAACAAGTGTATACATGTTAATGGGCCTAAACTCTTATTTATCACCAATTTTAGGTCCATATATTACCAGATTATGACAGTTTGGTCTTTTAAAATTTTAACCATAGCATCATGCACATCAGTCAAATGTTTCATTATTGTTAAAACTTTTTACAAAAATAATGAATCGCCAGTGCAAGCATTTCGCGCTCTACGTGAAATCGAATAATTTCACGAAACGGACCCATAAATTGGACGGCGAGGTCGTGTGATGTGGCTCCTTGTGACTTCTTCCTTTGGGGATTTCTGAAGAATCGTATTTACGCTGATGCTCTCCTAACTGCTGAAGCATTAAAAAATAATATTCGAGCCAACATACGCCTAATAACGCCAGAAATGTGCGAAAATGTCATCGAAAATTATTGATCGCTTTTCAATTCACACTCCACACACTATCGCCGTATTTTCTATCGCGGTTGAATGAATGATCCCCCCATTCATTCAGCTTGTCTTTATATAGGGTCTCTACCTATTCACCCATTTCTCGTACATTGGCGAATGTTCTGCCGAGAGGTACCTGGTAGATTCGAGCAAATTAATGAATGGAGTCACGTCACTTTCAGATATTGATCATGCTTGGTGGGTCCTCGGGGTTTCGAATAAATGCATTTTGTTGATGTTCTTAATGATTGTGAAAACAATTGCGACAGTAGCTCGCAGAATTCTTTGTACATACAACACTCCCCCACCTCAGTTCTTTTCGCCCCGAAAAGATGTGTCGCCAGTTGTAGTTGATTCTCGCTGGATGTGACATGGGGCAAGACGGTCCAGGTGCACGGTTTTCATTTTGGCTTTTGGCTTACGATGTTCCTGTATTCGGTATACGATGTCGTTGATTCGCTTTGTAACTCGGTATGGTCCCTGGAGACCTACCCTCCCGTCGCTGTGTGTTGTATAGTCATACCAAGTCATCTTGCTGGAAGCCAGTAGAATTTGCCTTGAGATCATACCTGGTCTTCAGTAGCCGTTTCGAGGTGTTTTCGCACTGTCCAGTGTATCTGGTTCAACCGTTGCCTTAGCTCACTTGCGTACTCCGAGATCGTTTGGGGTTTCTCAGGGGGTGTTCCGAACTTTATATCAGCCGGCAGACGAAAAGTCTTTCCAAAGATGATTTTGGCTGGGGCTTGACCCGTCGATGCATGTTCGGCAGCTCTGTACGCCGTCAAAAATAGTGGGATATATCGGTCCCAGTCCCTTTGGTTCTCGTCAACCATTTTGGCCAGATGTTTATTTAGCGTGCCGTTGAAACGTTCGACCATTCCATCGGATTGGGGATGCTGCGGTGTCATCCTCGTTTTCCGTATTTCTAGCAGCTCACACATTTCGCCAAAAACTAGTGATTCGAAGTTTCGACCTTGATCTGCATGTAGTTCACAAGGTACGCCGTACCCATTGACCCAATTTAACACTAGCTGCTACAGTAGTTGCTTCCTGGTTGGGAATGGGGTAGACCTCGGGCCACTTGCTGAAATAATCGGCTACAACCAGCGTGTATCGATTTCCCCATTCGGATTCAGGAAAGGGTCCTGCAATCTCAACAGCAATCCTTTCAAACGGTACACCCACGTTGTAGGTTTGCATTTTTCCTCTCAGTCGTCACTTTGGGGCTTTGACGGAAGCGCAAATTGTGCATCTGCGACACCAGGCATCTACGTCTTCTCGAGCGTGCAGCCAGAAGAACCTTTCCCGCAATTGCGCCAAGGTCTTGTTAACACCAAGGTGGCCTCCCGAGGATCCTTCGTGCATCTCCTGAACCACATCGTGGATTTGGCTTTTGGGAAGAATAGTTTGCATCCTATAGGAGCTGCCATCCACCTTTTCCCATATCCGCTTGAGTACACCACCCTCCACCTGAAGGGAGTTCCATTGTGCCCAATAGCTTTTTAGGGTTGCGCCATGCATTGAAACGCTTTCCACTCCAGCCGCCCGGTTGTCTCCTTCCACACGAGCAATGGTCCGATGTCTTCGTTGGCTAACAGGGTATTTCGAATCTCCTCCGGTGACCAACCTTCATCGAATTGGGTCGTTATCAATCGCAGATCAACGGGTGGATACTTTTCCTCAATCCGTCGGCAATGCTTGCAGTTAGCTGGACATGGACGGCGGGATAGGGTGTCAGCATTTCCATGAACTCCGCCTTTCCGATGAACAATTTCGTAGTCATATTACTGCAATCTTTCGATCCATCTCGCAACTTGTCCCTCGGGGTTTTTGAAGTTGAGCAGCCATCTCAATGATGCATGGTCCGTTCAAAGAACGAATTTCTGGCCGTATAGGTACTTGTGAAACTGCTTGGTGGCCGCTTTTATAGCCAATAGCTCCTTCCTGGTCACGCAGTAGTTCCTCTCGCTTTTTGAAAGAACTCTACTGTAATACGAGAGGACTCTTTCTTCGCCATCGACCTGGTGGGAGAGTACAGCTCCAATACCGCCGTTGCTTGCATCGGTGTCAACTACAAACATTTTTCCAGGTTTCGGATATGCCAGCAATGGTGATTCACACAGCTTCTCCTTCAAGGTCTCAAAGGCTGCCTGGCATTGTTCATTCCAGACATACGGACGATTTTTCTCGGTCAGCTGATGGAGACACTTGGCTATTTTGGCAAAGTCTTTGATGAATCTTCGATAGTAGGTTTCCAGACCTAGAAAACTTCGTAGTTGGCGCTTGCTTCAATTTTCTCAGGGTCTGTTTTAAGCTCTTCTGCTGATACGACGTCTCACAGGTATTTCACTTCAGCTGCAAAAAGGGTACACTTGTCGGGACTAAGTTTCAAATTTGCCAGTCGCAATCGGGAGAAAACCTCTTCTAAGTTCCGCACATGCTTTTCGAACGTCCTCCGATGACAATGATGTCATCAAGGTACACCAAGCAGATTTTCCAGGTGAGGCCACGTAGCACGTACTCCATCAGGCGTTCGAAAGTGGCTGGAGCATTGCGAAGCCCAAATGGCATGACTACAAACTACCACAATCCGGTCCCAACTGAAAATGCGGTCTTCTCTCGGTCCTTCTTGTCAATTTCTACCTGCCAGTAGCCACTCTTGAGATCGAGTGTAGAAAACCATTTTGCGTCGGCTAAAGTATCCATGATGTCATCGATGCGTGGGAGCGGGTAACTATCTTTCTTAGTGACGTCGTCAAGCTGTCTATAGTCGACACAAAAACGAGTACTATCATCCTTTTTCTTCACTAGAACTACAGGCGCGGCCCATGGGCTGACAGAAGGTTCAATAACGCCTTGTTTTTCCATGTCCGAGATCAGCGCGCTCACTTCTCCTTGTTATGCTATAGGAAGACGTCTCGGCGCCTGTCGAATCGGCTTGGCTCCCTGTGTATCTATGACGTTCAGCCTTGGTCATCCGGGCTTGTTGAGAAGATGTCACTGTACTTGGTGACCAGATCAGAGGCTCGTTTGAATAGCTGCACTGGCAATTTGACCTGCTTCTATATTGCAGACGTGGATTCCCGGGCATTGTCTGTGTCTTGCCTCCTTTTCCAATGATGGTCGTGCGTAGTTTCCAAAGAGGTGATGGTGGAAACAGGCTGGCAGCTGCCGATGACTTCCACCGCTTTGATGCTAGTGGTTGAGTCTGCGGTGTTAAGGACTCTAACCGGTACGTATCCGACTGTCGCGTGTTTTGCTTCGCGGCCAATAATTTTAATGTCCCGGGGAAGTGAAAACGCAATGTCTTTTAAATTAAATTAAAAGAGTTTATTTCAGTACTTAAAAGTGCACAATCACTTATTAATTATTTCACAATTTTAATTTCACTATTAAAATTAAAACTTCCACATGTCCATAAATTCCTATCGCAATTGTCTTCTAAAATCACTTCACTATTACTTGATCGCTTTTCAATTCACACTCCACACACTATCGCCGTATTTTCTATCGCGGTTGAATGAATGATCTCCCCATTCATTCAGCTCGCCTTTATATAGGGTCTCTACCTATTCACCCGTTTCTCGTACATTGGCGAATGTTCTGCCGAGAGGTACCTGGTAGATTCGAGCAAATTTATGAATGGAGTCACGTCACTTTCAGATGTTGATCATGCTTGGTGGGTTCTCGGGGTTACGAGTAAATTCATTTTGTAGATGTTCTTAATGGTTGTGAAAACAATTGCGACAGTAGCTCGCAGAATTCTTTGTACATGTAACAATATACATATATATATATATATATATATATATATATATATATATATATATATATATATATATATATATATATATATATATATATATATATATATATATATAAATACGAGAGTGTTCCGAAAACTACTTAGCTTCACCACCCAATAGCACCACTATTGCTAGAAAAATTGACTTTTGTGTAGTAAATTATCGTAGACGGCTACCGTCGAAATTTCAGCCGAATCACATTTGTAGTTTTATTTGACCACGTGTGGATTTTAGAAAAATGGAGAAAGAGCAATATCAGTCGGTGATTTGATTCTTGTTTTTGGAAGGGAAATTGGACAGTGAAATCAAAAAGCGCTTAGATGCTATGTATGGTGCCTGTAGTCCTGCAATGGTGAATATGAAAAATTGGTTTAACGAGTTTCGACGTGGTAACACGTCGGTTTGTGATGGGCCATGTTCAGGTGACCCAAAAGCGGCTACCATAGAGGGTAATTTGACAAAAATTCACATACCCGTATTGGCAGACCGCCAATTGAAGGTATAAGAGATAACCAAGACGGGAGGCATATCAAAAGACCGTTAGGGTTAAAACATATTCTGGACGAACATTTGGGCATGAAAAAGTTTTCAGCGTAATGGGTGCAACGTTTGCTCATTCCGGACAACAAACATTACCGTTATACCACTTCAGAGTGTTGTTAATGGACAAACGCGCCGCCTCATACCTTCGCCAGCCAATAGCATCAAAACTAAAAAGTATGAGTAGCTTCCCGCTTTACGTTCATTTGCATGATAAGGCTTATCAAATTCCGATCAAGCCGTTTTACCTCATATAGCAGGTATGCAGTGGAGGTAAAGAAAGGGCAGTAGCATGTATCACACCATCAAGTACTAGTCAGCCAGCAGAAAGAAGAAGAGTTCGGAAAAGATACGTGCAAAAAGTATCTCGACAGCGAGTGTTAATGGGCCAGGCAAAAGCTCTATAGAGGAGAACGGTCCAGAAAGATGAAGAAAAAAAATACAGTAGCTTGCGAGCGAGCCATGCGGAAGCGAGCGAGTTAGCCATGGAGGAGAATGTTGCAACCAGCTCGAAAGTTCTCTTCACTTTTCCGAAAAAAATGTGTCCACTAGAACAATATCGTTTGTTGACTCTTTCAGTTTAGGCACAAATGAGACGAGATGGAGACAAGAGCTTCTGTGGAATGGGAGCTCATGTATTTGCATAATTGCTAGATTTTGGGGGAAATTGGAGCAAAAGTTCGCTCTACGACCAAATATAAACACTTTTTTTTTTTTTTTTGTTTTTGTGGTAGGGAGGTGAAGGCGCTTGGTTGAGTACTGGTAGGCCAGTAAGAATTCAACTCTACTAGTAAGCAAATTGCTGTCGGCGTGTTTACCAGTAGTCTACAAGTAGAATTCCAGTGGTGTCCCAGAAGTGCATTAGTAGGGGCACGCTCATTTATCAACTGAGAGGTGAAGAGTGAGGAGTTGGCTTGAGCCGTGAACCTCAGCTGGCCAACTTTTAAATGTACTACGAAATTAAAATGAAATAAATTACTCAGTCAAGTTAACTTCCTTCTTTGTTGATCTGGTTTGAAATGGAAAATAGTAGCAGTTAAGTGTCATATAGTGAGATTTCTCTCCCTGGGAGCCTTGATGTGTATTTAAGATACACAACACATCAAGCTCCCAGTTTATGCCAGTATATATAGGGTATACTGATTATGTAACAAGCGCAATCCGAAGGAGTTTCTGCAACATTTCGTGACCTCGATGCAACATGGCATCACTGGTACACAGTAAAGACCAAGGAGCAGTCGAAGCAGTGGACCTCACCCCGCAAACGTACTCTAAAGAAGGCGAAGACTGTTCTTTCATCCGGAAAGGTGGTCGCAAAATGGTCGTAGGACTCTAATATGCCGAATTATTGGGCAGATTCACCTCCGAATTGTGGGATAAATGTCCCGTCGCCATGGTCAAGTTGGTCATATTTGACTGCAAACTGCTTTCTTTCCAAGCTTGAAAAAGTCACTCACCGGGCAGAAATTTGAATCGAATGAGAGAGTGATCAACGGCATCGAGGCCTACTTTAAAGACCTCCAAGAAACGTATTTTTCAGACGGGTTAAGGAAGTTAGAGCATCGCTGGGATAAGTATATCGTGCTAAGAGGAGATAATTTTGAGAAATAAATTGCCACTTTTCCAAAATTGTTGCTTTTCTTTCGTAGGCTAAGTACTTACATATATATAATTATATATATATATATATATATATATATATATATATATATATATATATATATATATATATATATATATATATATATACATATATATATATACATATATATATATATATATATATATATATATATATATATATATATACATATATATATATACATATATATATATATATATATATATATATATATATATATATATATATATATATATATATATATATATATAGTACACACTTGATGAGTATAAGGACCTAATGCAATTTTTCATTACGTCAAACTGACCATTAGATTACATTAAAGTAATTTAAGCATGGTGCCTCGTGGTTTTTCTAAGGATGATAATAAGCAATCTAGCCTAGCGGGCAGCTACGTCAGCGTGATAAGCACTCACATGGTGGGTTCTGTTTACTATGCCTCGTAAAATATGTAGTAGTAACTTCACAGCAGAATAGTTTAAATCAGCGTAAGATAGCTCAGAAAATTCGAAAACGTATGAGAGTTCTCGCCTTATGCACAACACAATCCCAATAAGCATAGTTCGTTGTCGTCACATTTATTTTGAAAATAACAGAAATAAAAGTTCAACTGAGTACTTATTTTCTTCAATCCAGACAGTAATCTGATTACAGGCTCTAAATATTTCAAAAAAATTAAACCCCAACTGCCTTAATTCTGATTTACACACGCAAAATTGCGTTGGTTAAACCTTCGTCAAAATTTTCAAATTAGTATTTCGGCAATTGACCTTAATCAATCTTCGTATACAACGATTAAAGCTCCTGAAATTTATCCTACCAACGTCTTTGGAGACAGAATATTATTCCTTTAATCCTAAGGGGAGTTCTAAGAAATAGACCAATTTCTCAATCAACGTTTATCTCTTACGAAGGATTCACCTCCGACTCCGTGGCTTCTCATTCTTACAAAATTTTGAATTTTCAAACCTTCTTGTTATTGAGATTTATATTCAAATGTAAAATTTGTGTAAAGGTTGTTGACGAAATTACGCATCAGTTCATTTGAATGTCCTTACGCCGCCACCCAAGATAGCTTCACCGAGATACAAGAAACTACCACTTTTCATAAGGAAGAATTGAGTTTTACATAATCAATATCTATAGGAGTACATATAATAGTACGTATCTACAAACCTTGTACAATTTATCTTACTATGGTTATCGATCGGCAACATCATGAATACAACAAAGTTATAAATATTTCAGGATATTCTTAAAGTGATTGCGTATATAAGGATGTATGTAAATTTTCTTGTATTTCTATGGGAATTTTGTTTACACACTTTTCTTTTCCAAAGAAAATAAAGAAAGTTCGAAATGTTTTCATCGTATGACCGGTTAACCTTCAGGATGTCAGAAGTCAAAGAGTCTGGAAGTATTTTTTTTGTTTTTCAGTTGTTCTATCGAGTCGACATTCGAAATGATCCTGTAGCTTTCAGCTACATTTATCTATGTATCTATCTTTGTTGAACGTTGCAAATTATGTGTCTATGAGTGAGTATGGAAAAGTTTTAGCAAACGTTTCAGTCTTCTGAATGGCTCTGGCTCTAAGAACACATGAAGCCGCAGAACCACGTAACAATCGTTTGTGAATTCAGCAGAATCAACTTTTTATCTATTTTATATCGTTACATTGTAGCCATTAACAATATTATTGTACGACATTTTCGGATGACAACTACGAGAACAACAAAGAAAACGTCGAGTGGAATTTCTTGAAAGCAATTGAAACAAAATATTGCCTAGAAAGTAGACTCAGGCCATTTGGGTGGCATTCACGGGCACCGCTGTCATTTATTGTCTCGCTCTATGTATAGTATCCATCCTTTTTGGCTGCGTACTTTTTTCTTGGACTTAAGCGTAGAAAAACATTCGCCAGGGGATTATTTGGTTGGAATAGTAATTTAGGTTCCGTTTCACTTTTATTTTGGCCGTTTTAATTTAAAGGTCATTGTGTGTTGGCATTTGTTTGGTGGCAAAATGAATAGACCTCGAAGTTTGTCTTGTTTGTTGGAATTGTGGTGAGGACGTTGGGGTTTTTGTATCGATTGTTTTTGAAAGAACAGACGACGGCTAGGAACGTTACAAGTTTGATTAAAAATGCTAATTTGGAAGATCGTTTAATACTTCAATGGAAATTAGCGGTTGTAGCGAATGATTAATGGATTAGAATTGAAGAGGCGAAGAAAGATTAATTAAATTTTGAGTTTAAAAGCATTTTAACGATATAATAAATTAACTCTACTGGTCTAGCAGAGAAGCCTAACCTCATATTAAAAATGCCTAAGTATGAGCAGTTTGTAACGGTATACTCCCATTTCCGCAACATGGCTGAGTGTGTTATTTTAACACACTCATTTGCTTTCAAAGCAATCTTCTTCGTTGATTATTCGAAGAATTCAAAATTCAATTTGAATACTTTAGTACTTTAAAAAGGAAACAAACTGCAGGGGCCTACTTCTTCAACCCTTACAATTCTATAGTTGTTTTTTCAGGGGTCCTCCCTTACACTGAAATCACACTTAAAAATGTTTTATCAAAGGTAAATAAAAACTTTACATATACATGCAAACATAAGCCAAAATAAACGGCGGCTGTTTTGTACTTATGAAACAACCCTTACCTTGTTTCCATCTACTCAAAATCACAAAATTTCAGTGAGGAGATTTGAACGCGTTTCTATCTAGCTAACAGATCTTACTTGTTATTGTAAAAATGTGAAAATGTCACTATTGATTTTTGTGATTTATGTTACTTTTTGCAAAAACCTTTTAAATATTAATAATACAAATAAACCTAAGTTTGCTAATATTGCCATGAGCTCATTGCGGCAACGGGAAAATACACCTATACAGTTGGCAATAGTTCTTCTGAATTGTCGTAATGCATTGTTGATGCTTAAATATTACTATATTATTTTGGCTTTATATCGAAAAAAAATTCAATTAGTAGCCAGTAGCACCACCGAAGAGATGGAGTCCAGTAAGTTATTGCGTAAGGCAAAAATACTGTAAAACCTACCATATAAAATTCAGGGTTAACAACTTTGGAATGACCAGAGAATCATTCGAAAGTCTCTGGTTTAAGGTGAGAGGAATAGCCAGACGCGATACGGTGTCTAGGAGCTGCATAAGCATACAGAAAAGAGTGGTAATTGTTGTTTACGCACTAGGCTCTTTAGCAGAGTACAGAACGGTTGCAAACCTATTTGGCGTTAGCAGGCCAACTGTTTGTGAAATTGTGAAACAATTTTGCAAAGAAGTATGGGAGTTGCTGAGAATATTTTTGGGCATTTAAAGGCTCGTTTTCGCCGCATTGATAAAGGAATCGACAATAGCGTGAAGAACGCACACCTAATAATCAAAGAGTTCTGTGCTCTGCACAATTTTCTTAATAAAAAAAAATGATAGTATCAACACATATTGGCTTAATGAACTAAAAAATTATAGGCTAATACGTGGAAGACAGCAACCACAAACAGATGGTAGAGCGTATGATAACAACGGAGGCGCAGAGGCATTACTGAAAGCACGAACTGAATACGAGTATATCAGTGAGTTGTTGATTTAATCTAAATATATTTCTTATATTAATAACATTTTCTTATAAAAAAAAATTTCTTCCCATAACCAATATAAAAAAAACAACATAATTCAGTAAATTATTGAAAAATACGTGTAAAAAGTACCGTTTAAAGAAAAAAAAACTTAATAGAGTTCAGAAATTTTTGAAATGAAAAGGACTTTCGATTTGTAATTGGTAGGCAGAAGCCATTGTAGAATTTCATTGCCGGCTTCTTCTACTCGTACTTCAATAAATCGTGTTTACAAACGTATAATATCGTTATCTACGTTTTCGTGCACTCTTTCTTTGATTTGAGTCTTTCAGCTCTCTCAACACTTCCCTTTGGAAACAATTCAAAATGGTTTTTCGTTTTTTCACAAACACTTCAGAAGAACACTCCTCCAGGCCAATATCATGATTTGTGATTAGAATATTTGCATAATATTTCGAAGTGTATATTTAATTAATAAAATTTAAAAAAAATTTACGTAAGTTTTACTTACAGCTTGGATTTATGCACTCCTCTATCAAATAAGAGTTTTCATCGACTTTGAAACCTCCTATGATTTGATGGACTGCATCATAAAGCACCCAATCTGAAGGTGAACCACCCGGCGGACCTATTTTTTGCTTTTCAATCCTAAAAGTAAAAAGCATAAGTATTATTTGTCACAAAAAATATGTGCACTCTGCCAAAAATTGCACATAGAACAGCTATACTCTTTCATCGATCCCAAACATGGTACGGTTACGATAAGGGAGGCGAAGAGTAATTTTGATGGCGTTCGATCAAGCATGATGTAAGGAATTGTGTTTGTTCTAAATATTGTTATATTCAGATAAAAATTTTAAATTTTGCCTATACAAATTTATGGAATTTTATAACGCACATTTGGCCACAACAAACACAATTCATTCACCAAAGTTGACCAAATTCATCAAAATCGTACGTCTTAATCTTACCCCAAACATTCTTCTATACTATTGCGTGAAAGTTTACTCTACAACATTTGTTCTGTTCTTCCATTTTCACCCCAACCCCCCTATACAAACCCAATTGAGCGTCTTTAGGATTATTTAGAGAAAAAAGGTGCACATAACATAACCAGCCGTGCCTTATTGAAATACCTTATAAACCCCGATATCACTCAAAAGTTAGTACTTGCGATGCGAAATTATCTATGAGTAGTAATAGCGGCAAAAGTACAGCAAATTTGTAATTAAAAAGGTTGCTAACGCGAATAAATGATTTTTCCAAAAGATACTCTATTCCCGGCTATACCTATTGCATGTGCAATTTTTCAATATAGTGAGTTCCTCACCTGTAGCGGTTTGTCATGTTATGGATTGTAACTTTCACTTCTTCTGCCGAGAAGTCAAATCCCTTTTGTTTCAAAGTTTCTGCGATCTTGGCATATATATGGGTATTTTTCCTATTGCCGCGCAGCTAATTTATTTTGCGCCTCCACTCATCGGTGGATGAGGTTAAGTCCAGAGTGATAAATTGAAATTTTATACTTCTTCTTCTTCTTCGCACTACAGCCCCTTTCGGGCCTTCGCTTCCTGCAAACAGCACCACCAACTGTCTCGGCCCGTTGACCGCGTCATCCAATTCCGAAATCCTAGCAGCGATGTACTGTCTTCGTCGACCGAGTCAGATCAGCGTTTCCTCGGTTTCCCCGCTGGCCGCCGGGCTTCAGTTCCCCCAACGAATACCTTCTTGGGTATCCGTTGTTCGTCCATACGATTAATGTGTCCAGCCTATTGCAGCTTCCGCAGTCTTACAATCCTTGCGACCTCCGGTTCGTCAAAAAATTCATACAACTCATGGTTGTATTGAATTCGCCATTGGTCCCCGTCTAGCTTCGCTCCAATTATTCGCCTCAGGACCCGTCGCTCAAAGGCGTTCAGTATATTTGCGGATGCTTGGGTTAGGGTTCATGTTTCACACCCATCTCATAACACAGGTCTTATCACAGATTTGCATACTTGGAGCTTTGTTTTCCTGTGTATGAAGCTGGTCTTCAAGATCGTCAATACTGAATAAAATATTTTATTTGCGAGCTGTATTCTTCGGAATACTTCGTCTCTTCATTGTCCGTTTTTGTTACACAAATTTTCTCACATTTTCTATACTGTGTTCGCTAAGTGTGATATTTTGTGTATTTGGGGTATTTTTCCTCGACTGCGTCATGAGCTTTGTTTATTTTCGTTGATTTGAAGCCCGACTAGTCTTGCTTCGCTGTCGAGTTTCAGGAAGAGTTCTTTGGCAGTTGTTAGTGACTGTTGATGTCATCCGCATAAGCCACTACCTGGCTCGACTTGTATAGAAATGTACCTCGCGTATCGACAGGTAGCTTCCGTATGACGTACTCCAGAGCCAAATTGAATAGCAATGGGGCCAGCCCATCTCCCTGCTTTGGTCCGATATTTTTGTTAAAGATATCGGTGACTTGATAATTGATGCGAACTTGGGAGGTTGTCAACGTCATTGTCATTTTGGTAAGACGGACTAATTTGGCTAGGATGCCAAAAACAAGCATTATTTGGTACAGTACGTTACGATCAATACTATCGTATGCTTGCTTGAAGTCAACGAAAATTTGGTGTACGTCTATGTTGAACTCTCAGCATTTTTCAAGTACCTGATTGACTGTGAACGATTGGTCTGTTGTTGATCTACCTGCCCTGAAACCACCTCGATACTCCCCAATAAAACTGTTGGCGTATGACCCGATTTTATTTTCTAGGATTTTAGAATAATATTTCATACGCAGTGCAAAGTAGTGATATGCCTCTATAATTTTCGCACTGTAGCTTGTCACCTTTTTTGTGGATAGGGAATATAATTAATTGGCCCCACTCTTTCGGCATATGTTCTTGTTGCCAAATGTGCTGGATGATTTTGTGAATAGCTTGATGAACACTACTGCCACCATATTTGATGAGCTCCACTGGAATCTCCCCGATGCCCGGCGTTTTATTATTCTTTTGGGCTGGAAAAAACTTCATCCAGATTTGGTAGGGCCAATGGAAGCTCTCCGCAGACATCTATAGGCTCCGATGTTCTGGAGCTGTGCGGAGGACTAAGGAGGTTCTATAAATATGATGCCCATTTTTCCTTAATCTTGATTCAATCAGCGATTATATTTCCACTGTCATCACGACAGAGCGTGGTTGTGAGCTGGTAACCACATTTCAGGCTTTTCACTACTTTGTATGCTTGTCTTGTGTTGTTGCTCGCTAAACTTACATCTATACTTCTCAATTGGTCGTCATAGTATTTTCTTTTCTTAATCCTATTTATCTTATTCGCTCCTCTTCTAAGATTTTCATAGTGTTCTCTTCGTTCTGTTTTACCTACCTACGTATTCTTTGTACGCCTGATTCTTTTTATCTAACGCAATCTGGCACTCATCCTCAAACCAATCATTCCTTTTGCGCCGGGCTCGATGCCCGATCGTCTGTTCTGCCACGGTTCTGATAGCCGCTTCCACTTCCATCCAGAGCTCGTTGCTCGTCTTTAACGACGCGTCTAATAAGATGGGAGCCAGCTGGTTGTCGAGGGTCTCCGTGAAATTTTCGGCCACAGACGCCGTTTGGAGCCTTTTGATGTCAATTTTTTGTAGCGGGCTGGTCTTCGCTGAATATGCCTTTGACATACGCCATCGATAGTTTAATTTGATCAAGTAATGATCTGAGTTACAATTGGCCCCTCGGTATGTATGGACGTCAAGTATGCTCGAGGCCCAACGTGGTTGGATCAAAACATGATCGATCTGGTTTTGTGTGTTGCCATCCGGTGATACCCAGGTCATTTTATGAATGAATTTTTACTTGCTAGATTAATTTGGTCGACATGACATTGCTATGTTTTTCTAGGGGTGCGAAGAACTACCATTTTATCCAATCGTTTATAAAACAAACAAGTTGGGTAGACAGACCTACGCTCATGTCAGAAGGGTTTGTGCTCAACGTCTCAGAAATGCATTCACCAGCAACGAATAAAGTCAAGAAATATGTCAAAGAAATGTGCACGTTTAAAAGAAAATCCATTGTTTTTCTATTTTCAACGTTCGCCATTTTGTTGCGAACCAGCAAAAATCACTCATATCATGAATTCCCAAAAATATGAATGTTGTTGCCCTTATTTGAAAATTTCCAAAAATATCGAAACGAACCTGGAGTAACTGCTTCGACGTAAAGTCTATAAAATACTAAAATTATGTGCTATTGTTGTTGTAATTGGAGAAATTTCAAATGGCTATAGCTTCCGTGTATATCATTCGATTTTCATTGTTTCGTTTAGTTTAAGGGTACATATACGATTTTATTGGGGAAAATGTGAAACTCGAATATCATACTATTATTAACAAAGTTGAGCGAATTTTGGCTTCTAAGGTATTTGTTGTTGTTGTACTCATAAACACCTACCTCCATCATTTTTTTCAGATTTTTCGGATCATAGGTGTCCAATCGCGAGGAGAGGGGGATACACAAACGTGTGTCTTCCTGTGCGCCCCTCGAAGCAAAAAGTGTCAAATTAAGACGTGTTTTAAAAACTTCTTATCAAGACCTTTAATTTGATATCTATATCGGCTACCTTTGATGAAATTTTTTCGGGGACCACTCCCCTGTATGGAGAGACCCCTCCTTAAATGCGTTATAAAATTTGTTTGTAGTTGAAGTTTGAAGAGGACACCACCTTGCACCTTCATACAAAATTTGATGTTTTTAGCTTAAGTTGTTTGCGAGAAAAAGTACTACGACACACGGACGGACGGACATTCAGGACGCGATTTTAGTAGGATTTGTAAAATTATTTTAAAACCCGGTAAGCCGAGTTATCGTTCGTGTACTTATCGGGCGCTCATTGGTAAAAGCGAGGGGCATTCAACCACGTCCTTGTGTGAGCTTACCAGATCTGAAGGCCTTAGCTACGAGGGTAGTCAAAAAGTACCCGACTTGACTAATGACTTATTATACTGCGATTGACAATACCACCTTTCAATAACTTAATGTGAAAAATTCAAAACGGTACGTATATTATTTATTTATTTACAGACATCCAAAGGGAACGCTCTCAGTGAATTTGTAAATATGGAAAAAATCGGGCATCGTTATGTGATACAATACTTTCATTTGAAAGGTCTAAGTCCAACCGATATCAATGTCGAGTTGAATTCTACTCTGGGGAAGCCTGCTCCTTCGTTTACAATGGTTAAATATTGGGTGGCTGAGTTTAAGCTTGGTCGTACGAGCTGCCAAGATGACACCGCAGTGGTCGACCAAGTGTGGTCACTACGTTAGAAAATGTGAAGGAAATCCACAAAATGGTATTGGATGATCGTCAACTAAAAGTGCGCGAGATAACAATTTCAAAAAGTGCAGTGCATCGCATTTTTACGGAAAATTTGGACGTGAGAAAGCTGTGCGCAAAGTGGGTGCCGCGTTTGCTTAAAATGGAGCACAAACCGCAACGTGAGGATGTTTCCACCGAGTGTTTGACAATGTTTCCCAGCAATAAAGCCAAGTTTTTGCATCGATTCATAACCATGGACGAAGCATGGGTCCATCGTTTTACACCTGAAACCAAGGAGCAGTCAAAGCAGTGGACTCAAGAGGGAGAACCGGTTCCAAAGAAAGCAAAGACAGTTCAGTCAATTGGCAAGGTCATGGCATCCGTTTTCTGGGATGCGCGTGGAATAATATTTATTGGTAATCTCAAAAAAGGAAAATAAACCAACGGCGCATATTATGTAGCCTTATTGCAGCGTTTGAGTGATGAAATCAAGAAAAACTGGCCCCATCTGACGAAACACAAAGTGTTGTTTAATTACGACAACGAACTAATCCACACATGCGTCATTGCATGGCTAAAATCAATGAGTTGAAGTTTGAATTGTTTCCTCACGCACCCTATTCGCCAGTTCTGGTGCCCTCAAATTATTTCCTTTTTACGAATTTGCAAAAATGTCTCGGCGGCAAACGATTTGCCAGCAAGGAAGAGGTAGAGTCTGCGGTTAATAGCTATTTTGAGGAGCTTGACGGTTCTTACTATAAAGCGGGTATCGAAGCTATTGAACGTCGTTGGGAAAAGTGTATCGAGCTGAAAGGAGAATATCTTGAAACATAAAAAAACATTTTCGCAATTTTTTTACTGTTTTCTTTGTCGGGTCGGGTACTTTTGGGACCGCCCTCTTAGAGCACCCTCTACAGCGATATTTCTCTTTCCTTTCCATGGAAAACTTGGGTAGTTGCTCTTAACTTACTTTGGACGACTGCTACCTCCTAGTCTATAGAGGCTTCGTACATGAATCAATTCAAGCAGCATGATAACCATATAATTTAAACTTTTCTTAATTAATCTTAGTCAAAAAAATATTTCCTAAAAACATAATAGAAAATTAAAAAAATACAACTCTTTATGGTAATGTACTGTCTCAATTTGTTTTGATTTCTATTTCTCGTTTTTATAAAAACAGAATACTGCTATCGCGCTACTGGAAAGAAAATTGCCGAGCTTCACCAGTATCGGGGAAAACAAACGTAACAAGAGGCTGCTTTAGAAATGCTACGTCATAAATATGTAGTGAATATGATTGTCAATAGACCACAGTAAGTCCAGTTTCTCTAAAAATTGAATGAATGTAAGAGTATTATAAATATTTTTACCTTATAGGTTTGGCAATCTTTTTTTTAGCCATTTAGATCATCGTTTTCAAGATTTTTGGGAGAAAGTGAAGAAAGATCGGCGGTTTTCTGTTATGGAATTAGGAAGTCATTCAAGCTTCTTTGAAACTTGATTCTATGGAAATAACATACCAGATATCAGAGATATGCAGCTTTTTGATCTTTCATTCTATTTTTGGCTAAGGTAGCTGGTCTAGAAAAAAAACTATAAGGCCTCTGGATCAGAGGACAAAACGACGCTAACATTGCTCATTTAATAAATATATATCCCGTATGATTTATTTAGCTTCCATGGTGATACAAAAATATGTAGCTGAATGGATACAAGGATGTATATTGAAGTTGAAAACTATCCTACACTTATAAAAACCCAAAAACTCTAAAAGTGGACCACATGTTTAAGAAACTTTTTCGTCCAAAATTAACCTAAAACGTAGGTTTCACGATTCTGGGATTGTCATCAACCATAAATATAAAAGTCTGTTTAACATAAATATTAAATACTCGTATAAATCTTATAAATAAATAACCAGAATCTATTTTAAATCTTTGAACTTTCTACCACTACCACCAACAAAACGCAATTTAAAATTAGCAAAAAATCTACCTCCCAACCCATATTGTTAGTCCTGTTCACCACAAATACTTAAATTGAAGTTGTTCAAGTAGTAAAGTTGAAAATCCCTCAAAAAGGATTTGCACGGTGTGCAAGTTTCAAACGTTTGCTGAAAGGATTGATAAAAACTAGTCTGTCCTTAGCATTCACATGTGATAAGCGAGGTAGATGTTGAATGCCTCATACTATTGACATGAAAATTGAAATCCTTCATTGAAAAGATACTTATCTGTAACGAGCACTTGACATCACAGATCCATGTGTGCATTTGATGCTAAAAGGAACGATTGAATACAACTACGAACGATTTTCTGTTATTTATTGTGTCTTGAATGTTTCATTCGAATTCAATTTATGTTCATACATCATATACTCGTATAACGAAGCCCTTGTGTTGATTGAAGTTTTAGATTTAAAGATAATAGTGATGTTAAAGCCACCTTTGAGGTTTATCTTGCATTGTAGACTTTCATATGAATGTACAATTAGCATGTTCACCACCATAAAAGGATTAGTTTCCAACAGTAGTCAACAATCCAATGTTTCCACTTACTGTGCATTGTTTCTGAATGATGCACCCACCAGTTTTGCGAATAATGACGTTAAATTAGATACATAAAAAGGATTCGTTGAATAGGTTGCTTGACAGCTTTCAAAACAAGTTGGATAGATAGAAGGATATTTCTGTCAGGAGAATTTTCTACTAAATCGATGATATTCGCACACCGATAATTGATTAATAACATGTAGTGCATTGACATTTTTGACAACGAGGTGAAGGGCATTTTCAAGGAAATAAAAGAGAGCTTTTGCGAAAAAATGATTAAACAAGGAGTATTGACTAATCACAATTGTAAAACATCAGAAATTGTTAATTTAGCGTTCCACGGCAGGAGTAAGGCCTTATTTTATATTCAATATTGTTTTATTTAGTACCCTCGTAAAGGAAGATATAATTTAAGGTCATATTATTTTGCGTGAGTGTATTAGCAAGAAATATTAGCGTTATTTTTCCAGCTAGCCCCTACTCTCTCAAATAATTGCGGATGTAGATAAGTAACTATTTTGTTGTTGTTTTTTTACTTTATTATATAACGTTTTGGCGATCTCTCTCTCTATATATAAAAAGGGCTGTATAATAAGTAACCGGACTGAGCCTGCCCCGCGCCGTCAAAGCGTCTGCTAACCGGTATCTGGTGCTGTAGTGGTGGTGGGGGTCTAGGTAAAGGGAACCGGGCTGCAGGAGTGGGCTCCAAGCGCTTGGAGAGATAGCATCGAGCGAGAGCGGAGTGCGTGTTCAGTTACGTTGTCGGAGTAAAAATGGAGCGTACGATCGAGCAACGTGTTAGTATTAAATTTTGTGTCAAACTCAAGAAAACGGCCACCGAAACTCTTCAAATTATTCAAAAGACTTACGGTGAGGATGCTCTGTCCAGAACTCAAGTGTTTCAGTGGCACAGAAATCCTTGATCGACTGCAAACCGAACCAGAGTTCTTACAGCCCGGATATGGCACCAGCGGACTTCTTACTGTTCCCCAATATCAAGAGACACCTTAAGGGGACGCGGTTCGGGACTCTGGAAAACGTTCAACGTGCTACGACGGGGGCTCTAGACAACATCGAGGTTGCCGACTTCCAGGGAGCGTTCGGAGATTAAAAAATTCGGTATCAGCGTGTTATCGAGTCCAATGGGGACTACTTTGAAGATTTCTAAAGAAAAATTGTACATATTTTGCCAATAAAAAATTTTCTGGAGTCAGTCCGGTTACTTAATATTCAGTCCCTGTATATTTATATATATATATGCATATATATATATATATATATATATATATATATATATATATATATATATGTATATATATATATATATATATATATATATATATATATGTATATATATATATATATATATATATATATATATATATGTATATTTCCATATATATATATATAAATATATATATATATATATATATATATATATATATATATATTTATGTATATATATATATATTTATGTATATATATATATATATATATAGATATATATATATATATATATATATATATATATATATATATAAATATATATATATATATATATATATATATATATATATATATGTATATATATACATATTTATATCTATATATATATATATATATATATATATATATATATATATATATATATATATATATATATATATATATATATATATTGTTACATGTCCAAACATTTCTGCGAGCTACTGTCGCAACTATCAATGAGATCATGATCAACAAACGAATGTACTCGAAAGCACTAGAATTGACCAAGCATGGATCAACATCTGAAAGTGACGTCACTGCTTGCATTCAGAATTGCTCGAATATTCCAGGTAGTTCGCCAATGTACGAGAAATGGATTGAATGACTAGAGACCCTATATAAAGCCGAGCTGAATGAGTGCGATAGTAAAAATGCGATATAGTGGAGCGTGAAGTAAAGGCGATATTGATTAGTAGTGAAGTGATTTTCGTGATATAGACAGGGATATTATTAATTTAATAGACAGTAAAAATTAGATTTAAATGCGATTTGTAAAATAGTGAAATTCATGATTGTGCATTCTCTGTAAATTAACTCTTTTAACTTAATTTAAAAGTCAGTGCGTTTTCACTTTCCCGGAACATCAAAAATTATTGGCTGTGAACCATAACACGCGACAGTGGTGTTGAGAAGTGAGATAGAAAATTTCGAAAGTGAAAACTTTTAAATATTCTTAAAGTACAAAACAGTCAAATTTAACGTGGAAACTGAAAAAAAGGAGCCTAAATAAATAAGAAAAAATAAGGTGCCACGAGGCCTAAACTTAAAAATCAACGAATTGACCATGTCGGAGCTTAAGGAAGAGTTGGAACAGCGAAACCTGGCTACGTAAGGTACAAAGGCCACACTCATTGCACGCTTGCGTGACGCGATTGAATTAGAAGGCGCGTATCTGAATTCGGGTGAGCCCTCAAATGCAGAAATAGGAGCAGAAGGCGGAGAAGCAGAAATACCTAAATCAAAGGAACCAGAAAATGCGCTGATGCAAATGATGATGCTGATGCAGCAATAGCAGCGACAACAGTCATCCAGTTTAACAGCCAAGCTAAACGAACAATCAACGAAGCTAAATGAACAATCAGCGTAGCTAGACCAACAAGCGTTCGAAATCTAGGCAGACATCACACAGAGCTGGAGGAGCAATCAGCGAAGCTAGAACAACTAGCACTCGAAATCAAGGTAGAAATCACACAGAAGCTGGAGAAACAGTCAACCGGAATAAAAGTGGAGCTCGGTAGTCTGACGAACAAAATGAAATGCGTTGAGGAAAAGGTTTACCAGGTGGAGGAGAAGGTCAGCCAGGTTGAGGAAAGAACCAATCTTGAGATCAGCCAGGTCCAAGAGAGAATGAGCCATGAGATGGAAAAAGTAAAAAAAGAATTAAAAGCAGCGAAGGCAGTAGTAACCACCTCTCCAGCCCCACTTATAACCGCAGCGCATAGCCTATCCAGAAATGTGAAAGCGCCAATATTCAACGGGAAAACGGTCTGCACTACTTACAAAATACATTTTGAAGCTGCCACTTGGGCAAATCACTGGAATGAGCAGGAACGAGCAACTGCACTAGTTCTTTTCCTAACAGGCCCAGCTGCTGAGCTTTTAAAGACTATCCCCGTTGAGTTGCACTCAAATTTGGCTGCTTTAACGGATGCACTTGACATGCGTTATAGAGACGATAATCTGAAGCAGGCTTACCCAGCCTACGACCCAGAACATCGAAATGACGCAGCAACAGAAGCATTTATCAGCAAACTAAAGGACCAGGAATTACAACAAGCTGTGCGTTTAGCTCAAAAGCAAACGGTTAAGGACGCATTGGCTTATAGTCTGAACTTTAAGGCAGCGAAAAATGTGCCTCATATCACTACCTGGGCTCGTGAGTGCAGGTGTAAGCGCATGAAAATTGAGCGAGACCCGCATGTAAATGGTGCGCCTAGATGCTGGAATTGCGGGGAGAAGGGCAACCTGCAAGGAGACTGCAAAAAGCGAAGGAAACCAAGCTCTTGTCCAGGGTGTGCAGCTAGGAGAAGACCTAGATTGAGTCAGGAGCCCAGAATGGAAGCCCTTCAAACTGAGGTGTCAGGAAGCATCTAAGAGCCAACTCCGTGGGGCAGAGGTTGGCTAGGAGGATCTGCGTCCCCAGCACCACCATCACCGTGTCAACACTACATCGCGAAGAAGCAGAATTTTGCCTTCCGGGTCAAGTTGACGTAGAACTTTGCACCATAACAATCGACACTGGTGCAACCTGGTCGATTATCCGACCAGACCTAGTGAGACAATAACTACTTTACAAAGGCAGAATTTTCTCACTATGGATAGCTACAGGAGAAACTGCACCTGTCCATGGAAAGGTCAACCTCCAGATACAGCTGGGAGACCGTGCGGTCTGACATAATTTTTTGGATTCGAACGTTATGGATGACTGCATCCTCGGAATGGATTTTCTTCGACCACGTGGAGTCATGTTGGATTTGGGCAAGCGGGTATTGAAATGACAGAATGTCGAAGTGTTGATGGAGGATACCAGCGTCCCAATCCCCAAGATGAATGTAGTGGTATGTACCGACAATGATGCGCCAAATTCTTCCGAAAGCATTGTATGGGCCAAGCTTGATGGTGATTCTGGAGATTACCGATCTTATCTGATAGAGGCGACGAAGACGTCGGCATTGCGCAGTTTGATTGCAGGACAAAGCCTTGCAAGATCTTTAAGGAACGGATAAGTGCCGGTTAGAGTCCTTAACACCGCAGACTCAACCACCGGCATCAAAGCGGGAGCAGTCATCGGCAGCTGCCACCCCGTTTCCACCATCAACTCTTTGGAAGCCACTCACGACCATTATTGGAAAAGGAGGCCCAACGCAGACAAAGCCCATGAATCCACGTCTGTGATGTTGAAGCCGGTCAAATTGTCAGTGCAGCTTTTCAAGCGAGCCTCTGATGTGGTCACCAAGTACAGTGACATCTTCTCAACAAGCCCGGATGACCAAGGCCGAACGAGTATGGCAACCCATGTCATAGATACACAGGGAGCCAAGCCAATTCAACAAGCACCGAGACATCTTTCCATGACCAAACAAGGAGAAGTGAGCACACTGATCTCGAACATAGAAAAACAAGGTGTTATCGAACCTTCTCTCAGTCCATGGGCCGCGCCACTAGTTCTAGTAATGAAAAAAGATGGTAGCACTCGTTTTTGTGTCGACTATAGGCAGCTTAACGATATCACTAAGAAAGATAGTAAGCCACTTCCACGCATCGACGACATCTTGGACACTCTAGTCGACGCAAAATGGTTTTCTACACCCGATCTCAAGAGTGGCTACTGGCAGGTAGAAATCGACAAAAAAGACCGAGAGAAGATCGTATTTTCAGTTGGGACCGGGTTGTGGCAATTTGTGGTGATGCCATAAGAACTTATCAATGCTTCAGTTACATTCGAACGCCTGATGGAACACGTGCTGCGAGGCCTGACCTGCCAGATCTGCTTTGTGTACCTAGAAGACATCATTGCTATCGGGAGAACGTTCGAAGAGCATCTGCAGAACTTAGAAGAGATTTTCTCCTGATTGCGACTGGCGAACTCGAAACTTAGTCCCAACGAGTGTACCCTTTTCACAGCTGAAGTAAAATACTTGGGACGTAGTATCAGCAAAAGGGGTTAAAACAGACCCTGAGAAAATTGAAGCCGCGAAAAGCTGGCCAACACCAAACAACAAGCACCAACTACGAAGTTCTCTGGGTCTGGTGACCTACTATCGAGGATTCGTCAAAGACTTTACCAAAATAGCCAAGTGTCTCCATCAGCTAACCAGGACGTCCGTATGTCTAGAATGAACAATGCCAGGTAGCCTTTGAGACCTTGAAGGAGAATCTTATGGGTCACCCGTGCTGGCATATCCAAAACCCGGAAAAATGTTTGTAGTTGACACCAATCCGAGCAACGGCGGTATTTGAGCTGTACTCTCCCACCGGGTCGATGGCGAAGAAAGAGTCCTTTCGTATTACAGTCGAGTTCTCTCAAAATGTGAGAGGAACTACTGCGTGACCAGGAAGGAACTATTGGCTATAATAGCGGCCACCAAGCAGTTCCACAAGTACCTATATGGCCAAAAATTTGTTCTTCAAACGGACCATGCATCGCTGAGTTGGCTACTTAACTTCAAAAACCCCGAGGGGCGATTTGCGAGATGGATTGAAAGATTGCAGTCATACGACTACGAAACTCTTCATCGGATGGGGGGAGTTCATGGAAATGCTGACGCTCTATCTCTTCATCCATGTCCAGCTAACTGCAAGCATTGCCGACGGATTGAAGAAAAGGAGCCACCCGTTGATCTGCAAGTGATAACGGCCGAATTTGATGAAGATTGGTCATCGGAGGAGATTCGAAATGCTCAGTTAGCCGATGAAGACATCGGATCATTGCTCGTGTGGAAGGAGACAACTAGGCGACCGGAGTGGAAAGCGTTTCAATGCATGGCGCAACCCTGAAAAGCTATTGGGGACAATGGAACTCCCTTCAGGTGGAGGGTGGTGTACTCAAGCGGAAATGGGAAACGGCGGATGACAGCTTCTATAGGATGCAAACTATTCTTCCCAAAAGCCAAATCCACGATGTGGTTAAGGAGATGCACGAAAGATTCTCGGGAGGCCACCTTGGTGTTAACAAGGCCTTAGCTAAATTGCGGCAAAGGTTCTTCTGGCTCCACGCTCGAGAAGACGTAGATGACTGGTGTCGCAGATGCACAATTTGCGCTTCCGTCAAAGGTCCAAAGTGACGACTGAGAGGACAAATGCAAACCTACAACGTGGGTGTACCATTTGAAAGGATTACTGTTGATATCGTAGGACCCTTTCCTGAATCCGAATGGGGAAATCGATACACGCTGATTGCGACCGATTATTTCAGCAAGTGGTCCGAGGTCTACTCAATTCCCAACCAGGAAGCAAGGACTGTAGCGAATTGGGTCAGTAGGCACGGCGTTCCTTGTGAACTATATATATATATATATATATATATATATATATATATATATATATATATATATATATATATATATATATATATATATATTGTCGCGGCCAATAATTTTAATGTTCCGGGAAAGTGAAAACACAATGTCTTTTAAATTAAATTAAAAGAGTTATTCATTTACAAAAAAAAACTGCACAATCACTATTTTAACTATTTCACAATTTTAATTAGAATCTAACTTTCACTTGTCAATTAAATTTCTATCGCAATTGTCTATTAAAATCACTTCACACTCAAACAATCAATATCGCCTGTACTTCGCGTATCGCAGTTTTCTATCGCGGTTGTAATGAATGATCCCCCCATTCATTCAGCTCGCCTTTATATAGGGTCTCTAATCATTTAACTCAGTTCTCGTGCATTGGTGAATTAGCGGGAACATTCCAGCAGCGTAATGAATGCAGCAGTGACTCACTTTCAGATGTTGATCATGCTTGGTGGGTTCTCGTGGTTTCGATGAATTCATTTTGTTGATGTTCTTAATTGGTGTGAAAACAATTGCGACAGTAGCTCGCAGAATTATTTGTACATGTAACACTGCCCCCACCTCAGTTCTTTTCGCCCCGAAAAGATGTGTCGCCATTTTTGATCAAGTCTCCCTGGGTGTAATATGGGGCAAGCCGGGCCAGGTGCCCGATTTTCATTTTGGCTCTTGGCTTACGATGTTCCTGTATTCGGTATACGACGTCGTTGATTCGCTTTGTAACTCGGTATGGTTCCTCCCAATTATATTGCAACTTTGGAAACCTACCCTTCCGTCGCTGTGGGTTGTATAGCCACAACAAGTCATCTTGCTGGAAGCCAGTAGAATTTGCCTTGAGATCATACCTAGTTTTCATGGGGTCAGAAGCCGATTCGAGGTGTTTTTGCACTGTCCGGTGTACCTGGTTCAACCGTTGCCTTAGCTTACCTGCGTACTCCGAGATCGTTTGGGGTTTCTCAGGGGGTGTTCCGAACTTTATATCAGCCGGCAGACGAATAGTCTTTCCGAAAATGACTTTGGCTGGGGCTTGACCCGTCGATGTATGTCATGCAGCTCTGTACGCCATCAAAAATAGCGGAATGTGTCGGTCCCAGTCAACCATTTTGGCCAGATGTTTACTGAGCGTGCCGTTGAAACTTTCGACCATTCCATCGGATTGGGGATGCAGCGGTGTTGTCCGCGTTTTCCATATTCCCAGCAGCTCGCACATTTCGCCAAAAACTAGTGACTCAAAGTTTTGGCCTTGATCTGAATGTAGTTCGCAAGGAACGCCGTACCTACTGACCTAATTTAACACTAACTGTTCGGCTACAGTAGTTGCTTCCTGGTTGGGAATGGGGTAGACCTCGGGCCACTTGCTGAAACATTCGGCTACAACCAGCGTGTATCGATTTCCCCATTCGGATTCAGGAAAGGGTCCTGCGATGTCATCAGCAATCCTTTCAAACGGTACACCCACGTTGTACGTTTGCATTTGTCCTCTCAGTCGTCGCTTTGGACCTTTGACGGAAGCGCAAATCGTGCATCTGCGACACCAGTCATCTACGTCTTCTCGAGCGTGGAGCCAGAAGAACCTTTCCCGCAATTTAGCTAAGGTCTTGTTAACACCAAGGTGGCCTCGCGAGGATCCTTCGTGCATCTCCTTAACTTCATCGTGGGTTCGGCTTTTGGGAAGTATAGTTTGCATCCTATAGGAGCTGCAATCCACCGTCTCCAATTTCCGCTTGAGTACGCCACCCTCCACCTGAAGGGAGTTCCATTGTGCCCAATAGCTTTTCAGGCTTGCGCCATGCGTTGAAACGTCCTTCCACTCAGGCCGCCCAGTCGTCTCCTTCCATACGAGCAATGGTCCGATGTCTTCATCGGCTAACTGAGCATTTCGAATCTCCTCCGCTGACCAACCTTCATCGAATTCGGCCGTTATCACTTGCAGACCAACGGGCGGCTCCTTTCCCTCAATCCGCCGGCAATGCTTGCAGTTAGCTGGACATGGATGATGAGATAGAGCGTCAGCATTTCCATGAATTCTGCCCTTGTGAAGTAGTTGGGGCCTCACTAAGTCTGGTCTGATCGTCGATCGGGTTGCACCAGTGTCGATTGTTATGGTGCAACGTTCTTCATCAACTTGACCAGGAAGGCATCTGTCTGCTTCTCCACGATCTTTCCTTGGCACGGTGATGGGGATGCTGGGATGTCAGTTTGCAGTTTGATGGGCCTCCATTCTAGGCTCCTTACATGGTCTAGATCTCCACCATCCTAGACAATAGCTCCGTTTTCTTCGCTTCTTGCAGTCTCCTTGCAGGTGCCCCTTCTTTCAGCAATCCAAGCATCTAGGCGCACCATTCACCTGCGGTTCTCACTCATTTTCCACGCGCTTACATCTGCACTGGTCTGCCACTACTTCACGGATCCAGGAAGTGGTACGAGCCACATTTTTTACTTCCTCAAAGTTCAGACTATAAACCAAATCGTCCTTAACCGTTTGCTTTTGAGCTAAACGCACGGCTTGTTGCAGTTCCTGGTCCTTTAACGCGCTGATGAATGCTTCTTTTGCTGCGTCATCTCGATGTTCTGGGTCGTAAGCTGGATAAGCCAAAAGTGCCAGGCGCTCAATGCCTCGGGCTAGCTGCGGTAAGGTTTTGCCAGGCTTCTGCATCCGATGCCGTAGCTGTGCCCAGTAAATCTGCTTCAGATGATTGACTTCATAACGCATGTCGACCGCATTCATTAGATCAGCCGGGTTTGAATGCAACTCAACGAGGATAGTCTGCAAAAGCACGGAAGCTGGGCCTCTTAGAGCAAGAATTAATGCAGTTGCTCGTTCCTGCTCATTCCAGTGATTTATCTTAGCGGCGGCTTCAAACTGGGTTTTGTAAATAGTCCAGACCGTTTGCCCGTCGAATATTGGTGCTTGCACATTTCTGGATGAGCTTTGCGCTGCAGTTATAAGTGGGGCTGGTGAGGCGGTTACTACTGCCTTCGCTGCTTCCACGTCCTTTTGCACTTTTTCCATCTCATGGTTGATTCTCTCCCCGACCTGGCTGATCTCAAGGTTGATTCTCTCCTCAACCTGGTATACCTTTTCCTCGATGCATTTAATTTGGCTGTTGAGACTACTGAGCTCCGCTTTTATTTCGGTTGACTGTTTCTCCAGCTTCTGTGTGATGTCTGCCTTGATTTCGAACGCTTGTTGGTCTAGCTTCGCTGATTGTTCATTTAGCTTTGCAGCTAAACTGGATGACTGTTCATTTAGCTTCGCTGATTGTTCATCTAGCTTCGCAGTCAGACTGGATGACTGATCATGTAGCTTCGCTGATTGTTCATCTAGCTTCGCAGTCAGACTGGATGTCATCAGCATTAACATTTGCATCAGCGCATTTTCTGGCTCCTTTGATTTTGGTGTTTCTACTTTTCCACCTTCTGCGCCTTTTTCTGCATCTGAGAGCTCACCCGAATCCAGATTCACACCTTCCGACTCGATCGCGTCACGTAAGCGTGCAATCAGTATGGCCTTTGTACCTTGTGTGGCCAGATTCTGCTGTTCCAACTCGATCTTGAGCTCCGATATGGTCAATTGATCAATTTTTAGATGAAAGTTTCCTGGCATTTTTATTGTTTCGGTTATTCGTCCACCAGTTTCCACGTTATATTTCACAACTGTGCAGTTTGAAAATGTTTAAATGTTTTCAATTTGCGAAATTTTCTTTCTCACTTCTCGACACCACTGTCGCGTGTTATGGTTCGCGGCCAATAATTTTAATGTTCCGGGAAAGTGAAGACGCAATGTATTTTAAATTAAATTGAAAGAGTTTATTTGTTTACTAAAAAATGCACAATCACTATTTTAACTATTTCACAATTTTAATTAGAATCTAACTTTCACTTGTCAATTAAATTTCTATCGCAATTGTCTACTAAAATCACTTCACTCTCAAACAATCAATATCGCCTGTACTTCGCGTATCGCAGTTTTCTATCGCGGTTGTAATGAATGATCCCCCCATTCATTCAGCTCGCCTTTATATAGGGTCTCTAATCATTCAACTCAGTTCTCGTACATTGGTGAATTAACGGGAACATTCCAGCAGCGTAATTAATGGAGCAGTGACTCACTTTCAGATGTTGATCATGCTTGGTGGGTTCGCGTGGTTTCGATAAATTCATTTTGTTGTTGTTCTTAATTGGTGTGAAAACAATTGCGACAGTAGTTCGCAGAATTATTTGTACATGTAACAATATAAACATATATATATATATATATATATATATATATATATATATATATATATATATATATATATATATCTCATCTCATATATACATATCTCATCTCTTTAAAAAGTAATTTTATTAAATTTATCAATCTTAAATATCAACCTACATAGGCATGAGATCTACCCCAAAAACATAAATTGCATTCCGTGAGATATTTTGTAATTTTATTACTTGTTTGAATCTTAAAATATTTTGAATTGTTTTGTGTTAAATTACATATTCTTAAAAATTACAAGTAGGGTAGACAGAACTCAGCTCATGTCAGCAGGGTTTTGTACTCGACACATACAGGCAAGTGATTTGTGCCCCCTTCCTCGGGATTGGACACCTTTGAGCCGAAAATCTAAAAAAACACAAAGGTAAGTTTTTATGAGTGCAAGGCAAAATAAATTCACTTAACTCTGTTAATGATAGTGTGGTTTGTAAAATTTCCATTTTCTCCCGAAAACTTAAAATTTCACAGTTATGTAGGTTGATATAAGACCCTGATGCGTACTAAATTTCATGGAAATCAAATCATAATCAAGAAAGTTATAGCCATTTCAATTGTATGGAATTATAACAACAATAACAACAGCACGTGTTAATGGTTGATACTTATTTCAAATCCACTTGGATACTCTAATTTTCATTGGGTTTTCATGAAGATGTTAGTGATAGTGTTTAATTTGAATATGTTCAATTGACTGAGCATTCAGAAAAATTATTTCAACTTGAACAAAATGGTGGCTGTTGTGTATTTATGAATGAGCGACGGGTGCTGAGGCAAATAATACGAACGAAGCTAGATTGGGAGCAATGGTGAATTTGATACAATCATGAGCTGGATGCCTTAACGATTGTAAAACTGCGGAAACTGTGAAGGGCTGGCCCTATGAATCGTATGGACGAACGACGGGTATCCAAAAGGTATTCGTTGGGAGAACTGAAGGACGAAGACGAGTGGGGAAACCAAGCAAACAGTGGTCTGACTTGGTCAATGAAGACAATTCATCACTGCTCGGATTTCAAAATTGGAGGACGCGGACAATGAATCGAGATAGTTGTAGGCGCTATTTGCAGGAAGCGAAGGCCCGAGAGGGGCTGTAGTGCTACAAAGAAGAAGAAGAAATACTGCTTTTTGCAAACTGACAAATAATTCTTGAAGAGTATTCATAGCAGCGTAAGGAGACAATTTATAGAGCATTCCATCGACGTCAAAAATACAGTATAGAGTGTATTTTTGTAAAAAAAAGTAATTTTTCATCTTCCTCTTTTTAAATTTATTGTGCAATTTTTAACAAACATATCGGCATGCATTTTTTACAAGCAGAGAATCAATTTTTGTTACTCGCTACCTCATAGAAATCTTTGTGGGCAAGAGAGCATCGCATATTGCCAGAATCTGGAGCAATGTACATATTCTTCATTGTCTGCGCTCAAATAAATGAAAGGGAAAATGCTCGGAGCAATACTCTTCAGCAACCTTCAGGTATTAAAATCTGATATGATTAGGCTCCTATAATATTTGTGTAACAGCAATTCAAAGTTGTAGCATTATGTAGCCAGATCATATTCCCACTAAAGTGGATAGTATGATCACTTTGAGCCTAAGCCTCCACATGAGGCTCCAATCACCGCTACAACCAAGCCCGACCAATTGTTCCTTATGAGAACTGAGTGGTTATAGGAGATATATTTGCTATACCATAATAATTTCGCATGAAGCTATCATGCAGATTCAGAATTATAAATTGCCTCCATAGCAGGTAGTAAAATGATTACAATTAAAACCAATTCAGAAATGCAAGATTTCGGGGTTAACGACATTTCCTGCGTACATACGTTCAGCTCTAAAGCATTGTTTCATCATCATTAATCATGCTCCCAATTCCTTTAAATCCTTTTCAAATGCCCCCAATATATTTCACACGCACACTCATACCGAAAATTTGCAAATTGTTTTCCATTATACCATAATCACCATCGAAACCCAACGATTCTTACTAAATACCCACTTGAATTGAAAACGTGCTAACATAAATCATGGCACATGTCTCCTTAAAATCTTTAAAGCTCAACGAAGCGTAGGAAGTATCATCGTATGGTAAACACTTTCTATATATTTTTATATTTCGCTAAAATACCTAACTCTTCTCCTCTCTAGAAACGATCACAAAATCCGTACAAATAGAATACTCTACCGTTTCATGTAAATATGAGTATATAAAATGTCTACCATAGCTTCATATATGCTTTTGCAAGTGAGACTTTCTCAAATCGAAAAGGATTTAAATGGAGACGTCTACTTGAAGGGAATGTATTTAAGTTTCAATTATTCATAGAGGATATTATACCGCTGAATGGATGGAGGGTGTAAAGTACTTTCCAACAAGTGGTTACACTAAAACGGGGCAGGAGGTAAAATAACAGCCAGTCAGGACACACATATTTGCCTTATATTTACATGCATCAACACAATTTTCGTCTCATCGAGTAGTACCTACTATTACATGGAGTATTCAATCCTCTCTTCCTACAATAAAATCAATGTATCCTTTGAAACTTTTATCCAACCTTAGAAAAGTACATTGTGCAAGACTCTTCTTGGAAAGACGAAGAAAATGAAAGTTTGCTTGGTGTTTATATATTTTCCTATGTGCTTGTTATCCTTCACATATGAAGCCCTGTGAGTAAAATATACTTTCTGGCTTCAATGGATGCAGTCTTAGAGAGGACTGGGCCGGATGTGAAGATAAGAGAAAATGCCTGCTTGTGAAATTGGTTTGGTGGAATTGAAAGGGATACAGTCATATTCGGCGAATTGGCATTGCACAGTGTTGAAAGTGTTTTGTTGCAGCCAATAGATGAATGGAAACGACGAACCATTATTTTAGAAATTAAATATCATCATATGAAACTCATATTCCTATTATTCGAAAATTTTCTTTTAAGAGACTATTTGGCGTAAGAAAATCGTCCTACTCAATATATTATTTATTTATATATATCTGTATATACACATATATATATATATATATATATATATATATATATATATATATATATAAATATATATATATATATATATATATATATATATATATATATATATATATACATATATATATATACATATATGTATATATATGTATATATATATATATATATATATATATATATATATATATATATATATATATATATATATATATATATATGTGTGTATATATATATATATATATATATATATATATATATATATATATATATATATATATATCCATAAATGAGATCTTTTTTCAATTTACTCAGATAATTACTTTCTCTATTTGCAAGAAATTTCAACCAAATTTTGAAAAAAAAATAAATGTAACAAGTTGAAATTGTAGGCAAGCACTTCTGCTAGAGGGGCATTATAAAATAGTTGGTATCTCAAACAACGTCTACGGAATATCGAAACTGGACTCCTATAGTACATATATTACATAAATAAGGCTAAGAAAACTATATAATGTTATTATTCACCGGCATTTTATTTTCAGTATGTTAACCTCATTGAATGAGTAGTTATGATAACATATTGTCGAGTGTTATGCTTCACGACCAACAATTTTAATGTTCCAGGAAAGTGAAAAACTAAGTTAAAAGAGGTTATTTACTAAAAAAATGCACAATCGTCAATGTAACTTCCACTAATTTTACATATCGCACTTAAATCTAATTTTTACTGTCTATCAACTTTGTATTTCAACTGTCTATATCACTTCACTATTTATCAATATTGCCTTTACTTTGCACTCCACTATATCACAGTTTTACTATCGTGGTTTTACTATATCCCCCATTTATTCAGCTCGGCTTTATAAAGGGTCCCTAGTCATTCAATCCATTTCTAGTACATTGGCGAACTACCTGGAATATTCGAGCGATTGTGAATGGCGCAGAGACGTCACTTTCAGATGTTGATCATGCTTGGTGGATTCTTGTGCTTTCGAGTACATTCGTTTGTTGATAATGATGTTGCGAAGACAATTTCGATAGTAGCTCACACAATTATTTGCACATGTAATTCTGCCCCCACCTCAGTTCTTTTCGCCCCGAAAAGATGATATCGCCAGTTGTAGTCAAGTCTCCCTGGATGTAACGTGGGGCAAGACGGTCCAGGTGCATGATTTTCAGT
Source organism: Odontomyia ornata (assembly GCA_963969285.1). NCBI lineage: Eukaryota > Metazoa > Arthropoda > Insecta > Diptera > Stratiomyidae > Odontomyia > Odontomyia ornata. Next base: position 67,480,462 of record OZ017741.1, on the reverse strand, counting down.
TTGAGTCTTGGCTTACGGTGTTCCTGTATGCGATGTACGACGTCGTTGATTCGCTTTGTAACTCGGTATGGTCCCTCCCAATTATGCTGCAACTTTAGAAACCTACCCTTCCGCCATTGTGACTTATATAGTCACACCAAGTCATCTTGCTAGAAGCCAGTAGAATTTGCGTTTAAATCATACCTGGTCTTCATGCGGTCAGTAGCTGATTCGAGGTGTCTTCGCACTGTCCGATGTACCTGGTTCAACCGTTGCCTTAGCTCATTTGCGTGCTCTGAGATGGTTTGAGGCTTCTCAGGGGGTGTTTCGAACTTTATATCAGCCGGCAGACGAATAGTCTTTCCAAAAATGACTTTGGCTGGGGCTTGGCCCGTCGATGTATGTCACGCAGCTCTGTACGTCATCAAAAATAGTGGGATGTGTCGGTCCCGATCCCTTTGATTCTCGTCAACTATCTTGGCCAGGTATTTATTGAGTGTGCCGTTGAAACTTTCGACCATTCATCGGATTGGGGATGCAGCGGTGTTGTCCGCGTTTTCCGTATTCCCAGCAGCTCGTACATTTCGCTAAAAACCAGTGACTCAAAGTTTCGGCCTTGATACAAATGTGGTTCACAAGGAACGCCGTACCTACTGACCCAATTTAATACTAGCTGTTCGGCTACAGTAGTTGCTTCCTGGTTGGGAAGGGGGTAGACCTCAGGCCCCTTGCTGAAATAATCGGCCACAACCAGCGTGTATCGATTTCCCCATTCGGATTCAGGAAAGGGTCCTGCGATGTCATCAGCAATCCTTTCAAACGGTACACCCACGTTTTACGTTTGCATTTGTCCTCTCAGTCGTCGCTTTGGACTTTTTACGGAAGCACAAATGAAGCATCTGCGACACCAGTCATCTACGTCTTCTCGAGCGTGGAGCCAGTAGAACCTTTGCCGCAATTTAGCTAAGGTCTTGTTAACACCAAGGTGGCCTCCCGAGGATCCTTCGTGCATTTCCTTAGCCATATCGTGGATTTGGCTTTTGGGAAGTATAGTTTCCATCCTATAGGAGCTGTCATCCACCGTTTCTCATATCCGCTTGAGTACAACAAACTCCACCTGAAGGGAGTTCCATTGTGCCCAACAGCTTCTCAGGGTGGCACCATGCATTGAAACGTCCTCCCACTCAGGTCGCCTAGTTGTCTTGTTCCATACGAGCAATGGTCCGATGTCTTCATCGGCTAACTGAGCATTTCGAATCTCCTCCGATGACCAACCTTCATCGAATTCGGCCGTTATCGATCGCAGATCCATGGGCAGTTCCTTTTTCTCAATCCGTCGGCAATGCTTGCAGTTAGCTGGACATGGATGAAGAGATAGGGCGTCAGCATTTCCATGAACTCCGCCTTTTCGATGAATGATTTTATAGTCGTATGACTGCAATCTTTCGATCCACCTCGTAACAAGTCCCTCGGAGGTTTTGAAGTTAAGCAGCCAACTCAGCGATGCATGGTCCGTTTGAAGAACAAATTTTTGGCCATATAGGTACTTGTGGAACTGCTTGGTGGCCGCTATTATAGCCAATAGTTCCTTCTTGATCACGCAGTGGTTCCCCTCACTTTTTGAGAGAACTCGTCTGTAATACGAAAGGACTCTTTCTTCGCCATCGATCTGGTGGGAGAGTACAGCTCCAATACCGCCGTTGCTTGCATCGGTGTCAGCTACAAACATTTTTCCGGGTTTTGGATATGCCAGCAATAGTGATTCAGACAACTTCTTCTTCAAGGTCTCAAAGGCTGCCTGGCATTGTACATTCCAGACATACGAACGATTTTTCTCGATTAGCTGATGGAGACACTTGGTTATTTTGGCAAAGTCTTTGACAAATCATCAGTAGTAGGTCGCCAGACCCAGAAAACTTCGTAGTTGGCGCTTGTTGTTTGGTGTTGGCCAGTTTTTATCGACTTTAATTTTCCCAGGGTCTGTTTTAACCCCTTCTGCTGATACGACGTGTCCCAAGTATTTTACTACAGCTACGAAAGAATGCACGTGTCGGGGCTAAGTTCAAATTTGCCAGTCGCAATCGGGAGAAAGCCTCTGCTAAGTTTCGCAAATGCTCTTCGAACGTTCTCCCGATAGCAATGATGTCTTTTAGGTACACCAAGCAGATCTGGCAGGTCAAGCCTCGTAGCACGTGTTCCATCAGGCGTTCGAATGTGGCTGAAGCGTTGATAAGTTCTTATGGCATCACCACTAATTGCCACAATCCGGTCCCAACTGGAAATGCGTTCTTTTCTTGATCTTTTTTGTCGATTTCTACCTGCCAGTAGCCACTCTTGAGATCGACTGTAGAAAATCATTTTGCATCGGCTAGAGTGTCCAAGATGTCGTCGATGCGTGGAAGCAACTAACTATCTTTCTTAGTGACGTCGTTAAGCTGCCTATAGTCGACACAAAAACGAGCGCTACCATCATTTTTCATTACTAGAACTAGTGGCGCGGCCCATGGACTAACGGAAGATTCGACAACGCCTTGTTTTTCCATGTTCGAAGTCAGTGCGCTCACTTCTCCTTGTTATGCTATAGGAAGACGCCTCTGAGTTTGTCGAATTGGCTTGGCTCCCTGTGTATCTATGACGTGAGTTACCATACTCGTTCGGCCTTGGTCATCCGGGCTTGTTGAGAAGATGTCACTGTACTTGGGGACCAGATCAGAGGCTCGCTTGAAAAGCTGCACTGACAATTTGACCAGCTTCAACATTACAGACGTGGATTCATGGGCTTTGTCTGCGTTGGGCTTCCTTTTCCAATAATGGTCGTGAGTGGCTTCCAAAGAGTTGATGGTGGAAACGGGGTGGCAGCTGCCGATGACTGCTCCCGCTTTGATGCCGGTGGTTGAGTCTGCGGTGTTAAGGACTCTAACCGGCACTTATCCGTTCCTTAAAGATCTTGCAAGGCTTTGTCCTGCAATCAAACTGCGCAATGCCGACGTCTTCGTCGCCTCTATCAGATAAGATCGGCAATCTCCAGAATCACCATCAAGCTTGGCCCATACAATGCTTTCGGAAGAATTTGGCGCATCATTGTCGGTACATACCACTACATTCATCTTGGGGATTGGGACGCTAGCATCCTCCATCAATACTTCGACATTCTATCATGTCAATACCCGTTTGCCCAAATCCAACATGATTCCATGTGGTCGAAGAAAATCCATTCCGAGAGTGCAGTCATCCATAATGTTCGCGACCAGAAAATTAAGTCGGAACGCAAGCTCTCCCAGCTGTATTTGGAGGTTGATCTCTCCATGGACAGGTGAAGTTTCTCCTATAGCTGTCCATAGTGAGAAATTTCTGCCCTTGTGAAGTAGTTGTTGCCTAACTAGGTCTCGTCGGATAACCGATCGGGTTGCACCAGCGTGGAGTGTTATGGTGCAATGGTCTCCGTCAACTTGACCCGGAAGGCATAAGTCCGTTTCTCCACGATGTAGTGTTGACACAGTGATGGTGGTGCTGAGGACTTCGATCCTCGTAGTCAACATCCGCCCCATGAAGTTGGCCCGTTTAGTTTGATGGGCTTCCATTCTGGACTCCTGACACGGTCTAGATCTTCACCATCCTGGACAATAGTTCCGTTTTCTTCGCTTCTTGCAGTCTCTTTGCAGGTGCCTCTTCTCACCGCAATCCCAGCATCTAGGCGCCTGCTCATTTTCCACGCGCTCACACCTGCACTCGTCTGCCACTTCCTCGCGAGCCCGGGCAGTGGTATGAGCTACATTTTACGCTGCCTCAAAGCTCAGACTATAAGCCAACGCATCCTTAACAGTTTCCTGGTACTTTAATGCGCTAATGAGTGCTTCTATTGCTGCGTCGTCTCGATTATCTGGGTCGTACGCTGAGTAAGCCAAAAGTGCCAGTCACTCAATGTCTTGCGCTAGCTGTTGTAAGGTTTCGCCAGGCTTCTCCATCCGATGCCGAAGCTGTGCACGATAAATCTGCTTCAGATGATCGTCTCCATAACACATGTCGAGCGCTGTCATTATAGCAGCTGAGTTTGAGTGTAACTCAACGGGGATAGTCTGCAAAGGCTCGGCAGCTGGGCCTTTTAGAGCAAGAATCAATGCAGTTGCTCGTTTCTGCGCATAGAGATATACACTTAAGACGGCGAGCTTTTGTTTCTCGTGTAAATCACTGAAGTCTCTTAATGCATACTTAATACTAACATACATTTCATATACGTACACACCAATTTTCGAATGCTTTTGGGCTTTCACAAATGAGCTTTAGTATGATCGTCCAAACTCCACCGCTGTTCGAAATTAATTTCGAACTAGCAAAGAAAGTTTACTGTTTCCTACTTTGTTTATAATAGTCATATAGTATTTGAAATATTAGACAATGTTTCCAAATATCATTTATCAAACTTCATTCGTCTTCATAAAATTGATAAACAAAATACACAGTGCACCATATTTAAAAAGATGTGGATCGGAATTACCACCTGTGAATAGTTTGCACACCCCTAAATTCGAATATGATCTTCAGCTGATAAGAAATTGACAGTTGTCAATTCTGCAAATTGAATGACAACAAATTTATAGTGAGTAGTGAAATTTTTGAAATTACTAAAAGAAATCACTAATGTTTTGTGTTTTTCAGTGCAAAATAGAAAAATAAAGTGTATTATCTGCAAGTGTGAGCGGCAACGCGGGAGCGACATGCCGTACTTTTCATTATTTAGGTAAGTAAAGTGCAGTGAATAAATCAATTTGGTGTCCGGGTGTAATTTACGCGAAGTTTTCTTGTTTCGTCCATGTTTTCCGTGTATTATGTGAATTAACACATAATTTTGAATGTTTCGGGAATCTTTTGACGTGAAGGCAAAGTGTGTTACGTGCGAGGTAAAAATTCCCACGGGTGAAATAGCTTTGATGCCTGTTTTAACATTCGGATAACGCGCGGATGAAATTTGTTTATCATGTAAGTGTTCGTGCGTTTTTTGTTCCGATTTTTCTTTCCACGGGCCAAAACAAGACTAAATATTGTTTAAAGCTCCATTTCGGACAATTTAGATTGTTTTCATGTGAGAATCCTTGCTATTTAAGGTCCCGGTTATGTACAAGGCAGACTTTCCGCGCATAAATTTCAGTTTTGCCGGCTTCGTCCAAAATTGTGTTAAAAACAAGTGAATGTGAATAGTTTTTTTTTACTAATCCGAAGGTGATTGTAGACGTTTCTAACATTGGAGCTTTCGATTTCATTGATAAAATTAAAAATTAAACTTAAATACGGTATAATGATCTCAGTGCAGTGCACCTCCAATATGGGGGCTGCTTTATTAAGTTCGAAAACTGGACGGTTTAGTTGAAAAATAATTTTGTTTTTCAAGGTTTCCAAAATCGTGGCGGATGGAACGCGGATGGGTCGCAGTTATTCGGAAAGGGGTTGAATGCTCCATAAATCCGAAAACTGACAGAGTCTGCGAGCGCAATTTCAAGGAAGGCGATATCGATTGGAGTCAATCAAGGCCCAAATTGTCCTCAACCGCTATGCCCGTGATTGGAAAGGTGAGTAAAAGTTAATATTTTGATGACATTTTTTGCAGGAGTTCCGGAAATGGTATGTTTCGGCGGATTATGT